>ML675616.1:1649953-1679957 GCA_007922155.1 Mesoclemmys tuberculata | reverse complement strand
ATGTGCCTCTTTTCCTATGCATATCAAATATAGATAATAAGGATGTAAAGGCTGGAAGTTCTCCAGCATGCTCAGAAGTGAAGATTTCAAAGCATCTCACAAACACTCTTTGGTGTTTTACACATGCCAATGGTTGTATTCTTTGAACATTAATAAGTTATTGTTGGGATTAGAGGCCTCTGCACTGAGTAATAGAGTTACCCTTAAAAAGATGGAAGCTAAGGTGAATCATGTAATTCTCTCAATCAGCTCATGATTTTAAAACCACACAATTTGGGGCTCTTTCATTTTCATTCAAATGTAGTTTTGCATTTTTTATTTTTTTAAAATGCTATTTTCTTAAAAGATATGTATTCTTCTGGTGTAAATCAGAGAGGTCCTAGTCCCCATACTGAATGCAGCATAATTCCTCCTTCCCTGGATACGGAACACACTCTTGGGGATATCTTTTACACTTTACACATCATACTGGTTCTGGCAGAAATGTTTTCTGCAACATTCCGTATGGCTGGTCATACTTCATATCAACTTTGGCTGCCTCCTGGGGGCAGTCACCTGCATTCTCTTACAAGAATTCAGTTTCTTGCCTGCTCCTGGATGGAGAAATGGTTACTGATTGAGTACAGATTCCCAGATTTCTCTCCAAACCTTTCTGTAAAAGACCATTGCTTCATCTCATGCCCTCACATTTCTCTCCTTGACATATGAGAAAAAATCTGCACTAGGCAGCCCTTTGAGACAGCACAGCTGAGCCAAGTGGAGGGACATTGTTAGGTGTAGTATGAACACTGTATGGTGAAATTCACCCCCGGGTAGAGGGCCATTACAGAGGCCCATGCTCCATTAATTCACTGTTAAGACCTAGTTGGAGAGTTCAAAGTTTTCCATGGGTATCGTCCTATGCCCTGCTAAAGGGTGTATTTCAGACTTAAGGTCCTGACGGCAAACCCACTGCTGGCCCGTACAATTTTAAGATGAAAGAAGTCAAGAGTGCAACGTGCATGTGACTCCATCTGATGCTGATATTAGCCAAATAATGACAAACCCTGAGGGAAAACAGCTGCATTCAAAGGAGGACTTACCAAGACAATCTCGTTTGTTTGGTAACCAATCAGGATCTCCTGCACAATTTGCTTTGCAGAGCTACCAGGCAGTCCTAGGAAGTGTATAAAAGTGCTCACTACTCAGGGCTCTTCCAAACACTTATCTTGACTTCATCTCCTCGGTGAACTGGGTAAGTCCAATTCTACTCAATCTCTTTCATGCCCTAGAGATGTCATAATAGGGTCCATTTCTTGCTTGTGCTCTCTGGGATTTTTTTTAAGGGATGAGTGCATTCTTCCATAATAATCTTGTCTAGTTATGCAGTTTCAGCCACTGGTAGATTCAAGATTTGAAGCTAAAGGGGGTATTTTAGAAGCTAGAGATTTAATTGGGAAACATAATTCCTATTCATTGGAAATTGGATTTGGGCATTTAAATCTCTTCAGTTTCTTCAGAGAGTTGCTTATCCATTTTTCATTTAGCTATATTAAGGAGCTTTCTCAGGCTAGGACAGAAATGATCAATCCACTGGTCTTCTCCTTTAGTCTGAAGCAGCTTGTACTCTTCATTATTGGGGACAGGAGAATGGATTAAGCTGACAACTGGTATGATCCAGTCTAGGAATTCCTATGTTCTTCTAAAGTGAAATAGCTTTGGAGATGCATCGCCTCAGATGGTGTAATTAAGTGCTGCTCCCTGGAAGTTTGTGGAGCTGAACCCATTTTACGCCAGCTGAAGCTCTTGTCCTTAGTGATTTGTTCGGAAAAAAGCACAAGATCTATTTATTCATCTGCAACCATAGGTGACTCCCAAGGTCTGGAAAAGCAGAGTGACAGTCTGGTACCGGACTCAACTGCTTTGTATGCAGAGGATAAATCCCCAAAGGAAAGTATATGATTACTATGACCCCAGCCATGTTGTCTTTCAGAAACGTCAAATGCATGTCCACAAACATAGGCACTAAGTCCATTCCACCTCTTTCTCTTGAGCGCCATGCAGACCTCACTACAATAAGCCTCTTTTCCACCAGCAATTGTGCATTCTCTTGATTCTATTCACCCTGTGTGTTTCAGGCTAACCTCCATCACAGAAAGATGAGTTGGTGCTATCCAGAATGCGGAGTGGCCCGGCCCGCTCCAGTTTCCGGCACCTGCAACGAGCCGTGCGTTCGGCAGTGCCCTGACTCCGAAGTGGTGATCAGACCCTCCCCGGTTGTGGTGACCCTCCCAGGACCAGTTATGAGCACCTTCCCTCAGCATAGCGGAGTGGGAGCTGTAGGAGCCCCTGTGGTTGGACCCCGTTTTGGGGGCACATTCGGTTGGGGGGGATTGTACGGCTATGGAGGCGGTTACGGAGGATTGTATGGTTTACGGGGATACGGTGGGTATGGAGGCCATTGTGGTTATGGGGGATTCAGGGGTTACCCGGGCCATTATGGTTACGGGGGACTATGCGGTTACGGGGGATACGGCGGTAGGTACCTCGGAGGACACTGCTGGCCATGTTAAACCAAGCAGGAATATCCATGAGACAAGGAAGAACCAGGAAATGAACAGCAAATTTCAGATTCACACTTAACCATTTGTGCATGGCTTTCAGAAGTGCTGCGGAAACATCGTTCCCATTGAACTCGGTGTGAGCTGTGTGTGCTCAGTCCTTGCTCTGACAGCCAGGCTATATTTCTAATATTACGCTTTACGATGCTTTCTTCCAGTGCTTTCCCAACCATGTGCTGATTGTTTTATGCACACATGGACCCATTCTGCATTACACGCAGGCTGTTGACACTAAACCCGCTGAGGGAAGGAAACAGAGGTTGTAATATAACCATCAGTTACATTTATTAACCACTGGAATTACATTCTTTCTGCTCTGTAACATTACTTCCTCTAACTGTGTACTGCAAATATCACTTGCATTAAAAACCATGCTGCATCATGATATCGGTCTTCTGGTTCTCCTTGTTCCTCCCTCCATATTTAAAAATCACACTGAATGAAAGTCATCCTTGTGGAGTCCGCTGCACCAGGCACTTCTTAAGTTGGAACTTTCCAAGCCCTGGAATGATAGAAGAATCTTGCCCTTGAAGTGGTTGATAGCATTGTGCAGGCCCTCCATCCAGGGGTTGAATTGTCTCTTGCATTACCTTGTAAAGACCTACTCACATTTTCACTTTAAGAATGGAACTTTGTCCTTTGGCTTCAGGACCAATCACGTGCTTTGTGGTAAGCATCTGAGTGAATGTTTCTAGGACAGTGACCCAGGTCTTTGTAATGAAAAGTAAAGTGGCCACCAGTTTGCTCGGTCAATGCAAGGTGAACTCTAGTCCCAACTCTTTGAGTGGCAGAGCAACTTTCAGGACAGAATGCCTTTGCTTTTATAGTGCTTTGAAAGTTTGGCTCTTCCCTGGAAAGCTCTCCTCAGTCTGAACTCCAGAAATCACCCTCCCTGTTCTATAGAGCTTGCTTTCTCCAGGCTTTGGGTGATTCAGCAGGGATTATTCATACACACACATACTATGACAATTTTACTAAATTAATCTTCTACTCATTCATTTCCCATATGCGTTCATCAACTGTTTGGCAGCAATTTCCATTCTTTGTTCAAATGACAAGACCAAAAGATGACGTCGTAAACACACCTGACTGAGTTTGTTCTCCCATAGAGACAAATTATACTGCACCAAAGTCACCTTAAGGAATGAGGAATCTCATGTGTAATGTTAAGAGATTCCGGAATTGACCATTAATTCAATACAAGACTCTCATGGTTTTTGATGTAACTGTCACTCACTGCACTCCATCTTCTCGTTCCTTTGGAAAATTCCCTGGAAAGACCATAGCTTGATACTGCATGAACTCCAGCTATTAAGATTACATTTCCCATCACATTTTCCTTCAACATTTTTGTGGCTCTTGGTTTCCAGAAGAGCAACATATTCTATTCATTAATTTTTTTATTTGACTACAGAAAAGTGAAAAAAGAATACAGACTATCCTAGCTCTTTAAGGAAGTGATGTACTCACACGGTGAGGGGGATTTAGCCATCCACCCACTAGTTTTGTTTAAGAGCAATACATGTCTACTCTTCATTTTCAGAGCGTACCTATGTACCCCTCCTTGGAATGGAATAACATAGGCATTACTACAGAAGATCAGGTATCTCTCCCACAGTGCTCAGTAGCAGAGACTTCACAGGGAGATGCATGAAACCGAGCAGAACACAGGGATGGGATCATCTGTCCATGGAGAAAGCTTTTCGCTATCCCCAGCTAATCAACTCCATCTCCATTATTGGACTAAACCCTGAAGCACAAGGGTTTATATCTTCCCCAAACTTGAAGAAATCAAGTTAATCCATCTTAGTCTCCATTTTCTTCTGAGTTTTCAAGCACCATCCTGTCTGTGTCACCAGCTGACATGTCTCTACTCATCCCTCTCCTTTGAGATACATCTGGATGAGTAACAAATTTAAAACTTCAGCATGAAAGAGGCAAACCACTGACGAATGAACTTTTAACCATGAAACAACGAGCCTTTCACGGCCAGATCACAGCTTTATTGTGAAGAAATGTCCTAATATTGCCAAGGTGTATCTATCATATATCTACCTAATGGTAAAATCGGAAGGCCTGGGAACGCTGATCCTTTGAATTCCAATGAAAGCATTTCATGCAATCAGCTAATTGCATTTTATGCAATTGCTAAATCAGCAGAAGATGTCTCTTCTGCATTCAGCAAAGCCAACCTCTTTCCAAAGGAGCCATTGATTTTAGATACCTGTCAGGAGAGGCTCCAGGCCTATTTTCTGAAGTTCTGACTACTCTAAACTTCCTTTGAAGATAGTGAGAGCTGCTCATGCTCAACATTTTTGGATAACAGGCCACAAGCTTTCCTGAGCTCTGCACACCGACACTGGAGATCAGAGAAGGAGAGCACATTTTTAGCCATGAGATGTGCAAGCATTTGGGGATGTGAAAAGATTAAGAATGGAAGAGCAATTGAACCAGAATGCCCAAAGCATGATGTAGTATATTATTTAATTTCAAATAAGGGGGAGTAGAAATTTTTCCAAATAAAGAATAAATAAAGAAGACAGAATAGTAAGATTATTTTCCTCCAGTTTCAGGAAGGGCTCTGTCCTATCACCAGCTGCAAAGTGTATTTCTCATACAGCTGTCGGAGTTCTTTTTTGCAGCTGTACATTTTGCCCATGTCCGTATTCATGGCTAGGAAACAACCTAGTGTAATGTTTGTTGATACTAAAGATTATTGACAATTCTCTGGCATGAGAAATAGGCATTCATAACACAAGGACAGGAAGTCATCATATGAAATGTATAGTCAATAGGTTTAAAGATAACAAAAGGAAGTATTTCTTCATGCAACACACAGGCAACCGGTAAAACTCCTTGCCAGAGGATGTTGTGAAGGCCAAGAATATAATGGGGTTGAAAAAACAACTAGATACGTTCATGGAGGATAGTTCCATTGACGGCTATTAACCAGCATAGGCAGAGATTCCTGTTTGCCAGAGGCTGGGAATAGCTGATGGGATGAATCACTTGATGATTACCTGTTATGTTCATTCCCCTGAAACACCTGTCATTGGCCGCTGTCAGAAGACAGGATGCTGGGTTAGATGGATCATTGGTCTGACCCAGTATGGCCCTTCTTATGTTCTTATTAGGTACGGGGTAGGTTCTCTCTTTAACATTGCCTCCTTTATACATGAGGATAGTAATGGTCAAAAGGAATTACAAGTGTGTACATTTCAAGCCTGATCATGTTTGGTGTAGGAATAAAAAACCGAGTGAGAATTCAGATGGTAAAAGTTTTGATACAAGACAACTTAAGTCTGCTCCAATGTAAATGCCTGCATTTTGACAACAGCTTCACATAAACAGAGTTAAAGTCCATTGCAAGGCGGTTGATGGTTGATCATTGTTCACACATAGATCAGAAGATGTTTCACCCAAAAGTTCCCCAGAAAATCATCCAAATCAAACAAAAATAACATTCCCAGAATGAGTCTCTGGAAGAGTTATTCTCAGGTTATTGACATATTTGGAAGCAATTAATAGTGAGTGTCTGGCAGGGTTCAGGAGACAGAGATTAGTGTTTGGTTTGAGTAATCCCAACTACTGGGGTTTTTTCCTGACTCTGCCTATCACTCCCTATTTAACCTTCACCTTAATATGCCTTTACCTTTAGCCATGAAACAATGAGCCTTTTATCGCTAGATCACAAGTTTTATTGTGAACAAATTTTCTAATATTGCCAACTTCCATCTATTATATGTCAAATTAGTTGTAAATCAGAAGGCCTGGGAACTCTGATCCTTTCAATTCCAATGAAAGCATTTCATGCAGTGCTGCAGATCTAAGAAATCTGTACCTGGGCTAAATCAGCAACTATTCCAATGATCTCTCTTCTGGATGCAGAAAGCCAAACTCTTTGCAAAGGAGCCATTCATTTTTGATTCTCCATGCCTATTATCTTGAAGTGCTCATTACTCAAATCTCCCATTAAAGGTAACGAGTGCTGGTCATGCTCAATATTTTTTGATAACAGGCCACAAGGTTTCCTGAATTGTGCACCAAAACTGGAGACATTCAAAACGGTAGAACACTTTTAGTCAAGCGAATGAAAACCTGGATTGATATGAAAGGATAACGAATGGAAGAGCAATAAAACCAGAAGACCAATACTATAAGGTAATGTATATTTGAATTTGAAATAAAGAGGAGTAGAAAATTATCAAAACAAAGAATAAAGTAAGATGTTAGTGTAATAAGACTATATTTCCACAGTTTCATGAAGCACCTTATCATACCAGAAGCTCCAAAGTGATGTATTTCTCACATAGTGTTCTGACTTCTTTGTTGCAACTATAGAGTTTGACAATGAAGACTGTTTGCCACCAGTGTTAATTACGTGTTTCACCCTGGTCAGTGTCTACCAAAGCAAAACACAATAAAAGCTCAGGTTCCCAAATCTCTCCATTATGCAGCTGCTGTTAGAAAGCTGAAAGACAGGAAGAAATGGTTCATATTTATGGATAGGAAATAACCTAACGTAATTCTCTTTGACACTAAAACCTTGGCTAATTTTCATGGACATTAGAGCCTTTTGACAGTCGTCTGGAATGGGAAAGAGGCATTTAAGTCAATGTAGATGTAGGTAACATACATCTTATGGACCCTGCTCCCTTTGAACCTTACTGAGTGGTGTGAAAGCCCATATCATAGTTGAGAATCATGTGCTGATAACTGAGGAAGCACACAGCCACAAAGACATTAGAAGAAACACATTGAGGGTAACATGGAAAACATTCAGAATGTTTGCAGAGGTGCTGATTATATGCAGCTCTCTCATTATTTCACAGGGTTCTGTGCACTCAACACTTCTCAAAGCCAGCCCAATACTCTCAGATGGGAATATGTGTTTTGCCGGTCATTTCCTGGTTCTTCCTTTTCCTATGGATATGCCTGCTGGTTTTTACATGGCCGGCATTTGCCATTAAGGTACCTATGGCCTCCTCACCATCCCCAAATCCTGTGTTCCCCCACAACCATATGGGCTCCTGTAACCACAGACACCTAACCATATGGTCCCCCATAACCGTATAATCTCCCATAAACACAGGGATCCCCATAACCATATAATCCTCCATAATGTTATAAGCTTCTATCACTATGTGTGCCCCTATCACCACCTCTGATGTCAGCTGCTCCTCAGGATCCCACTATTTTTTCTTGAGATAAAGAGCTGAGAATTGCTCCTGGGAACGTCATGTCAGTCGGTGGTGGTTGGATCAGCACTGTTGGGTCAGGACAGTGCCTTACATCTGACTTCTTGCAGCCATCCACACATGCTTGGTAGAACATCACTCCACGTGTCTGTGAAGCAAGACATCTTTCTGCAGTGGAGCTGAATTTGAAGCAGACAAAACAGTAAACTTAAGATACACGGGTCCAGGGAATAAAAATTGTAATGATAATCTCACATAGAAACCTAGAGAGAGAGAGAAACAGAGTGAGAGAAAGGGAGATCAAGGGGGGAAAAAAGGGACCTAATCAGCTCTTTGGAATCCTTGTTACTCCCTTTGCTGTAGAGAAATCCCATCTCGGAATTTTTGTCCATTAAAAAAATATAACACAGAACATAGAATCACAGAAGATTAGAGTTGGATGGGACCTCAGAAGGTCATCTAGTCCAACCCCTTGCTCAAAGCAGGACAACCCCAACTAAATCATCCCAGTAAGGGTTTTGTCAATCTGGGCCTTAAAAACTTCTAAGAATAGAGATTCCACCAGCTCCCTAGGTAACCAATTCCAGTGCTTCACCACTTCCTGGTGAAAACATTTTTCCTAATATCCAAGCTAAACCTTCTGAACTGCAACTTGAAACCCTTGCTCCTTTTTCTTTCATCTGCCACCACTGAGAACAGCCTAGCTCCATCTTCCCTGGAATGCCCCTTTAGGTAATGGTAGGCCGCTGTTAAATCCTTCTTCGCTCTTCTCTTCTGCAGACTAAACAAGTCTAGATCCGTCAGCCTCTTCTCATAAGTTGCATGCTACAGCCCCTCAATCATTTTTGCTGCCTTCCGCTGGACTCTCCAATTTGTCCACATCCTTCCTGTAGTGGGGTGTCCCAAAACTGGATAAAATACTTAAGATGTGTCCTCACCAGTGTTGAATAAAGGGTAGTAGTCACTTCTCTCTATCTGCTGACCAGGCGCCTACTAATGCAGCCCAATATGTCGTTCACCTTCTTGGCAATGAGGGCACACTGTTGACTCATATCCAGCTTCTTGACCATTGAAACCCTCAGGTTCTTTTCTGCAGAACTGCTGCCTACCTAGTCAGTCCCTAGTCTATAGCAGTGAATGGGATCCTTCTGTCTTAAGTGCAGGACTCTGCACTTGTTCTTGTTGAACCTCATCAGATTTTTTTGGCCCAATCCTCTAATTTCTCTTGGTCACTCCGTATCCTATCCCTACCCTCTAGTGTATCTACCACTCTCCCCTCCCCCCCGCACTTAGTGTCATCTGCAAACTTGCTGAGGGTGCAATCTACCCCATCCTCCAGATCATTAATGAAAATTTTGAACAAATCTCCAATCCCTGGAGCAGTCTGCTTGTCACTGGCGGCCAACTAGATATCAAGCCATTCATCACTACCCATTGAGCCCAGTGATCTAACCAGCTTTCTATCCACCTTATAGTCCATTCATCCAACCCATACGTCTTTAACTTGCTGTCAAGAATAATGTGGGAATTTGTGCTCATCCAATGGCTTGACTGGATCTCCACTAAGTTAGACAGATGTGGACCACACCTATAATTACTTCCGCACATGAGAACGTAGAACTTGCCATCTGGAAGAGATGAGTGGCCCATCTAATCCAGTATCCTGTCTCAATGAGTGTCACTCAGCAGATGCTTCAGAAGAAAGCAGAAGAGCAATGAATTAGGCCTTTAAGGAGTAAACGTTGGCAGTTTCTTCCTAAACCCTTGTGGTGCGGTAGGGGGTTGCCATCCAGTGCGGAGTGTGTGCACCTGTTGTATCTGAAATCTCCAGGTTTTGAAATTCTAAGTCTCAAGGTGATAGGGCTATCCTCATCTGCAAGGTACTTAGGTGCAGGAGCTAGAATCAATATACAGACCCTGATTTGCAGGGCAGTAAGACCTAGTTGCCGAAGTCAATCAGGTGGTGTTCCACCATGTAGGGTGAGTGGTGGGCTGCCACCCATGGGTGATTGGTAGCCAAGTGGGGGGACCTGGGCCCTTACTACTACACTGGGTCCCAGCCTAGGGTCCTGGCAGCAGCACACATGTCTGCCACTGAGTCAGCTTTTGGGTGGTGGTCCATCCAAAACATGGTGACTTGAACTGGACATTAACTAGTCCCTCCGCTGGGCTACCTCCTACCGTGGTTCCTGTGATTGTTCTCTCGGCACCACTGGGGCTTCCTTATTCCTCGGCCTGGGCAGGTTCCAGGTGTCTTCAAACCCACTGGGGTGTCTGTCCATATGTGGGTGTCTGCTGGGTTTTGAACACTCCATCCCTTGCTGTCTGGGACTTTTGCTGCTCCCAGGCTGGAGCCTGTAATGGGCATCTCTCCCCTCTGACAGTCAGTCTAGACTGAGCTGGGCTTCTTCCTTTTATACAAGCACTGCACTTGGGGCATGCCCAGTAGGGACTTCAGGGCACGGCTTCCTAAGCCCATAATGAGGAGTTGACCCCTGACTGTTCAGTGCATGGGGAGTGCACACCATCACACAACATCCCACTTAAGAGGGTATCTGGCGGCGGTTCTTCTACTTTCCCCTCCCCACTTACCCTTGAAAAGAAGTTGGACTTGGCATACACTTTCTTGGGGCAGTGTAGTATCTGGATATCAGATGACTGCAGAGCAATGTACTACAGCATGATTGATGGATTGGTATCCTTCATACTGTGCAACCACTGCAGGGATGTATGGTCAGTGATCAGCTGGAGCCTATTTCCTAGAAAATAGTAGCGAAGGGCTTTTATTGCCAACTTAATGGCCATTGCCTTTATCTCTGTTGTTGAATAATGGGTTTCCCTGGGGAACAGCTTGGGTTTAGCTATAGTATGAGGTGTTTCTCCCCTGCAACTTCTTGTGACAATACTATTCTGAGCCCTACTTCCGAAGCATCTGTCTGTAAAAGAAAGGGCTTCTAGAAGTCCAGGTGTGTTAAGACTAGTCCCCATGTCACTTTAGTGCCTGGATGGCTGTCTCGCACTTTTTGGACCATTGGACTCCCTGAGGTCAAGAGTTTCTATTTTGGTTGGTCAGCAGGGCCTCCAAAGTTGCAGTGTCTGAGACAAATCAATGGTAATATCCAGCTAGGCCGAGAAATTGTCATGCCTGTTTTTTTGTTGTCAGAGTGGGCCAGTCCTGCATGGGCCTGCACCTTGTCAACTAGAAGCTGCAACAGTCCCCTCTGCGCGCGCACGCGCGCACACACACACACACACACACACACACACTGTGTATCCTAGGTATGTGACCTCACACTGGCCAAGATGACATTTTGAGGGTTTCGCTGTGAGCGAAGCATCCTTACAAGCCTGCAACACCCTAGATAGATGTTGGAGAGGGTCATACCAATGGGAATTGTATACCACGATGTCATCAATGTAAGTGGTGGTATATTGCTTGTGGGGTTCTTTCAGCTGGTCCATGAGCCATGGCAAAGTGACTTCAGCCCTGTGTAGTCTGAACGGCATTGTTCTAAACTGGTAGAAGGCAAAGGACATCAGAAAGGCTGCCTTAGGGCAAGAGTTCAGCACTAGGGGGATTTACCAACAGCCATTTGTCAGATGCAAAGTCGTGAGGAACTTGGCCCTCCGAGTCATTCCAAAAGCTCCGTGTAGGAAGGTGCAGTGGCCTTCTGCGGAGGCTGGGCCCCAGGAAGGGCTGCCGCCCCAAACACAGGCCAGTAAAGAGGTAAGAACCCAGTCTGCCCGGCAACCCAGGGGACAGACTGGGATAGGCCCAACCGGCTGGCCAATCCCCTCTAAGGAGGGCGGGGCTTCTGCCGGGGAAAAGAGGATAAAAGGCAGGGCCCGCCGCTCAGTCAGGGACCAGCTGCCAGCGGGTACAGACGTGCCTTCCCGCCAGCTGCAGCGCCGGCCCGACTCCAGCTGGGCCGAAACCCAGCATAGGGCCTTCCTGGAGCCAGAGAGCTGGGAGCAGCCCCACCACCTGGGGCCCGAGGACTGGGTAGGGCCCCCAGACTCCAGGGACTGGGCCGAGCCCCCGGACACTCTGGGGCGGGAGACACCCCCTGAAGCCGGTCCTGACCTAGACGAGCTGCCGGCCGCCGAACCCCCGGAAGCCGGGCTCAACTTGGACGAGCTGCCTGAAGCCGAAGCCCCCCCGGAATCTTGTGACCTGGAGGAGCTGCCCCTCGCCGAGGAGTTCCCTGCCCTGCCGCCCGTCAATGAAGAAGGCCTGCTAAGCCTGCCCCGAGCAATGTACCCAGCTGAGCCTGAAGACCAGGACACAGGAGGTACCTGGGACTGGAGGGGAGGAAGTGGCCCAGGGACAGCCATAGTTGTGGCTGCGGCTAGAGGTTCACCACTGTCAGTGTGTTGTAGTGGGACTCCGCCGACACAGTGGCAAAGTCTCTGCCACTGTTAGGGCCCTGGGCTGGGACGCAGTGGAGTTGGGTGGGCCTGCGTCCCCCTCCCCCTCACCTTTCCCCTGAGACCCGGCAAATCCCCTTTTACCTCCAGCTCTTGGAGTGAGTCCGTGCGTGCCTGCCCACCCTGCCACGGGCCAGGGCACATAGACTGCTCGCCTGTCCGCCCTGCCACGGGCCGGGGCAAATAGACTGCTCGCCTGCCCGCCCTGCCATGGGCTGGGGCTCATAGACTGTTCATTTGACTAATTCCCCCGCTTGTTTTCCGGAAGGTGCAGTGGCCTTCCGCGGAGGCTGGGCCCCAGGAAGGGCCGCAGCGACCGGCGCTAAGAAGCCGCCGGGTTACACTCCTATATTCATGACATATTGAAGGCATCAAACCAGGACATTTTATTTATTTTCCTGGTCAATGCAGAAACGAATGGTATCACTGAGTTTTGGAACCAGGACTTCTGAGCTCTGCCATTTGCTTTGTGACTCCACAATCACACCCCAGTCCATCATGGTCTCCATTTCCCTTTGCACTGCTTCCCACATCTTCCATGGTAGGGGCCTGTGGGTATTGCATACCTTCTGACCCATTATAGTGGCAATAAGATGGCTCGCAGCCACTCTCCATCCTACATGTGTTGATAGGACAGAATATCCTGCAATTGCTCATGTTGGGCCTTACTGAACCCCTCTCCCATTACCACTTGTCCAGCCTCAAGAGGGCCATCAATGAGTGGCCAATGCTCTGGTTCCAGTGGATAGCGACTCATGAGTAGAGCCTCCCTAGTCTTCCACACTTTCAGCAAATTGACCTAATATATGTGTATCACTCATAGCCATCCCAGCAGCCTGATCTTGTAATCAACTGGCCCAGATCACTGAGTGACTTCGAAGAGGACTTGCCACTTGGCCAGGAGCTCAGATTCTATCAAGGGCAGAAGGAGCAGTACCCGATCCCTTGGTTCAAAATGCTGTAAGCAGGCTGGACCCTCTTGTTGTATTGCTGCACCTGGGTCTGCTGGGCTTGCTTCAGATTCTCTCATATGAAGGTCCCCAATGTTTGGAAGCATTTCCACAGCTTCAACACATGATGGACCGCCCCCTTTGCCTGGGTCTTCTGTTCTTCCCATACTTCTCTAAGGATATTGAGGATGCCTTTGGGTTGCCTTCCATAAAGGACCTTGAAAGGGGAGAACCCTGTCGACACCTGGGGTACTTCCCATATGGCGAATAGAAGGGTGGTGAATAGTGTACCCCAGTAGCGGGTGTCTTTTTCCATGAATTTCTGCAACATGGTTTTCAAGGCTTTGTTAAATCTTTACACCAACCCCTCTGTTTGAGGATGATAGACTGATGTCTGTAGGGCTTGGATGTTCAACAGGTGGCACAACTCAGCCATCAAATGAGAGATCACATTTGTCCCTTGATCGGTTAGAATTTCATGGGGGATGCCCATCCAGGCAAAAACTTGCACAAGTTCCACTGTGATCTTAGGGGCAGTGATGGTCCGTAGGGGAACAGACTTGGGCTACTGGCTTGCATAATCTATGATAACCAGGATATAGTGGTGGCTGGCTGAGCTCTTCTGCAGAAAGTCTATCAAATCTAGCCCTATAGAGTTGAAGGGCACGCCAACTATGGGGAGTGGAATGGGTGGGGCATTTGACACTCCCTTTGGTCCAACATGATGACACTCTGGGCATGAGTCACAGTAGTCTGTCATCTCCTGTTAGATACCTGGCCAGAAGAACCTTCGCACCACACCCTGGAATGGTTTTCCCTACCTAGGTGTCTGGCCCAGGGTATTAAATGGGCTAGATGTAAGAGGTTGTTGTCACCAGGGAACCAACAGCTAGTGGAGTGTTTCCTGAGTCTGGAGCTCCTCCACTATGTAATAGAGGAGGTCCTGCCATATCTCAAAGGAGGGCCCCTGGAGTGCATCTTCTTCTTTTGGGTATCTAATGGTGGCTTGTTCCCAGGCTTGGCTAAGCTTGGGGGTTTTTCTGTGGCTCACAGATTAAATCGCCATTGTGCTCAAGCTCAACCTTGGGTTCGTCCAGGGGATTGCCTGGCCAAGTGGCTGCATTGTGCTGCCCTGAGGCGATCCCTCTTCCAGATTGTCATCATGGTCGCAACTGAGAAATCCCCTCAGAGCTGTCCCATCATTCTCCCCTGTCGGGGGGAGGAGGAGGAGGCCTGTGTGCACATTTGTGCAATTGCTTCCAGAACCATGGCCAGTCGCACTTCAGGATTAATTGGTAGGCCAGCTTGGGGGCCACACTGACGTGCAGGGTAGCGTTGAGTTGGGTGATTGCCAACATGGCCAACACAGTTGGATAAGAGTTCATGTTTCTGTGGGTGCACTGTAAGTGTATCCAGGACCATCTTGGTTTGAGATCTGGGATCAGTTCACTCTGGATAAGGGTCTGGCTGCCTCCGGAGACAATCACAGCCACTTGGGGACCCCAAGCTTCCGAGGAGTCTGCAGCAGGAGGCTAGAAAATATGGAGTCAGGGCCAGCTTCTTCTGGGATAGGGGCTGCAGTGCCCCTGGCCATAATAAAGCTGCAATCTGCTGCATGTTTCTCTCCTGCTGGATTTAATGCTGGGTGGCTAGTTTGTGTGTCATCTATTGCTGTTGATTGATGATTTGTTGCAACAGCTGCACCTGTTGCTATTGCTGTAATTGCACTTGCAACTGTTGGCTTTCCAGGAGTCACTTGAAAGCCTTGTCCGATTCCTAATAGTCTTCAGGCAGTATGGTACCACTTCCCAGAGGGGAAAAACCCATCCCTGCTCTTTGACAGGCTCCTCAATGCAGGCCTCTGATCAGGCCTCAGTCATTGCCTGCATTCTCCACCATGTGTGATGGGGTTGTGGGGAGACACCATCCAGTGCAGGATAAGTGGACCCCATCCTCGGACCTATCCAATACCTCAAAATTGAGAGATCTTAGGTCTTAAGTTGATAGGGCAGTCCTGATCCACAGGGTGTTTATGCCTGGAGCTGGAATCAATATGGTGGCCATGACTGGCAGGGAAGTAAGGCTTAGTGGCCAGAATCGATAGGGTGGCCCTGATGCTCGGGGCAGTAAGGTCTGGTGGCTGGAGTTGATCAGGGCGCTGATGTGCAGGGCAGTAAGGCCTCATGTCTGTAGTCAAGAGGGGGCCCTGATGCCAGGGAGGTAAGGTCCATTGGCCAGAAAGAATAGGGTAATAGGTTGCCAACTGGGATGGGTGGCTGCTGGAGTAGAGAGATTGGGCCCTCCCTGTTCCACTAGGTCCCAGCCTAGGGTCCTGGCCATGCTACACGTGTTTGTCACTGGGTGGGGGGGTCTGTCCAAAACAAGCTGACTCCTACTGGAACATAAACTAGTCCCTTCCCTGAGCTGCTTCCTACCATGGTTCCAGTGATCATAGTGTGGGCATTAATGGGTTTTCTGAGTTCCTCGGCCTGGGCAAGTTACTCATGGCTCCAAAATCATAGGGGTGTCTGTTGGTATGTTGGCATCTGCCAGGCTTTCAGCGCGTCCAGCCCTTGCTGTCTGGGGATTCTCTGCTCCCAGGCTGAAATCTGTGATGGGCGCCCTCCCTCTCTGGCAGTCAGCCCAAACTAAGATGACTTTTTCTTTTATACTAGCACTGCACTTGGGGCATGCTCAGGGGGGAGTTGTGGGTGTGGCTTTCTTAGCCCACAGTGAGGAGTTAACCTCTTCCTGTCCAGTGCTGGGGGAGTGCAGCCCATCAAAACCCTAAATTAAAAATTGGGGATGAGAATTTTCAGAGCTACCTAAAGGATCTCAAAGCTGAAGTTCCAACCAAAAGCCATAGGATCTAGTGTCCCAAAAGCATGTCTTTCTCTGGAAATTGAAGCCTTAACTTCAGAACCATGAAGAATCCAAGGCTGGCAACTCAATAACAGGAACAAAAGAAGCAAAACAACCCTTCACATAGTTAAGAATCACATAGTGTCTGTGCAAGATTCAATCATATATTAAAAGCATCACTAATACATCATCTGAATGGTTACAGAGAGCAAGCTGACTAGGACATATCAATTTCACCCTTTGCTCCTGAAGCCCTAAATAGTTGCAAACCAAACTTTGATAAGTCCTTCAATTGATGTCAGGTTTTCATCTGTGTTTTTCATGATTAGTTTTTCATGATGATTGTTCTTATCTCACATGCTAGGATGTGCACATTACACCCTGCAGCTCTTTCATTTGGAAACTTTATGGGCCAGCTCCATTCCTGGTGTCATTCGACTGACTTCATCGATGGTGCAAAGAGATACTCTGCACTACCTCACTGGAACCTTCACCTCAGTGTGCTTGTTCACCTCCACATCGATCAGATCTAATAGTGACATTACGGTCAGTGGTCATAGGCTTCCTCAAATCAAAGGACTTCAAAGCACTTCAAGCTCATTAAAGTTGTATGTGTCCTTAGTATTATATTATTTTAATAGCAGAAATTTTCCTGGGATTTTATGCCCCCAATTGTGGATTAGAATTAAAGAGTCTCACAACAATTTTTTTGGTGGCCTCTGACAAACCCATCTCTCTGTCCCTGCCTATCATGACCCTTCAGAATGATCCTGTCCCAGAACTCAGAGACCACATGCGAAGTCCCAGACTCCTTGTGTCCTGGCCAGGCGAGAGCAGGGTTTATACCCAAAGGAGCATTCCAGAGATTGAATGCCACAACCGCCTGATATGAAAGGATTATCTGTATCTAGTTGGATCGGCCTCTGCGCGGTGGGAGTTACATTTGTTTATGCCGGTGAATTTTTATATCATAGGGGTTACTATTGCATATGCTTGTTTACTCCAAATATATAAATATATAATGGTAGGTTACCATCGTGCATATGAAAGGAGTCTTTCCCTCTGCTGATAAAGTAAGAATGTTTACATATGAAAGGAATCTTTCCCTCTGCTGATAAAGTAAGAATGTTTCTATCTGCTAATGAAGCCCTAAAAAGATAAGGAAGAAACATGCGGGGTCTGGGACGGAGGCCCTGGCCAGGCTCCCGTCACAAGCCCCTGCATGAGAACCAGATATTCATCAGGCATTCCGCACATAGTCACGTATACTTGTTTGTTCCACTCTATAAAAGCTGGACCCACTTGTAGCGAATTTGGAGACCTCACCTACAGGTGGACGCACCGCGTAGGACTTCCCAATTGCCGAGACAGGCTCTCCAAATCCTCGCTGCAACCGGGACTCCCCAGCGACTGCGGATCTGGATGATGGTAACGTATTATTAGGGCAATTGGTGATGTATCTTTCTTAATCACTATAGTTGATTTTATGTAGTAATGATCAGGTGCATTACCTTACTTATTCTTTCTATTGCTTAAAATAAAATTATAATAAGTTTATTCTGTCGCTTAAATATATTATCTCGTTTTCTGTATTATCTAGAAATAGATAGTAAAGCAACCTTGTTCTTTCTACTGGTGTCTGTGTCCTTTCTGTCGACCCTGTCAATTAGCAGAACACCGCCTTAACTAACAAGTGCTACTTTGGGCGCCATGCACACTGGCCCCACTTGTCTCCAGAGGTGTTGCCTGGAGTCCTCAAGCAGGCTGTATGGTGCAGGACAGTGACCCCTGCTGGTGACACCAGCAGGAAAATCACAACACAGCATCTCGCTTCCCTTGGTAACTATTCAGGAGCAACAGATGGATACTGCAGGGACAGGTTGCTGCTTTTGTCCTCCTCCCTTTATCTCCGCCCTTGCTTTGGTGGTTGTCATCACAGTTCCATAGACTTCAATGACTTTCTGTGCCTTAAAATGGAGGGAAAGCATTTTATGCTGCTCAGGTTAGAAGAAATCAGGTTGGGGATGTATTTTCTATTTTAAAAATCATTCTAAATATGGCTGAAAAGCTTTCTGTCAGAGAAGGCCATTGCAGAAAAAACTAGATTGCTCAGACTGGCAATTAATCCAGGGTAATCCCACAAGAAGTTGACCATTGAAGAAGCTCTCCTTAACTGTCTTGTGCTTCTTTCTTTTCTTTGTTTGCTGAAGTCTCTCATAAGCTCCAGTTCTTTTGGCTGCTCTTGGATGTAGATGTAGTAGCTGATGTTTCCAGTTGATTTAACTCTACCCTGGATCTGAACAGCTGGGGCTGGAAATGCAGAGTATGAACAGAAAGATACACTCCAGACTAAGTTTTTCTCTAACCTAGGCTGGGTAAAGGGTCTTTCTTCTATTTGAAGTTGGTGGGACTGTGCACTTTTACACCTATTGAGCATATACACTTAAACTTTTAAAAAGATATAAAAGGGAAAAGGAAAGCTACATTGAATGAAAATCAAAAAGCCCTAAAGTCCACAAATACTCTCCCTATTCTATGCAGCTTGCCCTGCCCAGGCTTTCGGTGTTTCAGCAGGGATTATTCCTACAGACAAATGCTGGGAAAAATTTTACTAACCTGACCATTTGTTATGGGGGCTTTATCGGGAGCCCTCTGACCGAACCAATCCCAGTTTCCATCACTACTGCTCTTCCACATGCTAAGGTGAATGTTCTAATCAGTATCTCTCTGCTGTATCGTTTTGAGAGCATTTCGAATAATAAGTTATCCAATTTAACTTCTTCTGAAAGTTAATTCTGGAGTCAGCAGCCCTCTTAGAATAATTCTCCTTTTTCAGGACATTCTTCTTTTCTCCTCTGCTGTGACTACCAGTGACAAGTAGCTCTTAGCATCCATCTATAAAGCAGCCTTTTATGACAACACAATGCTGGGTGTAAATTCGACTAGCTGTGCTCCTTGATGCCAACTTTGCACTCATTTTTCAGTGCTGGAGATGAGCTGACAAGGTCCATGGCAATGGCACACATTGAGATTTTGGATTTCGCTGGGCCAATAAATCTCAATTAAATTAATATTTATATCATTCATTGCCCTGACGTGGTCATCAACTGGTCAGCAGCAATCTCCATTCCTTAGTCAAATGACAGCCAAAAGTTGTTTTCACAAGGATGTTGCAAACACACCTGACTGACTCTGTTCAGCCCGTATAGACAAATTACATTACACCAAACTCACCTGTAGGAATCAGAATGTCATGGTATTGAGGTAACTGTCACTCACTGCACTCCATATTACCATTCTTGTGTAAAATCCCCTGGATGGATCATGGCTTCATATTACACAAACTGCAGCTTAAAAGATTACATTTCCCATCACATTTTTATTCAACATTTTTGTGGCTCTCAGTTTCTAGAACAGGAACATATTCCACTCATCACATTTTTTATCTGACTACACAAAAATAAAAAAAGAATCCAGACCATCCTTCCTCTTTAATGACATGATATAATACTTACGTTGTGAGGGGATATTTAGCCATCCACCCACTGGTTCTGTTTAAGAGCAATACACCTCTAGTCTTCAATATCTTAGCATACCTATGGAGCTCTTCTTGGAAGGGAAGAAGATAGGCATTGCTGCACAATTGCTACAAAATTGCTGAAGAGTGACCTAGACAAATTGGAGGATTGGGCCAAAAGAAATCTGATGAGGTTCAACAAGGAAAAGTGCACTGTCCTGCACTTAGGATAGAAGAATCCCATGCACAGCTACAGACTAGGGACCGACGGACTAGGCAGCAGTTCTGCAGAAAAGGACCAGGGGGTTACAGTGGACAAGAAGCTGGATATGAGTCAGCATATTGAATTGCCCTGGTTGCCAAGAAGGCTAATGGCATATTGGGCTACATGAGTAGGAGCATTGCCAGCAGATCGCGGGAAGTGATTATTCCCCTCTATTCGGCATTGATGAGGCCGCATTTGGAGTATTGTGTCCCATTTTGGGCCCCCCACTACAAAAAGGATGTGGAGAAGTTGGATAGAGTCCAGCAGAGGGCAACAAAAATGATGAGGGGGCTGGAGCACAAGACTTATGAGGGGAGGCTGAGGAAACTGGGCTTGTTTAGTCTGCAGAAGAGAAGAATAAGGGGGGATTTGATAGCAGCCTTTAACTACCTGAAAGGGGGTTCCAGGGAGGATGGGGATAGGCTGTTCTCAGTGGTGGCACATGACAGAACAAGCAGCAATGGTCTCAAGTTGCAGTGGGGGAGGTCTAGGTTGGATATTAGGAAAAAGTTTTTCCCTAGGAGAGTGGTGAAGCACTGGAATGGGTTACCTCGGGAGGTGGTGGAATCTCCATCCTTAGGAGTTTTTAAGATCTGGCTTGACAAAGCCCTGGATGGGATGATTTAGCCAAGGTTCCTCCTGCTTTGAGCAGGGGGTTGGACTAGGTGACTTCCTGAGGCCCCTTCCAACTCTAATCTTCTATAATTCTATGATTCTATGTAGGAGAAGGCTGTGGGGTCAGACTTTACATAAAGTCTGACCAGCCAATAGGGCCTGTTACAGAAAACATTCATGCCAGAACAGAATAATATTTAAAATGTAAAAGATAGCCTGATGCGTGGATTTCATATCTAGTGAAGAAGGCAGAAGTGTCTTCCTTAAATTACGTGGCTTTGCACCTCTTTGAGGTTGAAGTAACTATGCTGATTTACACCAATAGAGCATCTACGTTTTCCAATAAATAAATAAATAAAAATAAATATAAATAAAACTACATTTGAATGAAAATGAAGCAGCCCCAAACTGTGTGGTTTTAAATCATGTCCTAATTAAGAGAATGACATGAGAGAACTTGGCCTCCATTTTTTTTAAAGTGACTCTATTACCCAATGTGGAGGTGTCTAATTCCAAGCACAATTTATTTCTATTCTAGTAATACAACCTGTTGCATATGTGAAACACCAATGTGTGTTTGTGAGGTGATTTGAAATCTTGAATTCTCAGAATGCAGATCTTTCAGCCTTTTCATCCTTACCATCTCTGTTTGATACAGATAGAAAAAGAGGCTTGTTGAGGTGAAGGTCATTTGGGTATCCATTTCAGTAAGAGAAATACCACCAAATACTTCTGATTTCTCCAGCCACAGGCTGAGCACTAGGTGGATCCCCGTTATACTATGTTACAAGACAAAGTTAGTCATATGTCTTGTTACAAAATGTTTGTATGCCTTGACTAAGCATCAACAATAATAAACTGGCTAATGTTTTCATCCATTTTAACTGTGTCTTCTTTATGGGTGAGGACAATGATTCTCCAAAGAATTCCAAGTCTTCCATTTCTATTTTTTACAGCAGGGCAGTATTCAAGTATCAAGAACTTGATATGAATCAAAGCACCTATTGCATGTTGGACTATCTGAGGCTTCTTCTGATCTAAGCCTTTCAAAGCATTTCAGAAACATTCATCCAGTTTTATACTATCAAAGAGTTGTGTTATTATAGCACTAATAAGTTTTGCTGATATTATGTTTCAATATTGAAGATTAGATTCATTTTAAAAATGCACATCAAGGTCTCAGACGTCATTCTTGTGTCAGTTCGTGATTCCTAGCCTTCGAAATTGGGGACTTTGATTTTCGTTCAATGTACTTTTGCATTTCCTTTTTATATCTATGTTAAAGTGTAAGGGAGATGCTGAGCACTGTAAAAGAGTACAGCTCATAGAATCATAGGATCACAGAAGATTAGGGTTGGGAGGGACCACAGGAATTCCCTCCTCCCCCGCCCTGGCTCAAAGCAAGACCAATCTGATATACGTGCGCCACGGTCTCCCTCACACTGCAAAAGGGACAGTTATCGGTATGTGGAATGAACTGCGCCAGGTACACTCCCATGCTCATGGCTCCATGAAGGAGCCACCAGCTAATGCCCCCAACAGGCCGCAGAACCAAGGTGGAATACAGGCTGACCCACGGGGGTCCTCACCCTTGACAGGTGGTAAAAGGTCCCGCCACTTGGTTTCAGGGTGGAACACAAGGCTAAGGAAATGGAGAGAGTGCAGCACAAGCATCTACAGGTGTGCCCCTAGCACAGTTCAGAAGCACACTGGCTGCAGACTCTGCAGCCAGCTCAGGGTGTTCAGAATGAGTTGCCGGGGGGGGAGGGGAGGAGGGGTCATGGTGCAGGGGCCCAATGAAAAGGTCCGGAGGGCCCAGGGTAAGGGGAGTCTGGGGAGCACTCTTTTCCAGGGCTTGCTCGAAGTAGGCCTGAGCAGCAGGCAGTAAGGCTGCCCTCAGTTCCTAAAGTACTACAGGAGGGTGCTAGAAGGATGGTACGTCAGCCCAGAATGTTAAAGGCTCTTTTCCCTTCAAGCTGGGAGGTGGTTTCCTCAGGCCAATTAGAGGCATTTGAACGTAACCAAAGACAGCTCTGAAACCCCACCTCTGGTAGAGAGAGCGGAGAGAGTCACAAGCTGTTCTATCTTTGAGTGATTGCTCATATCCATTCCACTTAGGTGAGTGCGTGCCCTCATGCACGGTTCACAGACTTTTTTCCCTTAGCAGACTCTGTAGGGCCGGCTCCCGTGCCCCCTGGAGTGCCATGCTCATGCCGTGGTACATAGGGCACCGCCGGCCCCGCAGACCCTCAGTCCCTTCTTTCTGCCTGTGATGGTGACTCTAACAATAGCTTGCTCCTGCAAGTATTTTTCCCTTGTTCGTTTTTGTGATAGCAGTTCTCCTTGAACTTAGTTAGTTAGAAGTTTAGTTAGAATAGTTTAGGTTAGGAAAGTTAGGGAGCCTTAGGGCTCAAGTGACCCGGCCATACCGGGACCACCAGGGTTTAAACCCTGCACTGGCTGTAGGAAGGCTTTCCCAGTCAGTGATCCTCATGAGCGCTGCCTCAAATGTCTCGGTGAGCAGCATCGTAAGGATCAGTGCTGCATCTGCAAAGCCTTCAAGTCAAGGACCCAGAAGGAGAGGTATATTCGGCTGAAGGCGATCCTCATGGAGGCAGCGCTTCGTCCGGCGTCCAAACCACCTCACGCTTCCTCAGCACCGAGCATGTCGCCGGTGCGGAGCGCCCTGCCAACATTGGAGGCACCTCGGCACTGGGCCTCCCCAGTGCCAAAGAAGAAGCAGTGTCAGCATACGTGGAGCATTCCCCCTCCCCCGCACCACAGGAGCAGCCAGGGTCGAGCCCAGAGGTGCTGGAACTGTGCAAGCAGCCTCCAGCACTGGCACTGGACTTGAGGGAACCTCCCCCGCCTCCTGGGAGTGGGGGAGCCCCTCTACAGGACCCTTCAATGCAGGAGGTGTTCCAGGTGGCTCGAGCCTTGTTGGCCTTGCCCATGCCTCTGGCCCGCCCTCGGCCAAGGGAGACGGGGCCTGTGTCCCAGAGCAAACCCACGATGGGTGTCCCTGAAGGGTGGGCACACCTGGCACCGGAGCAACGGCCGCCCATCACTCATCAGCAGAGAGTTGAGCTGGACAGCTCCTCGCAAGCCGAGCTCCATCTTCGATGCATTCCTCATCGAACGGACAGGAACCCTCATGTACACATTTCCCCCCATCCCACTCTTACCCAAGGTCCTCTTGAAAATCAAGAGGGACAGAGCGGACGTGATCCTGATTGCCCCAGCATGGCCAAGACAGCACTGGTTTAGCATGCTGCAGGATCTCTCTGTCGCTGCGCCAATAGAGCTCCCGAGGATTCCGGACCTGCTCTCCTAGGACCACGGTCGCCTACTGCACCCAAGCCTGGACTCCCTGCACCTGACGGCCTGGAGACTCTCTGGCTGACGGAGGAGGAGAGAGTCTGCTCGGCGCAGGTCCAGCGCATTCTGCTGGGCAGCAGAAAACCTTCCACACAGGTCATATATGGGGCCAAGTGGAAGAAGTTTACCTGCTGGGTGGAGTCACAGGGCATCTCCCTGGGCATATCCCCTATACAGGCTATCCTGGAGTATTTACTACAGCTTAGGCGCCAGGGTTTGGCGCTAGCCTCTTTTAGGGTGCACCTACTGGCCATTTCGGCTTTCCATCAGCCGTTGGAGAGGCAGTCCCTGTTTTTCCACCCAATGTCAGTGAGGTTCCTCAAGGGGGTTGAGAGGCTCTACCTGCAGGTCCATGACCTGGTGCCTCACTGGGATCTCAACCTGGTCCTCTCTAGACTGACAGGGCCCCCCTTCGAGCCCTTGGCCACTTGCCCCCTGCTGATCCTGTCCTGGAAGGTGGCCTTCCTGGCGGCCATTTCTGAGTTAAGGGCATTGACCTCGGAGCCCCCCATACCGTGTTCTTCCAGGTTAAGGTGCAGCTGAGACCCCACCCAGATTTTCTGCCTAAGGTGGTCTCACAATTTCATTATAATCAAGACATCTTCCTCCCCGTGTTTTTTCCTAAACCGCACGGATCAGAGGAGGAAAGGAGACTACACTCCCTGGATGTGAGGAGAGCCCTGGCCTTCTACATCGAGAGGACAAAGCCCTTCCAGAGGATGACGCAGCTCTTCGTCACGGTCACGGACAGGATGAAGGGATCCCTGGTCTCCACACAGTGTATCTCCAGATGGATCACAGCGTGCATAAAGCACTGCTACGAGCTGGCGGGCATCCAGCTCTCTGGGATTGTGACGGTGCACTCAACCAGGGCCCAGGCCTCATCGGCGGCCTTCCTGGAAAGGGTCCCCCTCCACGACATCTGCAAAGCTGCCACCTGGATGTCAGTGCATACCTTTGCATCACACTACACCATCATCCAGCAGACAAGGGAGGATGCGCGATTCGGCAGGGCCATCCTAGGGCAGCTCACCAGTGACTCCTACCTGCCTCCAAGATATGGCTTTTTAATCACCTAAGTGGAATGCATATGAGCAATCACTCGAAGATAGAAAACATAGTTACTTACTGTTGTTCTTTGAGATGTGTTGCTCATATCCATTCCACTCCCACCCCCCGTCCCTGCTGTCAGAGTCAGCAGAAAGAAGGGACTGAGGGTCTGTGGGGCCGGTGGCACCCTATGTACTGCGGCATGAGCGCGGCACTCCAGGGGGCGCAAGAGTCAGCCCTACAAAGTCTGCTAAGGGAAAAAAATCCAGGAACCGTGTACGAGGGCGCGCACTCACCTAAGTGAAATGGATATGAGCAACACATCTCGAAGAACAACAGTTACTGGTAAGTAACTATGGGGTTTTGCCTTTTAACTTTCTAATTGCAGCTGCATAACACAGAAACTTTCTGAACTTCTGCTTATATTGTGTTTTGCTTTAGTTGAAACTGACCAGACTGAAACAAGTCATTATCACTGGTGGCAAACAGATTCAATCGTCAAACAGTTGCAAAAAAGAAGTAAAACAGCTGTGTGAGAAGTACACCACTTTGGAGGTGGTGATAGGATATGGCCCTTCATGGAACTGTGGAAATATAATCTTGCTTCTTTATTCTTTTTCTTTTGACAATTTTCTACTCCCTTTATCTCAAATTCAAGTATATTCTACATCATACTATTGGTTTTCTAGTTTGATTGCTTTTCCATTCTTCATTGTTTCATATCAACCAAGGCTTGCACATCGCTTGGCTAAAAGCGTTCTCCCATTTTGGATACCTCCCATGTTGGTGCAGAGCTCAGGAAAGCTTGTGGCCTTTTATCCAAAAATGTTGAGCATGACCAGCTCTCGTTCGCTTCAATGGGACTTTAGAGTACTGAGCTCTTCATTAAAATAGGCCTGGAGCCTCTCCTGTCAGGCGTCTAAAATGAATGGTTACTTTGGAAAGAGTTTACCTTTGCTGCATCCAGAAAAGAGATCATTGGAATAGTTGCTGATTTAGCCCAGGTCCAGTTCTGTTTGGTCTGGAGCCTTGCATGAAATCCTTTCCCTGGAGCTCAAAGGATCAGAATTCCCAGGCACTCCAAGTTAAAAAAGAAAAAACAATCAAGTACATATTTTAAAAAGAAACTTTGGTGATAATAGGGCGTTTGTTCTCCGAGAAGGTTGTGGTCTGGTGGAGAAAGGCTCGTTGCATAATGGCCAATGATTTATTCCTCAACAGCTTTAAATATGTTACTCATTTTGTAGTATCTGAAAGGAGAGGGCTGAATTGATAATTCAGACAGGATGCTGCTTGCAGTGCTCTAGAGCAAATGGAGAGTGAGATGGATGTGCTTCATTTCTCCAAGAGTAGCATGGATATAAACTCTTGTGTTTCAGGGTATCGTCAAATAATGGAGATAAATTTGATTGACGGGAGTTAGGGAAAAAGACCCTTCATACCTGTATTCTGATGGGTTTCTTGCACCTCCCTCTGAAGCCTCTGTTACTGATCAATGTGGGAGAGAGGCCTGATCTTCTGTAGCAATGCCTATGTTCTTCTGTTCCAAGCCAGAGTCCATAGGTATGCTCTGATATTGAAGACTAGAGCTATATTGCTCTTAAATGAAACCCGTGTCGAGATGCCAAAATCTCCCCTCACCACCTGAGTATTATATCATGTTCTTAAGACACAGGAGAATCTGGATTTATTTTTCCGTTTGTGAAGTCAAATGAAGCATTTAATGAATGGAAAATTTTCATCTGGGAACTGAGAGCCACAAAAATGTTGAACCAAAGTGAAATGGGAAATCACAACACCAAATCCATCCAGGAGATATTATATAAGAATGGTCCATCCAGGGTCTATTATACAAGAATGGTAATACGGAGCGCAGTAAATCACAGTTGCCTGAGAAACCATGAAATATTTGTATTGAATTAATGGTCTGTTCAAGAATCTCTTCACATCACACATGAAGTTCCAAACTCCTGCAGATGACCTTGGTGTAGTGTAATTTATCTATATGGGCAGAACTGACTCAGTTAGGTGTGTTCATTATGAAAACAACTTTTGGTTATGTCATTTGACCAACCAGTACAGATTGCTGCTGACCAGTTGATGAACACATCAGGGCACAAATGAGAAGATTAATTTAATTGAGTTGTACTGGTGCAATGAAATCCAAAATCTCAGTATGAAGTTCAACTTTTTAAATGGAAATGGGAGCCTACTGTGACATCTCTAGGGTTCAAAAGAGATTGAGGCAAATTGAACTTACCCAGTTCATTGAGGAGTTGAAGTCTAGAGAAGTGTTTATAAGAGCTTTGAGTCATGAGCATTTTTAGACAGTTCCTAGAACTGCCTGGAGATTCTGTGATGCTGTTTGTGGAGGAGGTCCTAATTAGTTACCAAACAAACTTGATTAGTCCTCCTTGGTAAGTCCTTCTTTTGATGCAGCTGTTTTCCTCAGGGCTAATCTCAGCCTCAGAGGGCATGACATCATATTGCACTCTTCAGATTTCTTTCATCTGAAAATTGTACGGGCCAACAGCATACCTCATGGCATTCAACTGACCTTCTTGGTGCTAGAAAGAGGATGAATGTCACGGTGATTCAGAAAGGCATCAGTAGCAGAACTGGCTGTCATGAACTGGAATCCATTTTGGTCTTTTGAATTCATGCTGGTAATGGATAAGAGCATTTAGCAGTTCATTCAAAACCTGCAAGAAAGGAGGGAGCCATTTTTCTGCCTTCTCACCACCTCCATCCCAAATAGGTCACATTCAATTCCCTTTGAAATCAGTGGGTATCATTCCATTGCCTCCAGTGTGTTTCCTATGAGGACCTTCAGTCTGAAATTCATCTTTTGGCAGGGGATTGTATGATGCTAATGGACAATCTTAGTCTCTGTCTGAACTTTCAAACAAAGTCTTAGCAGGCAGTTAAGTGACACATGGGCCTTTGTGGTGGCTCTCTGCCCAAGAGTGAATTTTACCCTTCGATGATTAAAGCTTGACCTTACATTAGCTCTGCACTTGGGTTGCCAATGCTATCTCAAAGGGCTGCCTAGATCAGATTTGCTTATGGGTCAAGGGCAAGGATGTTGGAGAGTGAAAGGAAGCCATGCTCTTTTACAGAAATCTTTTGAGTTAAGTCCCTGCTAGAAATCATCTCTCCACCCATAAGTAGTCAAGAAACAGAGGTCTTGTAAAACAATGAAGGTAACTGAGCACAATAAGAAGCCCAAGAGAGTTGAAAATCACAGATTCTTAGAGAAGGAAGCGATGGCTGTGGGATGAGATTTGACTTAAATCTGACCAGCCATAGGTCCTGTTACACAAACCAAAATATTATTATTAAAAATATTTTTAAAAATATTTTTATTTATATTTTTTAAAACTATTTTTTAAAAATATAAAATGCAAAACTACATTTGAATGAAAATGAAATGGCCCAAATTGTGTGGCTTTAAATAATGATGTTGTTAAAGAAATGACATAAGTGTCCTTGGCCTCCATTTTTTTAAAACTGATTCTAATATTCAATGCAGAGGTGTCTAATCCCAACAACAATTTATTAGTATTCTAAAAATAAAACCTTTTTTATGTGTTAAATAACTATGTGTGTTTGTGAGGAGCTTCGAAATCTTGAATTCTGAGCATGCTAAAGAACTCCCACCTTTAACATCCTTCCTATCTATGTTTGATAGGCATAGAAAAAGAGGCACGTTGAAGTGAAGGTCGCACAAGGGTGTGTTGCAGAAAAAAAATACCAACCCAGTACTTCTGACTCCTCCTACAAAGGATGAACACTAGATTGATTCCTGTTACACTGTGTTATCTGGAAGGATTAGTAACATCTTGTTACAAAATGTTTGCATCCTGTCGAGGAACCCAAACTCAGGGGTCCTAACTTACATGTCCGTTGCCCAGCGGATGGTCCAAATTAGCCAGACAACAGGTTAGCAAAGTCAAAGTTTATTTATCCTTGCGCAAGGAGGTAGCTCGGTGGTGGGAGCGACCTCAAGCATACATTTCTTAAAGCTTATATAACCTTACACAAACAGGTCATATACGTCACAGTTTCCATGGCAAAGACAAAGGCTAAGACAAAAAGTAAGGCAAAGGGCTCTTTATCTAAAAACACTTGGCCCAATACCTTTCACCCCCCTCTATCTGAACTACAAGGTCTTCCTTCACATTCCGTGCCTACTGGCGCCCAGCTCTCATAACTATCTTGTTATGGCAATAGATTCTAAGTCTAAACATCTGCTAGCAAAGCACTTTCTATCTTAGACCTTGACTGCTATACTCACAGACTAAAAATCAGTAAGGAAAGAGAATCCATCTTTTCCCCCATCTAGGGCAGAGAGAGAGACTCCATTTTAATTTTCCTCCACAATCCTTGCATCTAAGTATCATCAGTAAAAAAAACTGGCTTATGGTGTGATCCACTTTAACTGAGTCTTCTTTATACATGAGGATAACAATTCTCCAAAAGAAATACAAGTTTGTCAATTTCTATCTTTTCCATGAGGGTGGTGGCATTATAAAGCTCAATATAAAATTCAAGTATTAAAAACTTGCTTTAAGTCATAGCACCCATTGGGATGAAGACACCAAGTGCACTGGTTAGAATACTTTTTCTTTCCTTGGAAACACCTCTCTCTAAGTGGTCAGAGTAACTCCATAGGAATGAATTACTTCAGGTTTGTGAAATGCGGTACACGGTAGGATCTCTCTCTAACATTACCTTCTTAATATATGCGGATAATCATGGTTGAAAAGAATTACACGTACATACGTTTCAAGCTTATATATGTGCAGTGTAGGAATAAAAATCTCAATATAGAATTGAAATGGGAAACAATAGGTTTCCAAGACAATTTGTCTGCTGAAGTGCGAATACCCATCACTGAACCAACACCTTCAAAGAATGGGATTTAAAGTGTTCTGGAAGACTCCTGATTGTTGATCTTTGTTCACACTTAGCTCAGAAGATGTTTCACCCAATAGTTCCCTGGAAAGGATGAAAACAAAATAAAAAGTATTGCAGCACGAGCCTGTCTAAGAGTTACTCTCAGATTAGGGACATATTTGGAAGCCATAAACAGGAAGTGTCCAGTAGGGTTCAGAAGATACAGGTTACTATCGGTCTGA
>ML675616.1:1623299-1636357 GCA_007922155.1 Mesoclemmys tuberculata | reverse complement strand
CCCAGCCCCACAGAGTCATAGATATTAAGGCCAGAAGGGACCGTTATGATCATCCAGTCTGACTTCCTGTATAACACAAGCTAGGGACAGTCATATCTGCATCAAGCCCAGAATTTCATATCTTTTAGAAGATATCCAGGTTTGAGCCACTGCGAGTCTAGCTCAGTTGTTCCACTGGTTATTTACCTTCCTGGGAAAACATTACATCTTATTTCTAGTCTAAATGTGGCTGCCTTCAGGTTCCACCTTTGTCTGCTAGCTTAAAGAACCTTCTGCAGTCAGAAATCTCTTCCCCGTGTAGGTACCTGTAGACCATCATCAAGTCCCCTCTTCACCTACCCTTGGATAAACTAAAGAATGCGTTTCCTTAGTCTCTCACTATAAGACAGGTTGTCCAGAGCTCAGAGCCTCTTCGTGGCTCTTTTCTGAACCGTCTCCAATTTTTCAACATCCTTTTTGATGGGGGAAGACACCAGCTCTGAACACAATATTCACTAGTGTGATGTCGTGACTGTGCCTGCCGTGGGGTCAGATCCCTGCCTCCTCAGCTGTGGGCAACACAAATCCCCCCCACTCAGCTTACACAGGCTCCACTGTCCCTCTGCAGGTTAGCAATAGGCACACCCCAACATCCGAGCCCTCCGAGTGGCTGTCTAGCGTGTCCCATCCCTTCTTCACTGGACCCTTGCATGCGCCACCACTCCCGAAGAAACAGCACATCCCAACTTAGCAATTCCACCTGAGACGACTGCACCGCTTAATGCAGTTCTTTGGCATGTTTAGCCAACAAGCAGAGTTAATTTAACAAAGAGATTCAAATGGTAGCAGATAGCAATGCTGGAAACAAATGGTTACATATAAAATAAAAACATCATCCACATTCTAAAACTTGTACCTATTTAACTAAAGTTTCCACCCAAAATCCGTGCAGTGTTTTGCAGCCAGGCCTAGCTGTGCACCTTTTTTCAGGAGGAAGCCATGCATTGTTTCCTTGGTGAAGAAGCAGGGGCTGACCCCCGCAGATGTACTCTAAAGCTCCATTGTCCTTACTCATAAATAGGGGACTGCCATGCTGGCTGTTTTTTGACTCTGTGCCTCTTTCTTGTGGATTTCACAAGGTCTTGATTAGCATTCAGCTCAGTCTCCTTTGTGAATTGGACAATTCACAATACCCGCTACGTGACCAGCCAGAGAGAGAAAGTGACGTGTCTCTTCCCGCCTGCCTGACAGGAGTAAGCCCTTTTGGGTGACCTGCCTTAACTCCCAGACCTTAAGAACAGAATTTCTAGTACAGATACGTGAATCCATAAACAATATGTGTTTGTACCTTTTGCAACAATTAAGCTCTTGGCTCTGGGCAGTGACCTCATGCCACCTTTGGTAAACTTACCTGGGGTCGGAGGTCTCCATATTATCCCTGCAAAACACCATGTGCCCCTGTGCCCACTGAGGGTCCTGGGTCACACCTCACCCCTTACAGTGATGCTGTTGACTCTGCCACCAGCTAATCTGTATGCATCCGCTCAGAACTTTTGCCTGGAAAGTGCTTCTACCACTGCATTTTCTTTGCCTTTAATATGTCCAATTTCTATATATTCCTGCAGCAGTTCTGTGCTCCAGTGTATCAGTCTGTGGGTGGTACCTTTTGCCCTGTGTAGCCATATGAAGGGCGAGTGGTCTGGTAGGACCTCCCTTGGAAACTTATTCCACTACTCAACTATCCTTACAGTTAGAACGTTTTCCTTAATATCTAAATCTCCCTTGCTGCAGATTAAGCTTGTATTTTCCAGGAGAGAGCTGGGCAGGACAGGACATACATTCCTGGGGGGGAAGCTAAGGGTGTCAGGGTAACCTTGCAGTATAAAAAAGGCTAGTCAGAGCCGAGCTGTGGCTGGCTGCAGTTCACACACAGCCAGAACTGGAAGCGACTTACAGGCTGGAAGCAACAGCAGCAAACCAGTGTAAAGGGCACTCCAGGTTAATGGGCAGGGTGCCACAGCCACTCACTAGTTTAGAATGGGTCTGGATATAGCATAGCTTTGTCCATTACAATAGGAAACACCCAGGGGCTTTTTGACTCAGTAATTACCCCCATTTCAAGCATGCTTTCCACCACCTTCTGAATTTGTAACTGCATTTCCCGTTCAGCCTGGTACACTCTGCTAGGAACAGGGCAGGATCCTGAAGTTCCAATGGCATGTTCAATCTTGTCAGTTAAACCTACCCAGTTGGGGAAAAAACCTGTTTGTGGTGCTTTGAAAGAGCTGACATTCCCTGCTTTGCGGTTGGATTAAACCCTCCCCAAACTCAGTGCTTTCCAGGGGATTTTCTGCCCTGCATTCCCCAACCTGCTCAATTAAAGTTTTCCTCATTAGCACAACAAATCAAATTTACTGCCATTTCCCTTTCAGAGTAAGCTTTTAATCTCTGGATATGCGTGGCTTGCACTGTTCTTCTGCCGCCGGGCTTTCTTCCATCATGTCTGTGACTGCTTTCACTCTGCCAGTCACCTCAAAAGATCCATCCCAATAATCCTGTATGTTGGTTTTCCTCACTGGGATCAGCCCTAACACCAAAGCACCAGTGTCAGACGATCTTTCCCCAGTATGCCGATCATACCAAACTTGCTGAGCTTCCTGACTTTTTTCAGTGGTTTGTTGCACTGAATTCATCATAACCTGTAAATTCTCCTTAAAATGAGTGACATCCCTCGCCGGGATGATTTAGCTGAGGATAGTCCTGCTTTGAGCAGGGGGTTGGACTAGATACCTCCTGAGGTCCCTTCCAACTCTAATATTCTATGATTCTCTATGATTCTATGACATGCTCTCCTACGGGCTGTCCCGTTTCCTCAGTGCTGCCCACCTATGGACCTTGAATCAAGTCCACCTAACCTGCCTCCCACATAGGAGATCAAAGGGGGCAAAGCCAGTAGATTCTTAGGGAACACATCTGCACGCATAGAGCAAATAATGAAGCAACACGTCCCAGTCATTCTTATGCCTGGAGGCATATATTCTTAGCATAGCTTTTAAAGTCCCTGTTCTGGGGTGCCTACCCCACACAGGCATAGAAAAGATTAATCATGCCCTGACCCAGAAAGAGCAATGGAGGTGAGTCCACTGAGCGGCCCAGAGAGGCTAAGTGAAGCACAGCCAATCAGGGAGAAGTTGCAGGAAACAACCGACCCAGCCCTGGCAGGCTCAGACAAAGGGGAGGGACTGCATCTCTGGTGGGCTGTAGAAACATTGGACAGAGTGGTGGCTGGCTGCTGGGACTGAGCAGCTGAGGGATTCCACCTAAGCCAGTTTGCCAATGACACTAAGCTAGGGGGAGTGGTAGATACCCTGGAAGGGAGGGATAGGATACAGAAGGACCTAAACAAATTGGAGGATTGGGCCAAAAGAAATCTGATGGGGTTCAACAAGGAGAAGTGCAGAGTCCTGCACTTAGGACGGAAGAATCCCATGCATAGCTACAGACTGGGGACCGACAAGCTAGGCAGCCGTTCTTCAGAAAAGGATCTGGGGGTTAGAGTGGATAAGAAGCTGGATATGAGTCAGCAGTGTGCCCTGGTTTTCAAGAAGGCTAATGGCATATTGGGCTGCATTAGTAAGAGCATTGCTAGCAGATCACAGGAAGTGATTATTCCTCTCTATTCGGCATTGGTGAGGCCGCATTTGGAGTATTGTGTCCAGTTTTGGGCCCCCCACTACAAAAAGGATGTGGAGAAGTTGGACAGAGTCCAGCAGAGGGCAACAAAAATGATGAGGGGGCTGGAGCACAAGACTTATGAGGGGAGGCTGAGGAAACTGGGCTTGTTTAGTCTGCAGAAGAGAAGAATAAGGGGGGATTTGATAGCAGCCTTTAACTACCTGAAAGGGGGTTCCAGGGAGGATGGGGATAGGCTGTTCTCAGTGGTGGCAGATGACAGAACAAGGAGCAACGGTCTCGAGTTGCAGTGGGGGAGGTCTAGGTTGGATGTTAGGAAAAAGTTTTTCCCTAGGAGGGTGGTGAAGCACTGGAATGGGTTACCTAGGGAGGTGGTGGCATCTCCATCTTTAGAGGTTTTTAAGGCCTGGCTTGACAAAGCCTTGGCTAGCGTGATTTAGTTGAGGTTGGTCCTGCTTTGAGCAGGGAGGATGAAGTAGATGACCTTCTGAGGTCCCTTCCAACTCTCATCTTCTATGATTCTATGAGTTCCCTGAGGTGGGGTTGAAGAAGATGCTGGGGCCATGTGAAATGTGGCCCAGGAAAATAGAGCAGCATTGACAGAGGTTACAGAGGAGCAGCAGGAGATTGCTATTATTACAGGAGATTGATATTTACAGGGTCTCTGGGCTGAGGCCTGGAGTAATGGGTAGGCCTGGGTTCCCCCCACACTCACCATTGCGGAAGGGCTGGACTGTGGGACGGAGATACCAATAGGGAAGCACCAGAGGCTGAGGTGCAAAGAGGCTGCTGCAATTCCAGGGGCTGATGGAAGAGCTGTAGGAGGTAACAGAGACAGAGGGCCATCATGCAGACTTCAGACATGAGCGTCGGCCTCGAGCTAATCCCCTGTATGATCAGGAGGAGGCAGCAACAAGGGCTGCATTCTGTGACTGTTCCATTAAATCTTTTCATGACCCCATGAGTTTCTGGGTGATGGGGAATGGCCTTTATGTGTCTTACACCACATAATTCCCATAACGTGAGAGGCTACAGACATGAAATTTGCACCATCTCTCTGGGGAAAAACTACTCTGCTGAAAATGGTGAATAAATCTGTAGCTACTCTTAAACCTATTCCAGAGTTTAACTACCCTTATAATTAAAAAGTTTTTTCCTAACATCTAATCTAAACCTCCCCCCTCTGCAGATTACGCCCATTCCTTCTTGTACTATCGTCAGAGGGCAATTGATCCCCATCCTCTTTATAAAATCCCTTCACAGGTGCCCCCCTTGGTCTTCTTTTCCCCAGGCTAAACATGCCCGTGCTTTCAACCTTTCCTCATAAGTCAGGTTTTCTAAACCTTTTATCACCTTTGTTGCTCTCCTCTGGGTTCTCGCCAATTTCTCCACCTCTTTCCTAAACTGTGATGCCCAGAGTTGGACACAGCTCTCCAGTTGTCAAGTACAGTGGGAGAATTACCGCCTGTGTTTTACATGGCACACTCTTGCTAGTACACCCCAGAATGAGATTAGCCTTTTCTGCAGCTGCATCACATTGTGGGCTCACATTCAATTGGTGAGTCACTAGAACCCCCCAGATCCTTTTCAGCAATGCTACCACCTCGCCAGTTATTCCCCATTTTGTAATGGTACTCTGGCACTGGTAAGCCAAGTGCCACCTCTGGCCAAAGCACCAGCCGAGAACTGACAAACTCACAGCTGGAAGCCAGGCCAATTCACCTGTGTATAAGTATAAATCAAAGTGACTGCTAAATGTATAAGAATGTATTTGGAGTTTAAACGTCATGAAACTAAAGAGATGCTGCCTGCATTGTTTTCACTTATCAGTATCCTGTTAGAATGTAATAGCAAATATTGATGTTGTATCTACCCTGTAACTAAATAACCCCTCAAACAAGAAAGAAGCCTTGTGCAATGCAAACAAAGAACTCGATAGGAAAGCGCTAATTCTTGCGCATTTGAAGGCAAGTGTTCATTGTGTGTGGTGACCAGAGATCAAAGACTCAAAATGCATCTCTCTTGCTCACTCTCTACCATCAAAGAAAGAGCCCATGTGGGTAGTGACTCTGCCTCTTGGTGTCTGTGAGAAGAAGCTGTAAGTACGGACACAAGGAAAAATGCTTCATTTCTGGCCTGTTTGGCGTGAAACAGGCAAAATAACTGAACGAGAAGAGCTACACTGGGGAGCCCTAAAAGACTTTTGGGAACCTGGCAGTTACTACATCTCTGTTGCTACCTGTTGGAATTATTGTTAGTGTCTCACCTATACATATATCTTTTACCTGCTTTAACCTCTCAATAACTTCCATTCCTTTTCCTTAGCTAACGAACCTGTAGTTAGCTTATGATAGAATTGGCTGCCAGTGTGGTCTTTGGTGTGAGATCTGGGATGCAAATTGACCTGGGTGAATGACTGGTCTCTTGGGCCTGGGTGCAACCAGAACATCTTGGGATTTTTGCTGTAAGTGACCATTTATCACTTACACCAGCTTGCCTGGGCAGCAAGATAGACTGGAATGTCTTAAGCAGTGGTTTTCAACCTGCTAGCTGTTTGTGGCCCAGTCAGCACACTGCTGCGGCCCATTTGATATTTTCAGGACTGTAACTAGTGTGGGGAGGGGGGTCATCTCTCCTGGGTGCAGAGCCAGCAATGTGGGGGGTGGTGTGTAGTGCCAAAATGGAGGCAGTGCAGGATTGGGCCAGGAGGCCAGGGTGCTCTAGGGCCACTGCAGCAGGCAGGCTGAGAGGGTGGGCTGAACATCTGAGATACCTGTAGACATAGGACATAGGATATCAGCAGACACGAGGTGGGGGGCACAGAGGGCTAGGTCCATGGGGGGTGGGGAGCGGCTCAGCAGGCGAGGCCCTTGGGAAGGGGGGTGCAGCCGATTCATGGGGGGCAGACTCTAAGTGGGGGGGACTGGTGGCATAACACAGAGAGCGCTGCATATGTGGCCCACAATGGTAAATAGGCTAAGAATCTCTGCTCCAAGGAGACTGTCTGTGATTCCATTATAAGCCAATTGTACCACCCTGGGAGCTCACACTTGGGATGGGGTTGGTGAAACCTAATTCTAGAACAAAGCAGCAGCCAGAGCGTCTGCCCTACGGATGGCACTCACGGTCATGAGTCTCACCACACAATGTGACATGTGCCTTTGTTTTTTCTTCCTAAGTGAAGTTCTTTGCACTTGTCCTTACCTTTCTCAGTTTGCCCTCTCTTTAGTAAGAGTCTGGCTTTACCAGCCAAGACTGTCTCTTTCAAAATTCAGCTGTGAGCCTAAGACCAGAGAGGCAGCTAAAAGTAATATCCTAAACAAGCCTGTGTCTCATATAAATAATTGAGGCATTTGCCACTCTGTCTCAGCTATAGGGAAATCTGTGTAAATGCAAACCATCCAGAGACTCGATTCTCCTCATATTTCACCAATGGACGAAGGTTTAGGGCAGGGGTTCTGACAACAAATTTTTGGTGGCCTCACAGTACAGCCACCAACCCTGGCAGGTGGCCATTCTGACAAACCTGTCTCACTATCCCTGCCTCCCATGGAAGTTCCTGATTCCTAGCCTCAGAATTTGTGGCCCTTTGATTTTCATTCAAAAGAGTATTTTTCATTCCCTTTGCTTTTACAAACCTTCCTTTGCAAAGCTCAAGGACAGATGTCGAGCCAGTGTGCATCAGTGCAGCTCTCTAAACTTCAGTGATGTTCAGTGTCTTAAAATTGAGGAAAGGCATTTTATGTTGCCCAGGTTAGAGGAAATCCTGTTGGGGGTGTATTTCCCATTTTAAAAATCATTCTGATTACAGCTGAAAACTTTTCTGTTGGAGAAGGGTCTTGCAGAATGCCCTGTCTTGGTCAGATTTGCAGTTAATCGAGGCTCATCCTGCAACAATCTGACCATTGAAGAAATTCCTCTTCACTCTGTCTGTCTTGTCCTTCTTCCTTTTCTGTAGCAGCTGACGTATCTCACAAGACTCACTTCTCTTGGCTGCTCATGGATGGAGATGCAGTAGCTGATGTTTCCTATTGATTTCACTGTATGTTAGATCTGTGCAGCTGCGGGGGGGGGGGGGAGGGCGGGTACAGAGTATAATGGTAAAGTCAGTCCAGATAGCTACCAAAGGGTATACCAGGGCTGGTATGTGAGCCCTAGAATGCAACAGGCCCTTTTGCCTGCTGGCAGGGGAAGAGTTACTGCAGGCCAAGTACAGACACCTGGACCCAATGAAGGGCTTCTCCAGGTGTACTTAAACCCTGCCTTCCCCAGAGGGAGAATAAACCAGGAGGAAGCTGACAGAAGGTTTATGGCAGCTGGAAGAGTCCCCTCCTCTCCCCTCCCCTCCCCTCCTCTGACTAGGAGACTGTTTCTCTGCAGCCAGAGGAGCCGAGAAGGAGAACACCTCTGGCCCCAGCCAGCAGGAAGGATCCACAGCCAGGTACCTCCCTGGGGCACATATAGGGGCTGAGACTACCCACCTGCCCCAGTGGAGTGAGGGACACTCCCCAGGCCTTAAGTAAGGCTGCACCAAACACTCTGTGGGAGAGTGCTGAGGGGAAGGGAGAAAGGACTTGCCCAGATAGGGCCTGAGGTAACTCTGGCCCCAACTGATGGAGGAGACTGCTGCCAATAGGTGAGACTTGGGGGGGGTTACCATACCACACCACAGTATGTACAGAAAGATACACTCCAAACTAGATACTCTCTAACCCAGGATGGATAAAGAGCCTTCCTTCAATCTGAAGTTGCTGGAGCTGTGCTCTGATGCAAGGGTAGATGCTAAGCAGTGCAAATCGAAATAGATATAAAAGGGAAATGCAAAGGGACATTGAATGACAATCAAGGAGCCCCAATGTTGGAGGCTAGGAATCACAAACTGAGCACTAGAATGACAGCTGAGACCTTGACATTAATTTTTTTAATTAATCTAATTTTCAGTAATGGAACATTGAATGCCAGTAAAAAGTTATTGCTGCTACACACCTCTGTGGCCATATAAAACTTGAGTGTGAAGTGCTTTGAAATGCTTAGGTCAGAGGAAACCTCAGACAATCCACTGTGAAAGTTGTAATTATACATGTTTGACATGGGGGCACATAAAATGAAGGTCAAACAGGAGTGATTGACACATACAGAAATAAGCCCCAATAACTAGGACTATTCATGCCACATACTAACCTCTGTCTCCTTAACCCTACTGGAAACTTACCACGCACTGTTTCTAAATAGGTCACTAACCTGAGACTAAATCTTAGACTGGCTCCTTCTGGGAATATATCTTTTATTACTGAGATTTTTTTCTGGAACTTTAACCATCTTCTGATCTACGTGTGAACAATGATCAACCGTCATGAGTCTTGCAGTGCACTTCAATTCCATTTATTTGATGGTGTTGGTTCAGTGGTGGATATTTACACTTGAACAAACTTAAATTGTCTTTTCTGTTTGAATTCTGTGAGACTTTTACTCCTACACTGCACATGAACAAGCGTGAAATGTACACACTTGTTATTCCTTTTGATCATTATTATCCTCGAGTATAAAGAAAGCAATGTTAAAGAGAGAATCTACTCTACACTTCATTTCACAAACCTGAAAGAATTCATTTCTCTCAGGTTACTCTGACCCCTTAGAGGGATGTTTCCAAGAAAAGAAAAAGTAGCGCACACAGAGTGCATGTGGTGACTTCATCACAGTGGGTGCTATGATTTAAAGCAAGTTTTTGATGCTTGGATTATATTTTGAGATTTAGAATAGTGCTGCACTCATGAAAACCGAGAGACCTGTAATTCCTTTGAAGAAGTATTAGCCTCACATATAAAGATACAGTTAAAGTGGATCACATTAGCCAGTTTTTTATTGCTGATGCCTTAGATCAAAGGCTGAAAACATTTTGTAAGAAAATGTTACTAACATTTTCTTGTAACACAGTGTAACAGGGATCAACCTAGGGCTCAGCCTGTGGCAGGAGGAGTCGGGAGTACTGGATTGTATTTGTGTGTCTGAAACTGACCCCTGAAAGACCTTCACCTCAATGTGCCTCTTTTTCTATTCCTGTCAAACACAGAGAGTTAAACTTATAAGTTCTTCAGTGTTCTCAGGACTCAAGATTTCAAAATTCAGGACTCAAGATTTCAAAGCTCCTGGTATTACACACATGCAAAGGGTTGTATTCTCTGAATATTAATAAACTTTTGGGATTAGATGCCTCTGCACTGAGTAATAGAGTCACTTTAAAAAATGGAAGCCAAGGTCTCTTATGTCATTCGGCTTATCAGCTCATGTTTAAAAGCCACACAATTTGGGGCTCTTTCATTTTCATTCAAATGTAGTTTTGTAATGAGATTTTTAAAAATTATTTATATTGGAAAATGCAGGTGCTCTCCTGATGTAAATCAGCAAAGTAGTTTGAGCTTCAAAGAGGTTCAAGGCACTACAATAAAAAGAAGATACATGCCATCTTCCCTATCTATGGAACCCATACTTATGGATATCTTTTACACTTTAAATGACATTCAGGTTCCAGCAGGAATGTTTCTGCAACTTGAACTATGGCTCCTAATATTGTTTTATGTCAAATCTCATCCTACAGCCATCACTTCCTTCACCAAGAATGTGAGATTTTCATCTACTCTAAGCACCTTCTTGGGCTAAGTCAGCTACATCGTCTTACAAGAACTCAGTTTCTTTGCTGTTCGTGAATGGACGGTTTCTGTCAGAGTACAGGTTCCAAGACTTAATTCAAAACTTTTCTGCAAAAGAGCACTGCTTCTTTTAACTCTCTGCCATCCCTCCTCCTGACCCATCTGCTACAGGCAGCCCTTTGAGACAGCATTGGTGACCCAAGTGCAGAGCCATTGTTAGGTCACACTTTAATCACTGTAAGGTGAAATTCACCCCTGGGTAGAGGGCCACCACGAAGACCCATGCTCCACTTAAGTCCCTGCTAAGAAAATTCAACGTGGAACTAAAGTTGTCCATAGCATCAGTACTATCCTCTGCCAAAGGGTGAATTTCAGACTTAGGGTCTGATAGGAAACACATTGGAGGCAATGGAATGATTCCCATTGCTCTCAAAGGGAATAGGATGTGACCCATTCAGGATAGAGGTGGTGAGAAGGCAGAAAAATGATTCCCTCCTTTCTAGCAGGTTTAGAATGAACTGCCCAAAGTCTCTCTCCACAACCTGAATAAACAGAAAGGACTGAACTGGATTCCTGTTTATGACAAGCAGTTGTGCTATTGATGTTGCTGTGAATGACCTTCACGTTCATCCTCATGGGACCACCAAGAAAGTCTGTCCAATGACACGAGGAATGCAGTTGGCCCATGAAATTTTAAGATGAAAGAAATCTGAACAGTACAATGCGCATGTGACGCCCATTGAGGCTAAGTCTAGCCCACAAACCCTGAGGAAAACAGCTCCATTCAAGGGAGCATTTAACAACGCAATCAAATTTGTTTGGTAACTTTTTAGGACCTCCTCCACAAATGGCGTCATGGATCCTCCAGGCAGTCCTAAGAACCTAAAAGCACTGACAACTCAGGGCTCTTCTAAACACTTATCTGAACTTCATCTCCTCACTGAACTGGGTAAATCCAAATCAACTCTATCTTTTTTGAACCCTAGTGGATTCAGAATTTGAAGCTAAAGGAGGGATTTTAGGAACAACGTATGCAACTGGAAAACATATTTCCTATGAATTGCAAATAGAATTATGGCATTTAGTCTTTTCTGTAATGTTTCATAATCCCTTAGCCATTTTTCACTTAGCTAGATTAGGAAGAAACATTCCCAGGTTAGGCCAGAAATGGCCAATCCACTAGTCTTCTACTTTATTCTGAAGCAGCTGTTACTCCTCGCTATTGGAGACAGGAGACTGGATTAAAATGACAACTGCTGTGATCTGTCATAGCAATTTCTATGATCTCCTCAGCGTAAACATAAAGTTGGAAAGGACCTCAGGAGGTATCTAGTCCAACCCGCTGCCCAAAGCAGGACTAACGCCGGCTAAATCATCCCGGCGAGATTTTTCTCAAGCCTAAGCACAAAACTAGAAACAACACTCCAAATGCAGCCTCACCAATGCTGAACAGAGGGGAGTAATCCCTTCCCACAATCTGCTGGCTATGCTCTTACTAATGCAGCCCAATATACCATTAGCCTTCTTGACAACCAGGGCACACTGCTAACTCATATCCAGCGTTTTATCCACTGTATGCCCCAGATCCTTTCCTGCAGATGGGCTGCCTAGTTCATCAGTCCCCAGTCTGTAGCTGTGCATGGGATTCTTCCGTCCCATGTGCAGGACTAGCACTTGTCCTTGTTGAACCTCATCAGATTTCTTATGGCCCGATCCTCCAATTTCTTTAGGTCCTTCTGTATCCTATCCCTCCCATCCAGGGTATCTACCACTCCCCCTAGCTTAGTGTCATCTGCAAACTTGCTGAGGGTGCAATCTATCCCATCCTCCAGATCATTAATGAAGACGTTGAACAAAACCGGCCCAGGACAGACCCCTAGGGCACTCCACTTGTGATTGGCTGCAAGCTAGACATGGAGCCATTGATCACTGCTCGTTAAGCCCTGTGCCCTAGCCAGTTCTCTATCCATTTTGTAGTCCATTCATCCAACCCATACTTTTTTAACTTGCTGGTAAGAATATTGTGGGAGACTGTATCAAAAGCTTTACTAAAGTCAAGGTATATCATGTCCTCCCCATTCTGTGCCACCCAGTGCAGTAGTCTGGGAGCTGACCTTGTCTTTGAAGACGGAGGCAAAAAAGGCATTGAGTACCTCAGCTTTCTCCACATCCTCTGTCACTAGGTTGCCTCTCCCACTCTGTAAGGGGATCACACTTTCCCTAAACTTCTTCTTGTTGCTAAGATACCTGTAGAAACCCTTCTTGTTCCCCTTCACATCCCTCGTGATGGGTGTGTTTTCCACTTTAAGAATCACCCTAATTATGGCTGAAAAACATTCTGTTGGAGAAGGGTCTTCCGGAATTCCCTAGGTTGGTCAGACTTGCAATTTATCCGGTCTCATCCCACAGCAATCTGACACTCATGATGTTCCCCTTCACTCTGTCTGACTTCTTTCTTGAGTGAAGTCTCTCACAAGATCCACTTCTCTTGGCCACTCATGGACGGAGATTCACTAGCTGATGTTTCCTATTGATTTCACTGTGCACTGCCTCTGAGCAGCTGGCGGTGCAGGGGCTGACTGCACAGAGAGATGCATTTGACACGAAGTTTTCCATAACCTGGGGTGGGTAAAGGGCCTTCCTTCAATCTGAAGTTGCTGGAGTTCTTTTACCATTTCTCACCATCTACCCAGACACTTTATAATAGATAGGAAAGGGAAATGCTAAGGTACATTGAAA
>ML675616.1:1540657-1568299 GCA_007922155.1 Mesoclemmys tuberculata | reverse complement strand
GGCTACTTTATCTGGTGCCCTCTGACCAAACCAGTCCCCGTTTCCATCGGAATTAATCCTCCAGATGCTATTGGGGAATGTTCAAACCAATTACAGAGTGACCTAAACAAATTGTAGGACTGGGCCAAAAAAAATTGGATGAGGTTCAGCAAGGACAAGTGCAGACTCCTGCACTTTGGATGGAAGACTCCCATGCACTGCTACAGACTGAGGACTGACTGGCTACACAGCAGTTCTGCAGAAAAGGACCTGGGCATTATAGTGGATTAGAAGCTGGATTTGAGTCAACAGTGTGCCCTTATTGCCAAGAAGGCTAACGGCATATTGGGCTGCACTAGTAGGAGCATTGCCAGCAGATCAAGAGACATACTTATTCCCCTCCCTTCGCCACTGGTGATGCCACATTTGGAGTACTGTGTCCAGTTCTGAGCCCTCCACTATAGAAAGGATGTGGAGAAATTGGAGACAATCCATTAGAGGGTAACAAAAATGATGAGGGGTCTGGAGCACATGACTTATGTGGAGAAGCTAAGGGAACTAGGCTTGTTTAGTCTGCAGAAGAGAAGAATGAAGGTGAATTTGAAAACAGCCTTTCACTATCTGAAGGGGGTTCCAAGGAGGATGGAATAGGCTGTTTTCAGAGGTAGTAGATGAAAGAACTAGGACCAATGGTCTCAAATTGAAGTGTGAGAGGTCTAGGTTGAATATTAGGAAAAAGCTTTCACTAGGAGGGTGGTAAAGCACTGGCAAGGGTTACCTAGGGAGGTGATGGAATCTCCATCATTAGAGGTTTCTAAAGCCCGGCTTGACAAAGCCCTAGTAGGATGATTTAGTTGGGGTTGGTCCTGCTTTGAGCAGAGGGTTGGACTAGATTCCCATTGTCGAGGAACCCAAACTCAGGTGGTCCCTCCATCCCGCTGACTGCCCGGTCACCCATCACTGATGTAGACCGTCACCTTCTGCCGCCCCCTGCTTCTCTACTAACACTTCTGGGGGCTCAATCTCCTCAGGTTCCACCAAACTCTCAGTGATTTTCAACTCTTAGTGGGGGAAAATCGTTGCTGAGGCAGCTCAGCGGAAGTCCTGACCCTCAGCGAATGATTTAGAATCATAGAATATTAGAGTTGGAAGGAACCTCAGGAGGTATCTAGTCCAACCCCCTGCTCAAAGCAGGACTAACGTCAGCTAAATCCTCCCAGCGAGGGTTTTCTCAAGCCACAGCATAAAAACCTCTAAAGATGGAGATGTCACCACTTCCCTAGGTAACCCATTCCAGTGCTTCACCACCCTCCTAGTGAAAAACGTTTTCCTAATGTCTAACCTAGACCTCCCCCGCTGTAACTTGAGACCGTTGCTCGTTGTTCTGTCATCTTCCACCATGGAAAACAGACTAGCTCCATCCTCCTTGGAACTCCTCCTTGGAACTCCTCCTTGGAACTCCTTTCAGGTAGTTAAAGGCTGGTATCAAATCTCCCCACACTCTTCTCTTTTGCAGACTAAACAGGCCTAGTTCTTTCAGCCTCTCCTCTTCTGCTCCAGCCCCCTTAGCATTTTTGGTGCCCTCTGCTGGACTCTCTCCAACTTGTCCATATCCTTCTTTTAGTGGGGGGCCCAAAACTGGACAGAATACTCCAAATGCAGCCTCACCAATGCCTAAGAGAGGGGAATAATCACTTCTCGCGATCTGCTGGCAATACTCTTACTAATGCAGCCCAATATGCCACTAGCCTTCTTGGCAACCAGGGCACACTGCTGACTCATATCCAGCTTCTTATCCACTCTAACCCCCAGATCCTTTCCTGCAGACCTGGTGACTAGCTTATCGGTCCGCAGTCTGTAGCTGTGCATGGGATTCTTCCATCCTAAGTGCAGGACTCTGTACTTGTCCTTGTTGAACCTCATCCGATTTCTTTTGGCCCAATCCCCCAATTTGTTTAGGTCCTTCTGTATCCTAACCCTCCATTCCAGGGTATCTACTACTCCCCCTAGCTTAGTGTCATCTGCAAACTTGCTGAGGGTGCAATCTACCCCATCCTCCAGTTCATCAGGACAGACCCCTGGGGCACTCCACTTGTGATTGGCTGCCAGCTAGACATGGAGCTATTGATTGCTGCTCCTTGAGCCCTATGCTCTAGCCAGTTCTCTATCCATTTTATAGTCCATTCATCCAACCCATACTTTTTTAACTTGCTTATAAGAATACTGTGGGAGACCGTATCAAAAGCTTTGTTAAAGTCAAGGTATATAACGTCCACCGCTTTCCCCTCATTCACAGAACCAGTCACCTCTTCATAGAAAGCAGTCAGTTGGTCAGGCATGACTTGCCCTTGGTGAAGCCATGTTGACTGCTCCTGATCACCTTCCTCTCTTCTAAGTGCCTTAGAATGGATTCCTTGAGGACTTGCTCCATGATTTTTCCAGGGATTGAGGTGAGGCTGACCGGCTTATGGTTCCCTGGATCCTCTTTCTTCCCTTTCTTGAAGATGGACACTATATCTGCTTTTTTCCAGTCATCAGGAACCTCCCAGTTGCCACAAGCTTTCAACAATAATAGCCAATGGCTCTGAAATCACATCAGCTAACTCCCTCAGCACCCTCGGGTACATTGCATCTGGGCCCATGGACTTGTGTATGTCCAATCTTTCTAAATGGTCTTGGACCTGTTCCTTCAGCACTGCGGGATGTTCATTTCCTCCCCATTCTGTGCTGCCCAGTGCAGTAGTCTGGGAGCTGACCTCGTCTGTGAAGACAGAGGCAAAAAAGGCATTAGGTACCTCAGCTTTCTCCACAGCCTCTGTCACTAGGTTGCCTCCCCCATTCTGTAAGGGGCCCACACTTTCCTTAATCTTCCTCTTGTTGCTAGGATACCTGTAGAAACCCTTCTTGTTCCCCTTCACATACCTTGTGAGGGGTGTGTTTTCCACTTTAAAAATCACCCTAATAATGGCTGAAAAGCTTTCTGTTGGAGAAGGGTCTTGCGGAATGCCCTAGGTTGGTCAGACTTGCCATTTATCCGGTCTCATCCCACTGCAATCTGACACTCGTGATGTTCCCCTTCTCTCTGTCTGACTTTAATTTATTAAATGAAATCTCTCAAAAGACCCACTTCTCTTGGACACTCATGGAAGAAGTTCCTTTAATGTTCTGCTTCTTCACAGCAGCCAACTCATGGTTGCTGTCTTTAGTCAGGGCAGACCCAGAGTTTGGAGGTGAAGCTGGAGTGTACACCTCTTACCTCGTTTGGGTGAGAAGAGAAAGAAGGCCTTTTGTTCCCTCCGCCTCTCTGGCCGCCCGTCACCTGGGAAAGATAGGGCAGGAACTCACTGGCCACCCATTTTATCCCACTTTCCTGTACCCTAGCCTGTTGGGTGCAGGGGAGCTGCCAAGGGAACGCCCTTGTGACCGAATGCTGCAGCTGCCTCCACTGACAAGGGCCACCCCGCAGTGCCGCACACACCAGCCACACATAGTGTTACCCAGAGCCCCTGAAGAGGCTGCGAAGTTTAGGGCTCTGACCCCTGCTGTCAGTGGTATGCACAGAAAGATACGCTCCAAACAATGTTCTTTCTAACCCTGGTTGGGCAAAGGGCTTTGCTTCAATGTGAAGTTGTTGCAGCTGGGTTCTTTTACCTTGGCTCAGCACCCAGCATGAAATTTTAAAAGAGATCGAAAAGGGTAATGCAAAGGTACATTGAACCAAAATGTTCAAAAACCAATTTGGGGGGTAACAATCACAAACTGAGTACTGTAATGACATCTGAGAATTTGACGTGCTTTTTTAATGTGAATCTAATCTTCGATATTGAAACATCCAAGGCCAGTAAAAAGTTATTAATTCTATTTCAATATAATTCTTTCATCATGTAAAACGTGATGAGTGTTTGTGAACTGTTTTGATATGGGGATTACAGGGTTACCCAGGCCATTATGGTTACGGGGGAGTATGTGGAACTGGGGTGTCTTGCCATAGGTACCTCTGTGGAGACTGTGGGCCATGTTAAACCCACCAGGAATATCTATGGGAAAAGGAAAAACGAGTTAATAAACAGCAAACTACAGATTCACACCTGAAGTTTTCGGCATGGCTTTCGGAAGTGCTTTGTAAACATGGCTCCCTTTGAACTCAGGGTGAGCTGTGTGAGCTGCTGCCTAGCTGCCAGCCTGGGAGGTGGACAACTGTCACCTTATCCGAGCTGGGGCAGAGGAGGCGTCTGCACCGGCTGGGACCCAGGGATGTGGACAGGCAGCTATTGCCTGTCTTGAATCCGGGGTGCTGGAGGCTGTCCCTCGGTTCAGAACCAGGGCACAGGTGGCTGCCACCCAGCTGTGAGACCAGCTCATGAGATGCAGGAGGCTGCCACCAGGCTCCCACTTGGGAGCTGGGACCCGGTGGGAAGCGGAGGGCTACTGCCCACCTCCCCCACAAGATAGCGGCTGTCTCCTGCCTCCCAGCTCAGACTGGGACCTGGCAGGAAGCAGGCGGCTGCTGCCTGCCTGCCACAAGAGCCGGCGGCTGCCACTCACCTCCCAGATGGGAGCTGGGACTGGGCTGCCCCTTCACTCTGTCTTTCCCCAGTCCCCCCTGCCTGTGTCTCGTATACCCCTGGGGGTATGCATACCACAGGCTGAGAAACTCTGCTTTAAAATAGGTATATGTAAAGGTCCATTAAACGAAAATCAAAGAGCCCCCATTTCAGAGGCTAATAATGATGAACTGAGCACTGGAATGACATCTGTGAGCTCGACATGTTTTATTTAAATGAAACTAATCTTCAATCTTGAAACATTTAATCCCAGTAAAAAGTTATTACTATGCTAACACAACTCTTTGGTCATGTAAAATTTGATGAGCGTTTGTGAAGTGTTTCGAAATGCTTAGCTCAGAGGAAGCCTCTGACAATCGTCCATGAAAGTTCTAATTTCACCTGTTTGACATGGAGGTAAACAGAGAAACCTTAAGGTGAAAGTCAGACTGGGAGTCATTGGCAGGGTCAGAAGAAAACACCACTGGTTGGGACTCCTCATACCAAATACTAACCTATACCTCCTGCACCCTGCTGAGCACTTACCATTCATGGCTTCCAAATATGTCACTAACCTGAGAGTAACTCTTAGACAGGCTTATTCTGGAATACTTTTTATTTTGTTTGGATGATTTTGGGGTAACTTTTGGGTGAAATATCTAGTCTAAGTGTGAACAATGATCAACTGTCGAGAGTCTTGCAATGCATTTTATCACCTTTTTTTTGAATGTGTCATCTCAGTGGCGGGTATACACACTTCAGGAGATTTAAATTGTCTTGTACTAAAATTTTTCCCAGTTCAAGTCTACATTGAGATTTTTATTCCTACACTGCATATGAAGAAGCTACAAATGTACACACTTGTAATTCCGTTCACCCTTTATTATCCTCATGTATAACGAAGGCAATGCTCTAGACAGACTCTATCCTACACCTGATTTACAAACCTGAAATAATTCATTCCCATTTGGCTACTCTGACTCCTTAGAGAGTTGTGTTTCCAAGTAAAGAGAAACACAGTGCACTTGGTGACTTCATCCCAATGGGTGCTATGACGTAAACCAATTTTTTGTTCTTTCTGTTATATATGGAGCTTTACAATGCTACTACCCACATGGAAAAGATGAAATCGACAGATTTGTAATTTCTTTGGAGAAGCATCATCCTCACATGTAAAGAAGACACAGTTAAAGTTGATTAAAACATTTATCGATGCTTAGTCCTGGGATACAAACATTTTGTCACAGGACATGTTACTAACTTTGTCTTCTAGCACAGTGTAACAGGGATAAACCTAGTGCTCAGCCTGTGGTAGGAGGAGTTAGAAATATTGGATTGAATTTCTGTTTATGAAACAGACACCCAAGTGACCTTCCCCTCAATGAGCCTCTTTCTCTATACATTTCAAACAGAGATAGTAAGCATGACAAGGGTGCAAGTACTTCTGCATTCTCAGAAATCAAGATTTCAAAGTACCTCACAGACACTTATTGGTGATTCACACATGTAATAAGTTGTATTCTTTGTATATTAATAAATTGTTGTTGGAATGACACACCTCTACGTTGGGCAATAGAGTCACTTTAAAAAAAATGGAGGCCAAGCTCTCTCGTGTCATTCCCTTAATCAGGTCATAATTTAAAACCACAGCATTTGCGGCTCTTTCCTTTTCCTTTAATGTAGTTTTCTATTTGGTATTCCTTAAAACATTTTTATTGGAAATATAGGTGCTTCACTAGTGTAAATCACTATGGTGATTTCACTTCAAAGAGGTTCAATGCCACACAATGAAAGGAAGACACTTCTGCCTTCTTCACTAGATACGGAACTCTCTCATCGGGATATCTTTCATTAGTTAAACATTCTGGTTCTGGCATGAATGTTTTGTGAAACAGGACCTATGGCTGGTCAGATTTATGTCATGCCTTACCCCACAGGCTTTCCTTCACTAAGAATCTGTAATTTTCATCTCACTTTGGCTTCTTGTTGGACACCTTCAGCTGCATTGTCTTACAAGACCTCAGTTTCTTTGCTGCTCAAGGGTGCAGAGATGGCCTCTGACAGAGTACAGGTGCCAAGACTAACTTCAAAGCCTTTCTGTAAAAGAGCACTGCTTCCTATCACTCCCCCGTCTCTCTCCTTGACCCATAAGCAAATCTACTCTAGGCAGCTCTTTGAGACAGCATTGGTGATGCAACTGGAGGGCCAATGTTAGGTCAAGTTTTAATCACCATATGATGAAATTCACCCCTCAGCAGAGGACCACCACTAAGACCCATGCTACACTTAACTCCCTGCTAAGACCTCGTTTGAAAATTCAAAGTGGGACTAAAGTTCTCCATAGGCATCATACTATCCCCTACCAAAAGGTCAATTTCAGACTGAAGGTCCTCACAGGAAACACACGGGAGGCAATGGAATGATTCCCATTGATTTCAAAGGGAATTGGATCTGACCTGTTCAATTTGGAGGTGGTGAGAAGGCAGAAAAATAGCTCCCTTTTTGCTAGCAGTTTTAGAATGAACTTCCCACTGCCCGTAATCATGATGAGCATGAATTGAAAGGACTGAACTGGATTCCTGTTCATGGCAGCCAGTTGTGGTCCTGGTGCCCCTCTGACTCACCTTGACATTCATCCTCATTGCAGCACCAAGAAACTCTGTGGAATGACATGAGGAATGCAGCTGCCTGTACCATTTTAAGATGAAAAGATTCTGAAGAGTGCAACGTGCATGTCATGCCATCTGATGCTGACACTAGCCCAATAATCACAAATCCTGAGGAAAACAGCTGCCTTCAAAGGAGGACTTAGCAAGACAATTAAGTTTGTTTGGTAACTAATTTAAGACCTCCTCCACAAACGGCACTGCAGAACCTGCAGGCAGTTTTGGGATCTGTATAAAAGCGCTCACAACTCAGGGCTCTTCTAAACACATCTCTGGACTTCATCTCCACGGTGAACTGGGTAAGTCCAGTTCGACCCTATCTCTTTCAAACCTCAGAGATGTCATAGAAGGTTCCATTTTGATTTACAATCTGAATGTTGGACATACTTGCTGTGATTTTTATTGGGGATGAGTGTCTTCTGCAATAAATACATTGCGTATATTCAGTTGCAGGCATTGCTAGATTAAGTATGTGATGCTAAAGAGGGGATCTTAGGACCAACATATGCAATTGGGAAACATATTTTTGATTAATTGGAAATAGAATTAGGGCCTTCAAATCTTTTCACAAACTTTATGAAATTCCTTAGCCATTTCTCACTTAGCTAGATTAGGTCCAGTCTAGCAATTCCTATGTTCTTCTTAGCAGAAATGCCCATTAAAGATGCCTTTCCTCAGATGGTGTAATTTAGCATCGGTCCATGGAAGTCAGGGTATCTGAATGTCTTTTACTCCAGCTGAGGATCTTCTCCTTAGTGATTTGTTTGGAGAAAAACAAAGTATCCATTTATTCTTCAGCATGTTTGGTGACCCCCAAGGTTTGGAAAACCAAAGACAAACTTTTATACCGGACTCAATTGGTTTTAATGCTGAGATTTAATCCACAAAGGAAAAGATATGATTACCATGGTCCCAGCCATGTTGTCTTTGAGAAATGTCTGAAATGGACACAGAATCCCAGTTGTCCATCACAGAAATAGCTACACTTATTCCAGTCAGTTTTTCAGGCAGACAATCACGGAGAGAGGTTGAAAAGGATTGGTTGAGAGGGAAGTTTAGTGCAAGTGGACAAGAGGTATAGAAAGAGGAAATACAAGCATATACCTGGCCACGAACACAGGGACTAAGTCTAATCCTCTTCCCTCTCTCGAGCCCCATGCTGTCCTCATTACAATAGCGACCGAGCTGTGAAGCCTTTTTTCCATCGAGACTTGTATCTTCACTTGACTCTGTTCCCTGTTGTGTGTCTCAGGCTTACCTCCATCACAGAGAGATGACTTTCACCAGCCTCTGCTATCCAGAATGCGGGGTGGCCCTGCCCGCTCCAGTGAGTGGCACTTGCAACGAGCCATGCGTTAGGCAGTGCCCTGACTCCGAAGTGCTGATTCGACCCAGCCCGGTTGTCCTGACTCTCCCAGGACCAGTTATGAGCCATTGGTCTCAGAACAGCACAGTGGGAGCTGTAGGAGCACCTGTGGTTGGACCTCGATACGGGGGAACATTCGGTTTGGGGGGCTACAGAGGCCATTACAGAGGATTGTATGGTTTAGGGGGATTCGGTGGTTACGGAGGCCGTTACGGTTACGGGGGATATTGTGGTTATGGGGGATTAGGCAGCTACCTGGGTGGTTGCGGATATGGAGGATATTGGGGTTACCCAGGCCATTATGGTTACGGGGGAGTATGTGGAACTGGGGTGTCTTGCCATAGGTACCTCCGTGGAAACTGTGGGCCATGTTAAACCCAGCAGAAATATCTGTGGGAAGAGAAAGAACCAGGAAATGAACAGTAAGATACAGATTCACACCTGACCTTTTGGGCATGGCTTTCAGAAGTGCTGTGCAAACATGGCTTCATTTGAACTCAGTGTGAGCTTTGTGTGCTCAGCCCTTGGCCTGCCAGCTCGGCTGTATTTCTCTTGTTATGCTTTGTGACACTTTCTGCCACTGCTTCCCCAGCCATGTGCTGATTCTCTTATTCGCCCGTGGACCCATTTTGAGATACTCACAGGCTGTTCACACTAACCCTGCAGTGAGAAAGGAAACAGGGACCTTCAGATAAGCCTCCATTATATTTATTATCACTTTAGGTGCCTTTACTTGAGAGAGACCTTGCTGTCCAAGATAATTAGGCCCCTGTATGTTCATTCCATCAATATGCACCTTTAGCATCTTACTTTGGACTTTGCTATAGCGTACAGGAGAAGCTGCATAGCCCTGTGCTTCTATTTTGCTTTGTCTCATTTCCCACCAACTGGGGTAAAACAAGGATCTTGAAATGGTTGCAAAGCAGACATGTCTGTTACCCTCTGCAACCGCAACAAAGCGAAAAGAGCAGCTTGTCTGAAATTTGTCCTATTCAAGCAGGTGATCGGTCGCAACTCTTCTTGAAACACTGAAAACACATTCTTTCTGTTCCGTAGTATTTCTTTCTGGAACCGTGTACTGTCAATTTAATTTAATTTGCATTAAAAATTTTGCTGCACCAAAATATTGGTTCTCCTTGTTCTGCCCTGGTTTAAAAATTGCGCAGGACAAGTTCTCTCTGTGAACCCGGCACCATCAGGCTCTTCTCAAGTTCCAACTTTTGAAGCACTGGAGTGACGGGAGAATCCAGCTCTTGATGTGGTTCATAGCACTCTATAGGCCCTCTGTCCAGATGTAGACTTCCTCCTTGAATTACCTGTTTTAGCAAAGAGTCTTGTCTTGCATAGACTTAGACACATTTTCACTTTAATAATGGAAGTTTTTCCTTTGGTTCCACAAAGACCAATCACTTGGTTCATGGTAAGCATCAGGGTGAGCCCTTGCAGCATAGCGACCCCAATTTCCATGAGTATCTCAGTGCCTCAGTGGGTCACAATTGGGAAAACGAGATTCAGCATGGACTGCTGAGAAGTAGGGCAGACTCACCCCATGCTGGTGGTTATTCTGTTATTGGATTATACCAAGCCACTAACAAAAGTAAACTTCTGTCTCCTCACATTGGTTAACAAGAAGTCAAAAATACACTCTCCATAGTCCTCAGTCCATAGTTCAATCCGCTCCTTTTAGTTATAAATCCACAGTTCAGAAAATCAGGGCAGGAAAGAGGCAAAATGGTGTCATTTCAGGAGTCATTTAGACTCTCTGCCATGTGCCTGGACATTTTCTGATTCAAAACACAGATCACAGTCTCTTTTTGTGGAAACTTACTAGCACAAGATGGACAAGGGTCACAGGAGCATATCACATATTCTTACATGGCTTTCTGACTCACAGGAGGTAGCCATTGGCCCCTTCGAGGCTGAGGCGTCAGCAGGAACAGCCATCTGGGTAGAATGAGTTTCTTCTAGGTGAGAACTAAGTGTTTTTGATGGTCTATCAACAGAAAGCTGTCTAGCCTATTTGTAAATTTATTTGGTCGGTATTGCCCCAGAATAAAGGATGAATGTAAGATACCAGTGCATGGCCAATATGCACAACTTCAGCTATAGAAATGATACATGTATATAAACAGGATAATCATGATTAGGAAATCATAACTTTTCCATTGACAGGATATATTTTGTACAGGATTTCTTGCAATTGTCTACTTGCAGAGGTCACATCATTGATATAAATGGTCATATTTCAATCAAACAGCATCACAGTAAGGAAAAGCAAAGTGGCCATCAGATCACATGGCTAATACATAGATATCTCTGGCCCCTTCCCATTGAATGACAGAACTACTTTCAAGTCAGGATGCCACTGCTTCTAGGGTGGTTGAAAGTTTGGCTCTTCTCTAGAAAGCTCTTCTCAGACTTAATTCCACAAATTACCCTCCCTTTTCTATGCACCTTGCCTTGCCCAGGCTTTGTGTGTTTCAGCAGGCATTATTCATACAGACAAATGCTGGGAAAACTTTACTAATCTGGCAATTTGTTACTGGTGTTTTATCTGGAGCCCTTTGCCCAAATCAATCCCCGTTTCCATCACAATCGCTCCTCCATGTGCTAAGGATGAATGTTCAAATTAACGTATCTCTGGCATGCCATTTTGAGAGCATTTTGAATAATAAACTCTCCAATAGATGCTCTGATGAAAGTTAATTATGGAATCAGCAGCCCTTTTTCAGAATAATTCTCCTTTTTCCAGGATGTCCTTCCCTTCTCCTCTGCTGGGACCTCCAGTGACATGTAGCGCTTAGCATCCATGTAAAAGCAGTCTTTTATGAAAACTTAATGGGGTGTGTAAATTCACCTACCTCTTCTCCTTGACACCAACTTTGCAGTCATTTGGCAATGCTGGAGATGAGCTGACAAGATCTAGGGCAGTAGGACAGACTTAGTTGAATTTCATATTGAGATTTTGGTTTTCATTCCACCAATAAATCTCAATTAAATTCATTTTCTTTTCATTCGTTGCCCATATATGTTCATCAAGTCATCATCAGCAACCTCCATTCATTATTGAAATGACAAGACAAAAGTTGATGTCACAAGGATGTTGCATACACCTGTCTCAGTCTGTTCTGCCTATATACACAAAATACACGACCACAAAGTCGTCTGCAGGAGTCTGGAATCTTGTGTGTGATCTTAAGAGATTCCTGCACAGACCATTAATTCAGTACAAGAATCTCATGGGTTTTGAGGTAACTCTCACGCACTGCACTCCATATTACCATTTTTGTATAAAATCCCCGGGATGGACCATGGCTTGATATTACATGTCGTGGAAGGAATCACGCAGCCACTCCAATTCAGGTGAAGATCGAGTAGAACTTTAATTTGACAGACACACATACAGATAGACTATAGCCATAGGGGATCCCAGGCAGCAAGTCTTTGTGCTGGTCACTGGCACTCGGCCGGTTTCAAGTTACAAAGAGGTTTATATAGATTTGTCAGAGTTACATATTACAATCAGCATCGTATAGTGGTCTCTTCAGGGTGTGCCAAATTGCTTACAACATGTCAGGTCATAAATTAGAGGGGGGCTCTCCTGGCGCTGGCAAGTCCGGAGGCATCTTCATTTTATGATGGCCTGACGGAATTCCTGACCCTGGGGCTGGGGGGGGGCTGCAGCTGCACGATAAGGTTACAGACACTTGGGCTGGGGCGGCTGCAGCCAAGCGAGATAAGGTTATGTGGATAAAATTTGGATAAAATCCATCTGCAAGTTCCCAAAGGGACCCCATGGGGTGGGGTGTGCTGAAAGTTTGGTCTTTTCCTTCTAGCCTGCGTTGTGGGCTAGGCAGATAGGACACGTGCTGCAATACTGTTGTGCTATAGAAGAAAAATTTGGAGCAAACCAGTCACGCTGCACTGTTGCTATCATCCCCCCTTTGCTCGTGTGAGCCACAGAGTGAGTCACACGGGCAAGGTAAGGCTTTGGGTGCCACCAGACAGCCACCCGGGGAGCACCACAATTAACTGGGTGTAATTGGTATGCATCTCGCTGCCAGTCATCTTTTTCCCACTCTGTGGTCTGATCTTGCATTTGGCTAGAGCAGTGAGGCTGGTTAGGGCCGAATGGTTTGTGGAAAGGAATTATTAACAAGTCTGGCGCTGGGAGCTGGAAACGTCTGCTTCCTTAGAAATAGGGTACTGCGGAACACAAGGGAGAGGCTTTGTAGTGTTTAAAGTGACCCATACGGGTTCAGTGCTTAACATGCAGCCTATTTTGTTTGAATGGGCTGAGCACAATTGCAGAGGCACCTGCGCTAACAGTTCCTGTTGCAACGAGGAAGTGTTAGGTTCGGTGTTTCTTTGGTCAGAATTTTGTAATAATATTAATGTTGTCTCTCCTGTGGGTTCCGGTATATCAAAATAAATGCCATGTGGGGTACCATAGATAATACAGCCTAATGTAAGGGTTTTACAATTTATTAGGCACATAGTATAGTTTCACAATTTTTGCACTAACAACAAATTAACTACAAGACTTAACAATGGCACACCTATTATTAACAAAATTATGTTGAACTAAAACAGGCATTTTTTTTGTAAAGCTTACTATGGAGGTAACAATGTTATTTAATTTACAAATATAAAGGTTTAGTTAGCACAACAGTGGCACATGCTTTACCACTAGTTGCTCTGTTACCTCTACATTACCCTCCTGCTGGGAGTAGGCTTTTGGGGCCCCCTTCAAATAAATATTTTTGTTGAGCCCTAACAAACTCATTCTGCATGTGGCTTTAATTCAGGGCTGTTCCAGACACACCCAATTTAAATTCAGCTGGCCAAACCAGAGAGGAATTTTTCTTGCTAACAGCTATGGGTGGATCTTGTTTTCCCCGCCCCTGTCAGGCAGGTAATTTGCATTTACTACCATTACGCTTGGCTGCTTTAAAGAAACATTTTCCTGAGCCCCAACAGACTCTTTCTGGGTAGTAGCTACATCCAGAACCACTTTTGGCACAATTGACACCACCTCCACCAGCATAAGCTGAGAGGTACTTTCTGCCTGTTCCACAGACAGAACACTGGAGACCAATTCTCCTTTTTGAATACAATTACAGTGCTTGTTGATACTTTTTTGCTTCATGCAATACTTTCCAATACCATGCACAATGTTAGTAATGAGACAAACAACACAAAACATAACACACAAAACACACTGTTTGTTGCAACAATAGATCCATGGTTTTGATTTTTAGTTGTTTCACTGTTTTACTGGTACCAGTTTTTTCTTTCTGCAGTTCTGAAAGATAAAAAAGAACACTTTTCTACCCCCTTTTGGGGTAGCAGATTATTGCTTAGAATACCCCTTTTTTTACATATTTTTTCCTGATTGCAGGCAAAACAAACAAATTACCCTTCTATTTTCCTGTGTTTTCTGTTCTATAGCAGGCCAGGTTTGTTATGGCTTGTACCTTTTAAGGTTTTAGGGTGAATATTTTCCCGAGGTGGTGTACCTCAGTTTCCCTTTCGCTTGGGGTTTCTTTTTTTTTTCTTTTTTTTTTTAATGGCACTTAACACATTGTTGTCCAATTCTTTTTTAATTTTTTAACTTTACAAGTTTTTTCTTCCCATAACTTGTTTGCATAAACATATTATGATTTTAACTTGCTTCTTTATGATTCCATTTATTATATAACAACCTTATTAGGGAGTTAACCCATTTTACGCATTTTTTTTCTTTGCAACTTAGTACATTACACTGCTACCTTTAACACTTTTTGTTTTAAACTTTTCAATTAACATTTATTTTTAAACACAAAACTTAATATTTTTTGTGGATTTTACATTGGTACCTGGTAAAACATGTTCTTTAAATCCAAGGTACACATGAACTTTAAATTTTTACTTCTCAAAATGCATTCTGTCTTAGGTTTAACTCTTTGAGAGACACATTGAACTGTTTGTATTTGCTCATTATTTTTTTTTTATCGTTAACTACCATTCTCCACTTTTTAGGGTTTTATCTTGGGCTGGTTTTGCTATGCCTCAGGCTGGAGATAAGAATAGGGAGTTGTTTGCAGGAGAATCTTTCCCTCTTCCTGCAGTGTTAAAAGCAGCTGTTTTACAGCTTTTATCTTTACTTCCATTTTTCTCTCTTTCTTTCCTGGGAATCTTTTAGACTACGAGTTTGTAGCTTATAGCGTCTTTTTGAAGCTTCATTATACCAGTCAAAGAATGCATTCCATTGTGACCGGGATACTTTGGATCCCCTAAACGCTAGAGTTTTTTTTAAGTGCACTATCTTATCCAAATCAAATGTTCCTACCTCTGGGAACTGTCTGGCTGGATCACCCTGGGTATAAGAGTGCCATTTCACCAGAAACTGACATGTCCTGGGAGAGTAATGCGTACTCTGATAATACGCTGGGGTACCCTTCTGGGGACTGGACACAGGCTTAGACTGTCCAGTTCCCATTTTCACCTATGCACACACACACACAGGAATGGTTTATTGAGGACTCTGTACCGCTTCACTCAGCCCACAGTGCTGCCGAGGTGAGTGAACCCGATAACAGAACGCTTATTTAGCGGGAGGGGGGAAGGGAAGGAGACAAGACACAAGGGGTCCTGCAAAGTCACAGGAGTCCTAACCCTAGGCCCGTCTTACGACCGAGGCTAAGGCGTCTTTGGACAACGCATCTATGGAGGCTCATAAAACAGAGAAGGGGAAAAGGGTATGCCTTGCGGCTGCAAACACTCCGCCTGTCCGTTGGGTCACTAGGTTCAAGCAAGCCCTGGCTCAAGGGGCTGCAGGAACTTGCCCTAGTCCAAGACCTGGTCAACGGCTTATTTGTTCAGACGCAATCACTCGGGACACATGCATTCACCCTAGTACCCTTTGACCTGCCAAGGTGAGGACCTAATCCTCAGCCCGCAATACAAACCCCCAGACTCTCCTTGCGCGCTTTACAAAGACAGACAAACAGCCAGTTTTAAAGCTCACCTCGATCTCCAACACGTTCAGATCTTGGTCGGCTGTTACCAAATAGGAAGCCTACAGACAGCCCTCCTCTGACCCCGAATAGAGATTTCAAAGGTCTCTTACCTTATGGGTGGCGCCTGGGGTCAGTGGGGAGCGGTCCGCGGTCCATCCTGGACGATAACAGCGCTTGGAGATCCGAGTCACGGCACCAAACCGTCGTGGAAGGAATCACGCAGCCACTCCAATTCAGGTGAAGATCGAGTAGAACTTTAATTTGACAAACACACATACAGACAGACTATAGCCATAGGGGAGTCCAGGCAGCACGGTTTTGTGCTGGTCACTGGCACTCTGCCGGTTTCAAGTTACAAAGAGGTTTATATAGATTTGTCAGAGTTACATATTACAATCAGGATCATATAGTGGTCTCTTCAGGGTGTGTCAAATTGCTTACAACATGTCAGGTCATAAATTAGAGGGGGGCTCTCCCGGCGCTGGCAAGACCAGAGGCATCTTCATTTTATGATGGCCTGACGGGGCTGGGCCTGGGGCTGGGAGGGAGGCTGCAGCTGCACGATAAGGTTACAGACACTTGGGCTGGGGCGGCGGCAGCCAAGCGAGATAAGGTTATGTTTTACAACGTTACCCACCAGGCTGGATAGATGGTGTGTCCAATTCAAGGCCTACTGTCTTGATTTAATTCCACATACATGAACTACAGCTATAAACATTACATTAAAGGGACGAGAAACCCAGCAGAACACAGGTATGGGATCATCTGTCCATAGAGGATCTTTTTCACTATTCCCTGTCTATCAGATCAATTTCCATTCTTATATGATACTCTGAGGTACAAGAGCTTCTATCTTTGCCAGACTTGAAGATATGCAGTAAACCCATCTCAGTCTCCATTTATCTAGAGTACTGCAACCACAACCCTGTCTGCGTCACCAAGAGAGATGTCTCAGCTCAGCCCTTTTCTTTGAGGTACATCAGGATGAGCAACGAATTTAAAGCTGCAGCAAGAGAGACCTGAACCATTGAGGAATAAACATTTTGAAATTGAACAATGAGACTTTCACCGCCAGATCACAAGTTTCATTGAGAACAAATGCCCTAATATCACCTCTATTCCTCTCCAAAATATCTACTTAGCTCTTTTTTCTTTTTTTTTTTTTTTAATTAAGTTGGAAGGTCTGGGAACTCTGATCCTTAGAACTCCAGTGAAAGCATTTCATGCAAGGCTCCAGACCGAACAGAGCTGGACCTGGGCTAAATCAGCAACTATTCCAGTGGTGTCTCTTCTGGATGCAGTGAAGCAAATCTCTTTTCAAAGAACCCATTGATCTTAGATGCCTCACAAGAGAAGCTCCAGGCCTGTTTTTCTGAACTGTTCAGTACTCAAAACTCCCATTGAAGCTAATGAGAGCTGCTCGTGCTCTACATTTTTTTATAACAGGCCACAAGCTTTCCTGAGCACTGCACCAACACTGGAGGTATCCAAAATGGGAGAACACTTTAAATCAAGCAATGTGCAAGCCTTGGGCGTTATGGAAAAATAATGACTGGAAGAGCAATTGAACAAGAATACCAGTAGTCTGATGTAGCATATACCTGAATTTGAAATAAAGGGGAGTAGAAAATTGTCCAAATAAAGAATAAATAAAGAAGATAGAATAGTAAGACTATTTTTCCACGGTTTCATGAAGGGCTTTATTGTATCACTAGCTGCAAAGTGGTGTATTTCTCACACAGCTATCTGACTTATTTGTTGCAGCTGTATAGTTTGACCATCAAGTCAGTTTTCCAACATTTGTAATTAATTGTTTCACCCTGGTCAGTCTCAACTAAAGCAAAGCACAATACAAGCAGAAGTTCAAAAAGTTTCTCCATTATGCAGCTGCTGTTAGAAAATTAAAAGTCAGAAATAAATAGTCCATATTCATGGCAAGGAGATAAATTAGCCTAATGCTAGTTGATAGTAAAGACTATTGACAGTCCACTGCATGGGAAACAGTCATTCCTAAGAGAAGAACTACAGGTCACCAAATTAAGTTAATAGGCATTAAGTTCACAATGGAACTATTTCTTCAGATAATGCACAGTCAACCCGTGGAATTCCTTGCCAGAGGATTTTGTGGAGGCCAAGACTATAAAGGGGTTCAAAAAAGAACTAGATAAGTTCATGCAGGATAGATCTATCAATGGCTATTAGCCAGGATAGGCAGGGTTGGCTGTTTGCCAGAGGTTAGGAATAACCAACTGGATGGATCACTCGATGATAATGTATTCTATTCATTCCCTCTGACCCCCTGGCATTGGCCACTGTTGGAAGACAGGATACTGGGCTAGATGGATCATTGGTCTGAACCAGTGTGGCTTTTTTATATTCTTACATTCATATGATGTACATGGTAGGTTCTCACTTTAACATTACCTCCTTTATACATGAGGATAATAATGGTTGAAAGGAATTACAAGTGTGTACATTTCAAGCTTGTTTAAGTGCAGTATAGGAATAAAAATCTCAAGGTAGACTTCAAATGGCAAAAGCTTTGGTACAAGACAATTTAAGTCTTCTCAAGTGTGAATACCCACCACTGAGCCAACACCTTCTAATACAGGAAAATAAATTGCCTTGAAAAACTCTCGATGGATTCCTTGAGGCCCTGCTCCAGGACTTTTCCAGGAACTGAACCTTCCTCTGATCTAAGCATTTCAAAACAGTTCACAAACACTCATCCAGTTTTATATAAATGTAAGGGATCTATTAGCCCCTTACTGAAACTTAGTGGGTCTTCTTGGTTGGCCATCTCTGGAGGAAGCAGGACCCTGAAACAGACACAGCCCCAGGGCCAGTGGAGAGAGGCTAACTCAGCCATGCCTGGGCAAGGTGGTGCCGAGCAAAGGGCAAAGCAGCCTGGAGCTACCTGCCTGGACATGCCTGGGCAGGGTGGGGCCCAGCTAAGGACACAGCAGACAGCAGCTGGGAAGCCACAGAGGAGCACAGAAAGCTGAGTTGAGCTGAGCTGACCCACAACAGCAGAGCCAGAAGGGCACCCCAGAGAAGGGAACAGAGCTGAGCCAAGCAGAGCAGAGCTGCACAGAGCAGAGCAAAGCAGGAGCTGGAGCTGGGTGTGGAGGCCAGAGAGCTCAGCTGAGCTGACTTACACAGCTGGAGCCCTCTGGAGCCCGGTGCGGTGAGCAGCTGGGGAGAGCAAGGGGGACCCTGGGAGTGTGTGGCTACTGCCAGAAAAAGGGTCTGACTCTCTGCATCCCTGCAGTGCAGCCAGGGCCTGGGCAGTGGGCCTGTGACGTGTGACACAGACTATGAACCCCCTTACACCCAGAGACGCTGTTTGTGGTGCCCCTGTGCCGGGGGCAGTGTTGGGTGTTGTAGCAAGATTTCTGGAACATGTAACGAGACGGACACCGAAATGAGGAAACAGCAGTTTATTGTTTCCGACAACCGGCTCAGTGGAATCGTTTCCAAAGGCTGAGCCCCGATTCTACTGGGGCGTTGCCTTAAATACTATTCTAGAGTTACATGAGCTTCCATACATGGTAATACTACATTTGGCACAGCATGATTGGCTTCTATTACTTCTTCCCTGTTTCTGCTGAAGAGGCCACTCTTACGTCACTCCTTAGGCATGTACGGGAGTATGTGCAGTAAGCTGGGCGGGGGGTTTTCTTTTCTATTGTTCTAAGATCTAAGATTTGGTCTTGCCTTAATGTTTCCCTTTTAACCTTTCTCCTCTGTTCTTATTTTTTATTTGCTGTTTGATTGCTGTTTGTTTCATAAATTGTATTGTTTTGCACTGTATGCAAGAATTAGTGGGTCCGGGAAGCACCCAGTGCAGAGTTAGTACCCCGGAGTGGGGACGCCCTAGCCCCTGCCTTAAGGGACCACAGCAAGATTGGGTGTTGAACCCCAGGAATCCTGGACCCAGCCTTGACGGGGTTACAGGGACCCCACCACACAGGAAAGTGAGAGGGGAGCCCTCGAGGTCAGGTGGGCCTCTGGGTAAAGAGGGTGGCAGCAGGGACCCAGATCCTTTTGCTGGCCAACTCCACCGGGGTCGTACATAAGCAAGGAAAGTTCCCCACCATAGTGGGCCCATTCCCCACTTACACTTAACTCAGCCCCACACTCTGCCCAGGCAGCTCCAGCTCACACAGAGGACCCCCAGCACCCTGGCTCCCTCATTGGCTCATTGGCCTGCCCACCCCGTCAATCAGGCTGACTGGAAGCCTTGGCCTCTCCGCACTGGCCTGGGGGCCTGTCCATCTCCGGGTCCTCCTTCTCCATCGGCCCTTCCCCTGCCCTTTGGTGCTGGGAGATGCCCACCAAAAACACCCTCTGCGTGTCAGCGAGGGGCTAACAGTCCCCTTACGTATTGTCCAGGCCCTCGGGCGGGGCAAGGTGGGCAAGCAGCATGCAGCCCAGGCCCCTGGGCCGGGCGGGGAAGTGCATGTGAGATTTTCAGTCCCAGCATGGCTGGGACAGCATTAATAATGCGAGTTTCCTTGTTAGCCTGTGCCCACTACTTACAAATCAGTTCAGTCCAGCATCACAATACAGCACTTTGGTTTGTAAACGTTGGCAAGTCGCCAGTACTTGCTGAGGAATAAACAAAAGTGGGGCTTCTTTAACCAAAACAGAACACTAAACACCACGTCCTCCGCTGCTGTAAACTTGCACTGTTCCACTGGCTTCATGGCAGCTACACCGAGGCTGTGTCTACATTACAAAGTTCGGTTGACTTAAGTTAACTCAACATTCATCCACCAATGTAATTAACCTGCTTTGGCACATCCACACAATGCTCCTTGTGACAGCAGAGCACGTCCACTGTCTCTTGCGTGGACAGAAAGAGCAGTGCACCCTGGGTAGCTATCCCACTACATACCTTGCCATCATCTGCCACTGGGAGTTCTGGAAAGGGATTGCAGCGCATCATGGGGGTGAATCACCATCCGATGATGCAGTTTTCTTTTTCCCATCATTCTATGGGCTTCCGACTACATTTTGCACCACTTTTCAACGTCCCCTGTAAACTGCAGGCCTGCCGTCTTGGTCTAAAAACATGGATCCTGCATTTTCTCCAGTCTTGTGATGAGAGTGATGAACACAAAGGCGACTGATCCAGCCATATTTCATGAACTGCGTATCTGATCATGACACAGTGGTGTCTGCCCTTCCGTGTGCCATGGAAAGAAACAATTCAAGATTGCTGCTGGCATTCATGGAGCAGATGCACACAGTGGACCGTCAGTACTGGGCTCGGGAAACAAGCACTGAGTGCTGGGATCGCATCGTGATGCAGGTTTGGGATGAGAAACAGCGGCTGCAGAACTTCTGGATGCACGAAAGCCACCTTCCTGGAACTGTGTTCGGAGCTCGCCCCTCCCCTCCATCGGAAGGACACCAAAATGAGAGCTGCCCTGATGGAAGAAAAGCGAGTGATGATCACTGTGGGGAAACATGCTGAGGTCCCTCATTGTGCTGCAGGATGAACACATCCATGCTCACCTCCCCCTGCAGCCCACACAGAACCGCCTTCCAGGCCCTCCCCACACTTCTCCCTGTATTTCTTGCATATTCCCGGGCCATCACAGCACCCCCTGCACTTCACCCCGAAGGACATGTTTCCAAGTGACAGCTGGACACAAACCCAGCTGTGAAAATGAGAGTCCTGTAGCACCTTAAAGACTAACAAATTTCTGCAAGCATAAGACTTTGTGGGCTGCAACCCACTTCGCCAGATTCATGCAGAAATTTGTTAGTCTTTAAGGTGCTACAGGACTCTCATTATTTTCGCTGTATACAGACTAATAAGGCTGCCCCCTGGAACTTTTCACCCAGCTGTGAGAGGCTCATTTCAAAACGTGCTCTTCATTTTCATGTCCCTTGTAGAAAACAGACATTTTTGTGTAGCTGTTCAATAAATTGTACTTATAGAAAGAAAATAAATCTTTATTCATCTCCTACACACGGTGGTTGCTGCTGAAATTCCTACACAGTGGCAATCAGTGTATTTCATAGAATCATAGAAGATTAGGGCTGGAAGGAACTAGCTGCAGAAGCTGAGACGGCATCCATAGGGAACCAGCATGCTCACCCAGACTGACTGACAATACCGGTGACTAACAATACCTCGGAGAATGCAGCAATGGCCAGGCTGAAGAGATGAGTGGCTCTTCTAATCCACTATCCTATCTCAATGAGTGTCACTCACTAGCTGATTCAGAAAAAAGCAGAAGAACAATGACGTAAGTCTTTATGGAGTAAACTTAGGGAGTATCTCCCTAAACCCTCAATTAAAAATTGGGGTGTGTTTGCCAGGAGACTAAGCAGGCCGTGGTGTCTATACTCAAAGCCCTGAACTCTGCTTAACAGTTTACTTGTTGTGTAATGACAGAGTCCTGGTGTAGGGCAAGGAAGAATTTGTCATGCAAAAACAGTGTAGTTGGCAAGGCTAGGCCCTAAAAATCTAGCTTAGGCTGTGAGCAAGACTAGGCGTATAACTGCTTGGGCAGCCCCTGCATGAAGAAGTGGAATTAGCCTTTGTCTATTATTATGAAATCAGTTTTATGCTGCATAAAATAGTTAGCTATGCAGAAATTGTCTGAGATAAGCAGTGGGTGTCTGACCACAAGTCAGCAAAATATCTAACCACAGGACTAAAGCAGATATTAGGAAAGGGCAGCTTCCCTTTTTTGTTGCCAGCCTAGCTGCCTGTAATTACTAAACAATAGACTAATGGAAAAACAAGTTAAGACCCAATCTCTAGTCGAGATTGAGAGTGACGTATTGCATTGCTAGGAAGAAATCTTTCTAAGGTTAAGGGAGACAAGGGTATAATAGGTACCCCCCGGGAACCACTCAGAGAGACTCTCCGTGGATCCATCAAGGCATTACCAGATGCCCCGGACAGGTCGGTTCCCTGGTTGCGACTCACTATTAGAGTGGATGATGGGTCTCCCCACTCTGTTGCTTTTGGTAGGTGCTTTCTTCCTATGCTTTGGGATAGCTGTAGAGGGTGGTTGCTAGGGCTGCTGCTTTTGAAGCCATGCCCAGCTTTTGTTCAGTATAATAAAACACTTTATTTGAGCACTTCACATTGTCGGTCTGCCTCTTTCCACCACCGAGATAATAAGTAAATAAATTAAGAACCCTCTGCCCCAGTGGAGTACACCTGGTAACACCTTTGACTCTCTGAGACCATTTATTCCATAAAAACCTAACACAAGAGGCCCAGCTTTAGCAACCAATTCAACCCCAATAGAAACCCCTGCCTCTGCCGTTCTGCCTCTCCGTTCTCCCGCCCCACTCCCGCCCATGCACACATGGGGTTCTTGTCTAACTCAATCAAATAATGAAACTATAAACTTCCCATGCTTACCATGTTTATTACTAGTCCCACATGTATACTATTTTTCAGGTATCACACATTCTTTGCCAAGGTGGGCTACACAGAAGGGACTGCAGGGTCTGGCAGGATTTATGAGTGAGATATATTTATTCAGTTACACCTTTACATAAAAACCATGTGATCCTACTCATCGATATGCCCAGACAACAAAAGCCCCCTCCTACCTCCCTCCAGCAACTGCTCTTAACCTATCAGGGAGAATGGCATACTTACAACAGACTTACAACATGCTGTAGAACCTCAGAGTTACGAACTGAGCGGTCAAGCACACACCTCATTTGGAACCAGACGTACACAACCAGGCAGCCGCAGAGACCAAAAAAAATAAGTACAGTGCTACATTAAATGTAAACAACTAAAAATATAAAGGGAAAGTTTAAAAAAATATATTTGACCAGGTAAGGAAACTGTCTGTGCTTGTTTTATGTAAATTAAGATGGTTAAAATCAGCATTTTTCTGCCAGATTGTAAAGTTTCAAAGCTGTAGTAAGTCACGGTTCAGATGTAAACTTTTGAAAGAACAGTCATAACGTTGTGTTCAGAGTTATGAACAATCTCCAATCACGAGGTGTTCTTAACTCTCAGGTTCTACTGTACTGATAACAATCAGAAAAAATAAAGCAATGAAGACATAGACAGTGGAACACTGTAGAAGGCCACAAATCAGTCGACAACAATTGAGGAACTTGCAGAACCCAAAAATAGAGAACTAGATTGGATTTTTTTATACCCTTTCTTTATGTTGCTCGTTGGATACACAACCATGTTTGATCAATTCCATGCCCATAACAAGATAAATACCTGCCTATTACCCATATGTGACATTCCAGGTGTCCATAACCTTACATCTACTCATTAATATCAATAAACTGTTAATTATTCTTTAATAATTTCTATACATTATTGCAATCTAACTGCCTAGTTACCACATTTTTTTTAAAAGTCCTCAAACCACAATCTAATTTGTGCAACTTGTGAAGTAACTGTCCTTTTGCGGTTATCTGTTTACTTGCACACAATGAGAAGACAAAACTTGTGACCTGGGCTTATGTCCTAAGGCCTGCATAATTTCAGCCAAAAACCTGTCCCTAACATGATGATCACACAAGCCCTCACATTGATGAAACAGGCCTTTAACAATAACAAAGCCTAATAACCAATAACTTCTGTTTTCCTACTTCCTATTACAGCTTCAGTAACTTTCATTATTAATTTTATAAACAGGCTTAGCAAATAAATTACATTTTACTTAAAACTCTAGATTTTCTGTCAACAGGTAAGGGGTCAACAGACCCCCCCATTGTTGAGGTGATGATCCTGACAACAACCCCAAGACTATACTAATTAGCCATGACCTGATCGTCTTGTTATGGTGGAACTGGAATAAAACAGGAACCGGAATAATGCCTGTGGGTCTATTATAGCTTTTAACAAAAATATAAAACAAAGCTTTGGAGTGATGACAGAACAACCAGTTTCCCCAACAATTATAACATTTTCTGTGAGTTACTATGCAACACCGTCCATTCATAGTATAGGTTAGTCTTTTCATGGAATCTTCTACCTTGTAATCTGCACCGAACATGATGAGACACTGGCTGCTTCTCCTCTGGACTGATTTTGCATGCTGTGTTTCTCCCCCTGACCACACACAGGGATGACTACCCCAAATACACTGCCCCTGTGTGTATTCTGGTAGCCTTTTGCAGAGCAACAGGCAGTCTGCTGGGCTCTTCACGTTTGGGAGTTACATTGATATGCCTTCTTCAACCACCACCTTTAACACGCTTCGTTTTTGTTTACTGTTACCCAGCTGAATACCTATTGCCTATAGACTGGACGTAGGCGTGGGAGTATTATTTTGGTACAAAACTTTCATTGATACAAACTGATCAAGCAATGTATTCTGGTTATTAAAGCTCCTTAAGAGGTCATCCATTACCAGTTCCCAAATGCTATGACTGTCAGCAGTTGCAATGCTGGATTTTGACTGAAGTGAAATTGAATATCAGTCCCAAAAGTTACCTGCCAAATGCTGCTTCAGTGATGTTTCTTGTTCTGTGTGTGGGGTGTGTCAATTTCTGCCTGGGCTGAGGTCCAAAGCAAATGATTCAACCAGGGCCTGGTCGGTGAGCACACCCTACAGACTGCTGATCAGGAGAAGCGGCCGCACTCCTTGATACAGGATTAATTGGTGGCCTTGTTCCACTCGACACCTGTGAGGACAGACCTTCTTCCTGGTACAGCTTCACTTAATTATTTACATTTTGTTTCTTCCCAGTGACTTGAATTTTATATACAAATAAACTAACCTTGTTACTCATGTGATATGGCTTTAAGCACCTGTGGCACCAGGCATGCTCTGACACGGTACATTAGGAAGGCATAACTTGGCTCCCAACCTCCAACGTTTTTTTTCTTTCTTCTCTTTTTGACAGCTACAGATCAATGTGACAGCTTCACCCTCTTTTAATTTCAAAAGTTGATTGATCCCTTCCACTGTCCCCGAAACCTGTGGGTGAGAATAGAAAAGGACCTTCTGTTGGAATTATAGCAAACATGAATAACCCTGGAATATTTGACCAGTATAACGTGCATCTCTTGCGCTGATTTTATTTTTTATTGCATTTATTTTTCTTTCGTGTAGGAGGCAGTGGTCTTACAAAATCAACTAGAGGGTTACTTGGCTCCCAGGAGATTTTCATAGGGAACCTTTTGCAGTCAGAGTTTTAACTGCCCAATTGTTTTTACCATATTTGTATTTTCTTTTTGTGACATTGGCAGGCCAGGGGTCAGTTCAGGCCAAGGTCCTTTCATCTCAACTGAACATGACACATAGCTGGAGTCCGTCTGGCTCACCTGTGAGGATTAATATTGATAAAATAGATATTGGAATTAGAAGAGAGTGTTTAGCATTTAGACTCTATTGAATGCGTGTGAGTTACTGCCTGCATTAATCTCACTTGTAATAAAGGATCTGGAAAAAGGGGTGAAGAGGGAGGTGGCAAAGTCTGCAAATGACGCAAAACTACTCAAGATAGTAGAAACTACAAAGTGGACTGCAAAGAGTTACAAAGGGATCTCACAAAACTGGGTGACTGGGCCACAAAAAGGCAGATGAAGTTCCATGTCGATAAATGCAAAGTAATGCACATTGGAAAACATCATCCCAACTCTACATAGAAAATGATGGGGTTTAATCTTTGCACACTTCTGTGCAACTCAGTGAGCAATTTGTGTCTTCCCTGAGTCCACCCTCTGGTCTCATCATAGTGTGATGGCCCCATTTGTCTAGAGCTTGGAAAGGAAGGTCTTGTGGCTAAGGCACTGAACTTTGGACTCAGAAGATCTAACTTCTATGGACTCCTTGGGTGACCTTGGCCCACGTCCTTTTGTCTCCTGGTGCCTCAAGTCCCCGCACTGCCCTCCCTCACAGGAGTGTTGGGGCCATGCATCTGTTAAGGATGGTGAGGAGCTCAGAGGCTGGGCTATGCAAGTACCTTTATAAGTATATATAAGTATATACGGAGAGAGGTGGAAAGTCTGCAGCTGAATGCTGGGGACAGAGAGTCCAGGCTAGGGTATTTCTGGCCCAGTCAGCACCCGCTGATAGTGTTAAGCTTATTTCTATCCTTGCATGCATCAGAGAGGCCTGTGGGCTGCAGTGATGGCAGGTGCTGCCCAGATGGGCCTCCCAAGGCAAGGTGTATGTCACCTGACCAACCTGGAGCCCAGCCAGAGAGAAAAAAATAACTTCCAACCTACCCTTGGACTTCAGACATTGCTCACCTGACCTCCCTGGGCCTGCTCCCACGCCCAACAATCAAGGACAGCTCCCCTAGCTTGCAGCACCTTTGGTCAGGGAGCCAGGAGTACTGATTTAACTCACACAGCTCCCCTTCCTCCCAAACAGGGCCCACCCACCAGCTGAGAAGGCCCAGGGCCTGGCACCATCCTGAGGGCAAGGGGTGCTGTAGCCCAGGGCCCGTGGGCAAACCATGCCTCTGACAGGGAGAGTCTCCTTGCCCCGGGATTTGAACCAGGGTTGCAGGGAGCCCTGGTGGCCCCTCGCTGCCCTTTAAACCTCCCCAACGATTGGTGTCAGGAGCAACGAGTCCACCCCCCTTCTCCCTGCCCCCGGGCTTTCCCAGGTTGAATCTAAACCCCGATTGGCCGAGCCACATGGGTGTTCCCCAGCACACCTCTCCGAGCCGTCAAGCCTCCAGCTGAGCCGCCGCCGGGACCGAAACGGGGAGCTGGGCCCCGGGCCACCGTCAGCCAGGGTTGGTGTCGGGAGAGGCGCAGCCGGGTGAGATCCAGCCACAGCCACAGAGCAGGCCGGTCCCCGGAACGGGCCATGAGCTGCCCGGGGCAGAGCGCGGAGACTAGCCCCGGTAACTAGCGGGGACGGGGCTGGAGAGAGAAGGGCGCTGCCCAGCGGGCTGGGGCCCCTCGGGCTCGCTGCTCCTCGGCGGCAGCTGGGCGGCGGCGACCCGAGGGCTGCCGGAGGGACCGTGCCCGCCGCTGGGGCGGGCCGTGGAGAGGGGCGCGCGGGGCTGGCCCCGGGCCGTGGAGAGGGGCGCGCGGGGCTGGCGCGGAGCCGTGGAGAGAGACGCGCGGGGCTGGCGCGGGGCGGCGGGGAGGGGCGCGCGGGGCTGGC
>ML675616.1:1515835-1539989 GCA_007922155.1 Mesoclemmys tuberculata | reverse complement strand
GAACAGGGGTCTAGGGGATGGGGGACCAGGAGGCAGGCAGGTCCGGGGGGATGGGGAACAGGGGTCTAGGGGATGGGGACCAGGGGGTCAGGTCTTGGGGGGATGGGGACCCGGGGGGGGACACCGGGCAGTGACCCTACCTGCCCCGTTTCCCTGCGAGGTGACAAACTCCCAGGATCTTTGTACCAAGACGAGAAATGGGCCCCTGGCGGGGCTGGGCATGGGTCCTAGAGGAGCCCCTCTGCTTTGGCCCCAGCTCAGCGAGGATCTGGTTCTGCCCAGGGTAGGAGGGCCCGAAGCGCCCTGGGTTAATTCCTCCCCATCCCAGGGGCTGTGGCTCCTGCCTGGCCCCTCCCCACAACACACACCTGCTGCCCCGCCTGCCCGTTCCCAAAGCAGTGGGACACCGGGCCCCATCACACCTGCCCAGCCCCATGAGTGCTGGCTCAGCCTGATCCTGTCGCCCACCCTCCCCGAGCTCCGCCCCCATCCCCTGGCACCGACTGCTGGCTCTGTCTCCCAGGGGCCATGCTGATGGCTATCCGGCTGCAGGGCATGGATCCAGATGAGACGCTTACGCTGACCCACGAGATGGCGGTGTCGGGACGGGTGCTGGAGTGGCCCGACAGCTGGCAAAGGCTCCTGGTTGACAAACACTCCACAGGGGGTGTGGGAGACAAGGTCAGCCTGCCCCTGGCCCCCGCCCTGGCTGCCTGCGGCTGTAAGGTGAGTGCCAAGGCCTGGCAACCTCTGCTTCCTGGGCAGAGATCCCAGAGGAGCCGGGGTGTCCACAGTGACCCTAAGTGCCCGCTCGGGTCACCGTAGCCTGGCCATGGCCATGCCTGGAAGGGCGGCGATGAAAGCGGGGCAGAGGTCCGGCGGGCAGGGCGGGCAGCGTGGTATCCGAACGCACAGCCGCCCTGCAGCCAGCCCACGTCTCCCATTGCACAGCTGCTGGCAGAGATGGGTGTCCAGGCTGAGTTTCCACCCAGTGTGTGTGGGTTCCCGTTGGCGCCCCAAGGCCCTCTCACCAGGGCCTGTGGCCTTCTCCTCCCCGCCAGGTGCCCATGATCAGCGGCCGGGGGCTGGGCCACACCGGGGGCACGCTGGACAAACTGGAATCTGTGCCGGGGTTCAACGTCTCCCAGAGCCCTGAGCAGGTGAGGGGGCCGCTGCTGGGGCTGGCTCGGTGCCAGGGGAAGGGGAGCCGAGGGCCTGCCCGGTACTGTGCTGGGCCCAATCCGGTGCCAATGCCCCCTGCCTGTGGGACAAGGGGAGGGGGGCATAGAGTGAGTGTCCATAGGGGCTCAGCCCATGAAAGGGGCTTCTGATGGAGGCAGGGGGCACCAGCGCAGGGGAGACCTGAGATGGGGGGGCACTCAGTAAGTCCCTGGCTTAAGGTAACTGGCCCCATCCCTCGCTGATGGCCACTCTCCTGTGCCACAGATGAGGTGCATCCTAGAGCAGGTGGGGTGCTGCATTGTGGGGCAGAGCGAGGAGCTGGTCCCGGCAGACAAAGTGCTCTATGGCCTGCGGGACGTCACGGCCACCATCGACAGCCTGCCCCTCATCACAGGTACCCGGGCAGCTTCCCATGCGCAGACGCCTGGCAGCCTCCCCCCTCCACTCCCCTGGCATTTGCAGTGGGTGAAGGAAAGTGAGGTGGGAGGCTGGTACCGCTGGGGCAGGTGTCCCTGGGATCTGCACCGAGGCTGCCCCGTTGGGGGGCAGACCCCACAAGGTGCAGCGGCAGCCGGCCCTCTGCACCTGGCCAGTGATATCTGAGATCCCGGGGGTGGGAGGGGAGGAGGAGTCTGCCAATGGTGAGGACCCTGGGAGACCCACGTTTGGAAAGCAGAGGGCTGACCCCTCCTTCCAAAGTGCCAGCCCCTTCCCCTGGGGCTGGCTCTGAGCAAAGATCCCTCTCCTTGTGCCATTCATGGCGTTGCTGCCTTCGGTCAGCTAGCGGCGTGTGCCAGGGACTCGGGGAGGGGAGCTGTCCCTGGGAGCCAAGCATCGGAAATCAAGGCAGGACATTGCAGTGGTCCCCAGTGCAGCAGACTCCTAGCGCAGGCCCCAGCCCTGCCCGTGGGAAGGATACCTCCAACGGGCTGAGCCACGGCCTCCGTGCCAGCAGCGCCCCGCCCCAGGCATGAAGGCACCCGGGGCTCCCCGGCTCTGAGCTGGCTCCCCCTGGCTCCGCAGCATCCATTCTGAGCAAGAAGGCAGTGGAGAAGGTCTCGGCCCTTGTGTTGGATGTGAAGTTTGGCAGCGCTGCCCTTTATACCAGCCTGGAGAGCGCCCGCAGCCTGGCCCGCAGCCTGGTGAGTGAGCAGGGGATAAAGCCATCCCCACCTGTGCCAATAGTCTGCCAGCAGGGGCCCCCCACCCCTGTGACTGGCCCCTGCTGCCCAGGGGCCTCCTTTAGGTCGCTGACACCAGCCCTGGTATGAGGGGAGCTGGGATGTGCCACGCCCCAGAGGAAGGTCTGCACTCTTCCCGGGGGGCTGAGTCTGCCCTGAGCCCCGTGTGTGGCAGGCTGGCACCCCATCTCCACACGGGGAAGCCAGGCCGGAGCAGAAAGGAAGGAGGGAGGTGCTGGGACCACGAGCCAGCAGTCCCATCTGCAACCACTGTGAGGTGGTGACGCAGGACAGGAGCTGCCCCTCGTTCCCTGCCTAGGGGCTGGGTGGGTGCCAGGCTCCCCTACCCCAGGCCCAGCCGTCCCCACACTCACTGCCCCACTCCCCGCAGGTGTCGGTGGGCAGCCGGCTGGGGATCTGCACGGTGGCCGTGCTCAGCAGGATGGACGGGCCCCTGGGGCAGCGCGTGGGTCACACTCTGGAGGTGCTGGAGGCTCTGCAGTGCCTGGAGGGCCGAGGGCCGTCGGATCTGCGCCAGCTGGTTACCACGCTAGGTGCGAGGAGGCGGGCGGCTGCGGGGGTGGGGGGAGATAAATGGGGGTACGTGCCAGGTTTGCCCACGGCCAAGCATCAATGCCATCGCTGGAGAGCAGTGAACATCCACGCAGGGCAACCACCTCCTAGCGCCAGCACTGTCCCCTCCTAGCCCTGGCCCAGCTACAGTCATATTTTCCCTACCCCCTTGGAGCTGGGGGTGTGAGAAGTGGGGGACGGTGGCCAGGTCGGGCCGGTAGCTGGGAACAGCGAGGGACCTTTGGGCTCCCCAGGGTGACCGAGTGTAACGGGGCCCATGGGCAATCCTGGGGGCAGGGCGGTTACCACAGGCCAAGCCTGCTGGGGGCGGGGGCTCCCTGGGCAGGGGCTGTGTTGGGGCCAATGGACTGGGGAGGAGGCTACCTTAGGGCAGGTGGGTTGGGGGGCTACGGGGGGAAGGGGTCTTTGTTTGCAGGAGCGAGCCCCCAGCCCTTCTTTGCCTGCGCAGGGGGCTCTCTGCTGTGGCAGTGCGGGGAGGCCAGCTCCGTGGGGCAGGGCGCCACCCGCATCGCGGCCGCTCTGGACGACGGCTCGGCCCTGAGGAAGTTCCAGGCCATGCTGCAGGCCCAGGGGGTGGCGGCCGATGTGGCCCAGGCTCTGTGCACAGGAACTGAGGACCAGCGTGACCAGGTGCTTGGCCGGGCCCGGGCCCAGAAGGAGCTGCCCGCGGCCCAGGACGGTAAGTGGGGGGCCGGGAACGAGGTAGGGGTAGCCCCAGCCTGCAGCTCCCGGGCCTGTCCCCAGGGGGAGCCACTCTCTGCCCCTCACCACAATCGGAGCCAGGGTTGCTGGTGCTGGGGAGGGGCACCAAAGGGCCCTGGCCCAGGGGAATGCCCTCGGGCAAGAGGGGAGGCCAGGCCAGTGGGGTGGGACGGTTTGGCTGTCACCTTCATCTCAACATCTCCAGGTTCCCCACCCCACCACCCCCACATCTGGGCTCCCTGTGACCCCAGCTCCCTGTGTTCACCCTGGCCAGCAGGTGGATCTGGTGCCTCTGTAATCGCTGGCCCGTCTCTGCCCTTCTCCCCAGGCACGGTGCAGAGGGTGGAGGCTCTGCCCATCGCCCAGGTGCTGCACGAGCTGGGAGCCGGCCGCACCCAGAAGGGGCAGCCCATCAACCACCGCGTGGGGGCCGAGCTGCTGGTGGCGGCGGGGCAGCGCGTGGCAAAAGGTAAGAGCCTAGCGCTCCCCACCCGGGGCCACCTGCACGCAGAGGTCTCCAAGCACCCACCTGCTCTCAGCTGCCTGCCCTGGGGTCTGCTCCTGGGGCCAGAATAAGGGACAGAGTCTGGCCAGAACCAGCCAGTCCTTCAGACCTTCTGCCTATCTTAGGGTTTTAGTCTGCTGCCCATCACTGCGGTATCCGACCTGCTGTGGGGCACCCATCCTCTGCTGTGCCCAAGTGCCTGTTGCCTGGCATAATACGGTTATCCCACGGCTGGCACTGCCAGGTCAGTTCAGCAGCTCCTGTGGTGCAGAGGCCATGTCAGCCCTTGGCTTCCCTTTGCCATTGCCTCGGGTGCAGAGGACACGTCCAGGCTGAGAGTCCCTGGGCTGGAGGCTGGCATGGGCGTGGGGAGGGTTAGGAACCAGCTGGTTTAATTTTGGCTCATGTTTTGATGCCATCTTCGCTCAGGAAATGAGGCCCCCGCTGCCTGGCCCAGCCCCGGCAGATGCACCCCAATAGCCTTGCTCTCTCTCGTCCCGTGCTGGCCTTCTTCACGCCCAGCCGGGGGAAAGTGTCCCAGCCTCTGCCCCACCCATCTCCGTAGGTTCACCCTGGATCCGCATTCACCACGAGACGCCGGAGCTGAGCGATGAGCAGAGACACACCCTGCAAGGAGCGCTGGTCCTGGCAGACTCGGAGCCCTTCATGCCCAGCTGCAAGGTCGCAGAGATCATCCTGCCACAGGGCAGCCGGACCCTGGAGGAGCTGACAGGGGAGCCGGGCTTGGAGGGCAGCAAGGCACTGCTCAGCTCTGCCTGAAGGGAGGGGTCCGCCTGCCAGCTGGCTCCCATGGACCCGCTGCACTGTACCACACCAGCCAGTGCTAATGACTGGGCAATAAAGTGTCTCATTTTGCTAGTCCCTAGTGGCAGTTTGGGGTCATAGCCAGCCCCTCGCCCTCTACTGCACTCTAGCCAGGTGGGTCGGGCTGGCCTAGACGCTTGGCTCTAGGGGTGCTGCCCCCAGGGTGACCCAACCCGTCCGTCCTCTGTCCTTGGTACCAGGGAGCGTGGCATCCCCGGGTGTCTGCCTGGCCACCACATTTCAAGGGGGACACTCAAGTCGGGCTGCCACGCGGTGCCATTGGGCCCCAACCGCGTCCTCCGCCCATTCCTCATGGGGACAAAGCTGGCCGGAGCGTCCATGGGTGGCTCTGTTTGACGCCCTCCTCTGCCGCGTGTGGCCTCTGCTGGGCTGTTCAAGGGGCCACTCCTGGCCAGACGGGGGGTGCGAGCCCCCGCGCCTGGGTCTACGGCCACGGCCCTCCCACTGGGGGTCCCATGGTGGGGCTGGGGCCAGATCCCTGCTGGGGAAGGTCCCGCTGTGATGACGACCCTGCAGGACACCGCAGCCTTGGGCAAGTGCCATCCCCAGGGCAGGGCTCTGCAGGGGAGGGGGATGCCCCCAGTGGGGGGCCATGGGGCAGGGGGCATCCCCAGCAGGGGGCCATAGGGGGTAGGGGACAACCCCAGCTGTGCGGCAATGGGGGAGGGGAGACACCCCCAGCTGATGGGGGAGGGGAGGCATCCCCAAGGGGGGGCTATGGCAGAAGGGGAACATCCTCAGTGGGGGGGCTATGGTGGACGGGGGCATCCTCAACGGGGCTAAAGAGGAGGGGGCTATGGGGGAGGGGCACCCAGCTGATGGGGGAGGGGCGCCCCCGCCGGGGGGCTATGGGGGAGGGGGCTCCCTGCACGTTACACGGCGGCCGGACCCGCGCCGCCCCGCCCCGCCGGCAGGTGGCAGCCACATGCGCCCAGCGCTGTGCGGGCGGCGCCCCCTGCTGCAGGCTAGTGGGTCTCACGCCGCGGCCGCGGGGCCCAGCGCGCCGGCGCCGAGCCCAGTCTGTACAACTGCGCCTGCGCCGGGCGGGGGCCGCGGGGCGCGCGTCGGCGTTGGCGGATTCGTCGCGGGCAGCGCTTCCGCGTCTGCGTCTGGGCGGCCCCGCCCCCGCCCCCACCCGAGCGCGCGGAGCGAATCTGCTGATGGGAAGAGACCGCGGCGCTGGCGCCAGGTGGGTGGGACGGGGCGCCCGGAGCCGGGGCCCGGGGCGGGAGCGCTGGGGGGCCCAGGGCGGGATGGTGGGGGCGGGGCAGTGGGGCCGCGCTGGGGGGCCCAGGGCGGGATGGTGGGGGCGGGGCAATGGGGCCGCGCTGGGGGGTCCAGGGTGGGATGGTGGGGGCGGGGCAATGGGGCCGCGCTGGGGGGTCCAGGGCGGGATGGTGGGGGCGGGGCAGTGGGGCTGCGCTGGGGGGCCCAGGGTGCCTTGGGGGCAGGGCTGGAAGGCAGGAGCCGGGCCCACTGGAACCCGGGGGGGGGGAATCGCTCCCCGCTCCCAGAGCCTCCCCCCCCCCGGTCCCAGCCTACCCGGTGCACATCCCGCGGGCCCTGCCCCGAGTTACTGACGCTCTTCTTCGCCCTTCCAGCTCTGCCCGGGATGTCCCAGACCCAGCTGCTCCGGAGCCGCTGGCCTGTGGCTCCCTGCGGGGCCCAGCCGCTCGGCCTGCGGGGCCCAGCCAGGATGCTCTTTGAAGGTGCCCGGAGACGCCCTCCAGCCGCCCGCAGCAGGGGGTGCATGGCTACAGCCCCCCGGCCGGCTGGGCTGCCCCCCTTTGTGGGAGCCTGGGAGTTCGGCCATGGGACATTCACTGCGCCTGCACCGTGGGTCCCATGGGTGACAGCAGGGATCCTGGCCCGGAGGCGAGCAGCACAGACGCTTTCTGGGGGTGCAGTGCCCCGGAGGCCATTCTCCCAGGGGGTTCCCTCCAGCGGGGGCTCTGCCGCACCCATACAGCTGAGAATGCGGCTGCTGATCACCGGCCTCGTTGGGGGGGCAGCCCTGGCCATGTGGCTCTACCTCCGCTCTGAGAAGGAACGGCAGCAGAAGCTGCAGCGCATCCAGGAGCTGAAGAAGCTGGCCATTGGCCAGGGGGACTTCCACCTGGTGGACCACAAGGGGCAGCCCCGCTCCAAGGCCGACTTCTTGGGGCAGTGGGTGCTGCTGTACTTTGGTTTCACGCACTGCCCTGACATCTGCCCCGAGGAGCTGGAGAAGATGAGCCAGGTGGTGCAGCTGCTGGACCAGGAACCACAGCTGCCCCGATTGCAGCCCATCTTCATCTCTGTGGACCCTGAGCGGGATGACGTGGCGGCGGTGGCCAAGTACGTGACGGAGTTCCACCCCCGGCTACTGGGGCTGACTGGCAGCCCGGAGCAGGTGCGGGAGGCAGGCCGGGCCTATCGCGTCTACTACAGCACGGGGCCCCGGGACGAGGACGACGACTACATTGTCGACCACACAGTGATCATCTACCTGCTCGGCCCCGATGGGCTCTTCCTGGACTATTACAACCGGGGCAAAAGCGATGTGCAGATTGCCCAGAACATCAAGGGGCACATGGAGACCTACCGGACGCTGCTAAGCTGAGCACCTCAGGCAATAAATGCCCTGCTTGCCGAGTGGGCAGAATGCCACGGCTGCCTCATTTTCAGTCTGCGTGCCCGCCTGTCTGCAGTCACAGGAGCTCCTCTCCTGGGCCTGGGGGGCAGGATTTCCCCCTCCCTCCCCAGCCACTTGCTGTACAGGCCAGGACCAGCCTGTACCCCCATACCCAACTGCTGCTTTGTGGCTCCTGTTAACCCTTAGCATGGGCCAGGCCCAGCCCCGCTCCATCTCCTAGGAAAGGGTATGTGTGGGGCGTGCATGGTGGTGGGGCTAGCTCAGCTTGCTGCACATGGCGGGATGGGGAGGTGGCAGTTGCCCTGTGCCTTAAGGATTATTCACAGCCATCCCCACTGGGTATTTAACAGGGGGGCGGTTCCTACCACAGCTCCTGGCAGGAGCTGGCTGATGTGAGGGGCTCAGCCCAACCCTGGGAGTGGGGGACTCGGGCTGCCCTCTTTTCCCCTAGCTCCACTTGCATCGATTCCCTTGGGCCCCTTCAATCAGCACAAGGGTGCAAGGCCCCTTAGCTACAGGTCCCAGGCCAGCCAGCAGCTTCCCTGCACTGACAAGGCAGGGGCTACAGGTATGTGGGGAGCTGGGCCATTGCGCTGGGGAGGGGTGAGGCACAGCAGCCTGGGCTATTATAACTCCAGGGTGGGGCTACAGCGGGCAGCTCTGGTCACCCTATTTCAAAAGACAGAAGTGAAAAAGGGCAACACCAGTGACAGAACAGCTTCCCTGGGGAGAGATTAGAGACCCCCACAGGTCAGCCTGGAAAAGACTGGGGGGAGGGGGAGCAAGCAGGAGGGGAATGAGGGTCTGTCAAGTCATGGCTGGGGTGCAGAAAAGGGCTAGGGCTATTATTTACCCCTTCGCAGCCCACACAAACCTGAGTTCGCCCCCTGCAATGAATAAGCAGCAGCTTTAAGACAAACACCAGGCAGTATTTTGGCACCCAGTCGGCCTGGGGGCCTTGCTGCCCCAGGCTGTTGTGAAGCCAAAAGTGTAACTGGAGTCCTAGGGGCCAGATCTAAAAGCAGCTATTAGCCAAGCTGGTCAGGGACACAACCCTATGCTCTGGGGAGCCCCAGCTTCTGCTTGCTCATAGTTGGGCGTGGATACGGCAGGGATCTCTCCAGTGTCCTGTTCTCTTCATTCTCTCTGACACGGGCTCCAGAGCTAGCTGGACCTTGGGTCTGATCCACTACAGCTGCTCTCATGGCTACCATGGGGGTGGGGGTTGGACCCTGTGGCCCCATGGCTACTCCTGCTGCCAGCTGAGAGGAAGGAATTGTCTGGGGCCACTCCAGCAAGGGCTGTGCTTAACAGTTGCATGCACAGCGGGGAGGGGGAAATGGTGCTTGTACCCCTGGCCTGCAAGCATGTACAGCTGGCCCCTGGGCCTGGGGGGGGGGGGAGGGGGAGGTGTTTGAAAGCTGGGCCCAGCTCCAGAGCAGGGAAGGCATGTCTTGTTTATACCCCATGGAGCCTGACCCCCCCAGGACCCAACCCCTTCTCCATTCACAGAGGAAAGCAATTCACACCCCCATGCCCATGGTTTATTAGTGCACAGGCCATGACAGTGGAAAGAAACAGAGCAGAGGGGCCAGCCCCACGCATGGCCATGAGGGGGGGCCAGAGGAGGAAGACAAAGGCAGCAGGAGGGTTGGGCTGTACACCAGGTGCTCACTATATACACAGGGAGTGGCAGCCACCAGCAGGCGCTGTCACTGAGCGACAGAGGGGGCTGTGTAGGTGCGGAACCGCTCGTGCGCTCGCTCTTGCGTCAGGAGCCGCAGCCTCATGGTGTCCACGGCTTCCTCCAGGCCCGGCTGCTGGCTGATCTCCACCGTGTAGTCATTGGCCTGCAGGGAGGAAGGGAGGGTTAGGGGCCAGGTTGGTGGTGGGGCACAACAGGGGGAGGGGGCAGGGTACTAGAAAAGAGACCAGGGAGGGGCACGTGGGGGCCAAGCAGAGCCCTGGCTAGTCTCAAAGCTGAGGACAGCAGGTCCTGCCAGCAGCTGGGAAGAGGCTGCCTGCCCCCGGGGGCAGGGTACCCCTGCTGGGGTGACCTAAGCCCAGATACTCACCAGCTGCAGCGAGGCCAGCATGTAGCGACACACCTCGAAGGCTGGCTTCCCTGCCACCAGGCTGGCGAAGGAGTGCCACTCGCCCAGGCGGCCGCAGCTCGCCGCCAGCTGGTCACCGTAGCTGTGGATGTCGAAGGTGGCCCGCTCCTCCTGCCGGAAAAGGGAGTCAAGACACCGCAGGCAGCGCTGAGGGGCCAGGCCAATCCCCACTCCCTCAGTCACATCACTGCTCAGCCCAGGGCTGGGGGCAGCAGCAGTAAGGGCGTTACCCAGGCCTGGGCTCTTGCTCTAGTCACGCCACCCTTTGTTCCCGGGCAGCAGCTAGTCCCAGCCATGCTCGGCCTGCAGCAAAGCAGGGGCTGGCAGCACCTTTGTTGACGGAGGAAGGTGCTCGCTGGGGAACGAGGCCCAGGCGTGGGCTCCCCTGCAGGGGGCCAGGCTGAGAGCTCTGCCAAAGCTGCACGGGGCCAGGAACTTGCCCCTAAGCAGCACCACGGTCACTTGAGCAACACCCTGCCTGTCCCACTGGCCGGGGCCCAGCCACTCTCCCTCCATGCCCTCGGCTGCACCTGACCTGTGCTCTGCCCACAACAGGGACAGGGTCCCATGCTCTAGCCTCACCTGCTCCTGCAGCTTGGGTCCCATCTTGTCCTCCCAGTCACGGACGCGCTGGGACAGCACTGTCTCACGGGCGTACTGCTGGGAGTTGGCAATGAACAGCTCCTGGGGATGGAGAGGTGGGGGGGGGGAGAAATAAGGGAAAAAGGAGGGGACCAAATTCCAGCCCCACCCAGTCCTCTTCCCTCCTCAGCTCACTCTCACTCGCCCACCAGGCTCAGGACCACTGAAATGGAGATGTGGGCATGGGTGGTTGGTGCCCACGTTTGCAGATGTGACTGTTCCTCGGGGCTGCTTCCACACTGGAGGCAGTGCTGGCAGTGGGGTAGCCCCCAGCTACAATGGGGTGAGGGGATGATTTCACCCTTCCAGAGCTCAGGATCCAGCCCACCAGGCAGCTGCCTCTCTCCGCCAGAGAGCACGGCCTGGCTCTCGTGGGCTTTAACTGCACAGTCCTGAAATGGGGGAGCACGCGACAGAAGCCAGGAGAGTCCAACACTCTTCCGGGCCCAGCTGGCTCGAGGCTGCCTGACCTGTTAACAAGCCCCACCAGCCGCCCCACCCTCCCTCTTGTTCCCGGGCAGGGTGGGAACGAACCTCTATAGGTGTCTCTGGAAAGCTGCAGCCCTTCAGTATGGTATCGGGAGGGGCACGGCTGCCCAGTTAGTGAGATGGGCCGATGGGCAGGGGGCACTGCAGAGCTAGGCTCAGGGAGCAAGGCCCTACACTTCTGCCCCACAGCCCTCCCGGGGGATGGGTACGTACCACATTCTTCCTCACCAGGTCCTCATAGCTCAGGAAGTCGGGGATCTCACAGGGGCCTGGAAGCGAACGGGAAGCTATAGCTGAGAGCACAGCCACCCTCCCAGGGATCCGACTTCCCCAGCTCTGTGAGGCTCACTGGCCCCGGGAAGAGCATGGGCCATGTTACCTGAGGAGTTGTGTGCACATTCAGGGGCAGGGACACGCCACAGGCCTCACAAGGGCGAGGGTGGAGGTCAGGCGAGATGGCCCTTGTGGACCCTTCTAATCCTATGGTGCCGTTTGTGGCGCTGCAACCCATGAAGACTACAGGTCCCAGCATGCACTGTGGTCCATCCCGCTCTCCGCAGAGCACTGCATGCTGGGACCTGTAGTCCATGGGTGCCCAGCTATGGAAATGGTCCCTATCTTTGCTGTAGCCCCTTCCCTCCCCCCCCCCCGGCTCAGGCATTTTGCCGCCACAGGCCCCTCGGGGTAAATGAAGCTCGATTGGTCTGGGCCGAGAAGGGGGAGCAGAAGACTGCATGGTGGGGATCTGCTGGGAGTACGTTACCCAGGTTGCCCTCGGCCAGCTGCTCTGGGGCCTCCGGCTGGACATCATCCTGCTCCAGGAAGTCATCTGTGGAAGAAGAAAGGACACTGGTCAAGGGCTCGTGAGACACAGAGCCCTGCTGAGCTTCCAAGCACGGGGCCTCTTAGCCAAGGAGGGCAGGGATTGTGGAGGTCCCAGCAGCCTGCTGTCCTCAACACCCCCAAGGGAGGACAAAGCCATCACATGGCAGCTGCCCTGGGCCAGGAAATCCTGTGCTGTCTCCAAGGGGGCAGAGGGTCCCCAGACTGGTGGAGCAGCGAGATGCCCTGCCCAAGCAGGGTGGCAGAGGAGCGGGAGGGGGCGCAGAGCCTGCCTGTCTAGCTCAGCTGCAGCCCAGAGCAGATATAGTCCGGCAGCCGCAACAGCCCCAGCACGGAGTCCCAGTCCAGTCTAGCTGGGTTTGCCCAACATGGCAAATGCCACCCCATGAGGGGCATTAACGGCTGGCTGGGGGAGGTGCCCAGGAGTCACCCCAGCACCACCACAGACTCCACTCCTGGCGCTGAAGCTTTTGGGAATACCTGCCCCCCCGTCACAGTCCAGGTAGTCATCCATCCGCTCCTCCTCCAGGGCATTCAGCTCCTCCTCCACGTCCTCCCGCAGCGCCTCCTCCTCCGCATGCTTCCCCAGCAGCAGCCCCTGGCGGGAACAGGCCCGGCGGTCACCACGGGTCTCACTGTGAGCACCTGCCAGCCACCTGCTTTCCTTGGGATGGACAGCACCACAGCACTCAGGGGCCCTGAGCAGGACACACGGGGTGGGGCTGCCCACATGGTCCCCACACTGTGGCGGGAACGCCCAGGAAAGGCCCCCCCAGCCAATCCCTGTCGCTGCCCAAATGCTACCCAGCCGCAGGGCAGCTCAGGCACAGAACAGGTGCTTAGAGGAACCTGCCCCCTTTCTGCAGGGGGAACCAAGGGCACCTAAAACTGAGTCCTGCCCCTTCCACATTCACTCACGATTCTCCTCTGCATCTTCCTCTGTGCCGCCATCCGCTCCTTCAGCTGCTTCCAGTACAGGACCTCCAGATCTGTCAAGACACAGGAGCGTAGGCACTGCCCTGCCAGGCAGAGACAAATGGAGCCAGGCATGGACACCCGGCTGCCACGATGAACGGCCGGGTGCTTCCGGGCGGAAGGGGGGGGGAGGGGGTCTGCGTCCCTGCCACAGAGAAAGTGCGCCTCCGGCTGAGGAGGGGATTCAAAGCACCTTCTCTCCCCGCCCACTCCTCCCCAACCCTGCCAGGATCTCCCACCAGGTGGGAGCGGACGGCCAGTCCACGCTAGAAAAATGAGGTTGACCCAGCTACATCACTCGGCGGTGTGAAAATCCACACACTCCAGTTTGACGGTGCGTGGCTGTGAAGTGCAGGTTCCAGAGGTGTTTGGGTGAGGTGGAGTGCGACGTTTAGCACAAGTGGAGTGGGCGGGGAAGGAGGTTGCCTCGCACGCGCACTACCGGCCAGGTCCTGCTCACCAGCAAACGTGGGCCCTTTCCTCTTGGTCCTCCTGCTGTCAGCTGCGTCGTGCTCTGGGGAGATGAGAAACGGGCGATGTTAGACAGCCGCGTTCTGCGCTACAGCCCTGGGGGAGGGATACCAGCCAGTGGATTACCAGGGGCAGGTGCAGGATTCACGAGAGATGGCAGGACTCTGACTCTAGTGATAGGGCCTAGATAAGACAGACGGATGGACTCCAGGTGGTGACACTGCCTTCTGAACTGGCTACTTTCCCAGCCCTGATCCCACACTGTGGTCACAGGGTTAACAGAACCCGCTTCAGAGAGGCAGGGCAGCCTAAGGAGGCCCACGCCACTGGGAAAGCAGCAGCGAGAGGCTGTGATAGCAGGATCCAGAACAAATGAGGTAAGGACTGTCACAACAGATACAGCTCTCTGCTCTCCCCTGATACCCGAGCAAAGGGCCAAGCACTGACATGTCACATTTGGAGCCGATGAGGAAACACTGCTGTATGCTGTGTAGCTATGAGCTGAAGGAGCTCAGAAAGGACCCAACGTTTCTCTGTAGACGAGAACACCCATAATTCTACTAGAGAACAATGCAGAAGGGATGGAAACCTGAGTAACGGAGAGGTGTTGGGAGGAACCATCTGCTCCAGGCAAGACCCACAAAGTCCATGCCCCTGGCAGCAGAACGGGGCTCCAGAGACCGAGCTTTCATTTTCAGGAAGTTTGTGGGCTCTCAAGTTTACGGAGAAAACCTTAAAACTGTGACCCAAGCATGACAGATGTAGCTAAATCTGCCTGAGTCTGCAGACAGCCTGGACCAAGAGCTCTGCACCATTCCTTCCCAATCAACTCTGGAGCGTAACGATGATGCTTGAAATGGCAGCACTTCACTATTCATTGCTGGTCTTTCTGACAAGAACTCTCAACTAGTATGCCTGGCCCATGACTGCCAACCCCCTTCCCAGGCTTGCAAGCCTCCACCGGGCAGTTCCACATGGGGCAATGCAAGTCTCTCCGGAGCGTGACAGACCTCCAACTGGAGTTGGGGGCACGGCCTGACGTAAATGGAATGGAACAGGAGGACAGGGGCCGCTCTGCCTTTTGACATACTTCGCTCTGCTGGGAAAGTCCCAACCTGCTGCCCCTGAGTGTGGCAGAATGCAGGGAACGTGGCACAGCTTAGGAACCGCTTGCTGGGCAGCAGGCGAAGCCCTGCTATGAGCCGTTGTTCTGTTACAGGGTTTCCTGCCCCTTCCTTATGTGGCTGTAACAGGCAGTCCGCTGGGCTAGATGGGGCCCGAGGCCATTCCAGCGATGCACACCAGACGGCCAGCAGGAGGAGACAGGGAAAGTCCAAGGGCTGCTGAACAGGGGGGCTGCGGTCCCACATGACACTGGTGGAATAAGGGGCTCCCCAGGGCAGAGCCCAGACACTCTCGGCAGTAGAGGCCCTGCCAGGCAGCAGGGTGCAGGATGGGGGAGCAGAGCTAGAGCCCAGATACTCACGGCTTGCAGAGAACCACTTCATGAAGTCCTGCAGCTGGCTGGGCACCCTCCTCTTTCGCTTGCCGACTGGCACGTCGTCCAGGCTGCGTGGCACCGTGAAGGGTCGGCCTGGAGCCGGGGCAGGGCACAGAGAAGGGAGTGAGCTGCAGCCGTGGTGGGTGGGAAGCGGCAGGAGGAAGCTCTACCACACTCTGCCCCAGCACTGGGCGCAGGTTACAGGGAGACCCCGGGCGGCTGGCTGGGCGTTAGCAGCCACGGACGCCCAGCCATACGGTGACATGGCTCAGGACCCAGGACAGGCACCGACGATCTCTTTGTGGCTGTGGTCTGCTGGAAGAAAAGCTGCAGTGCCCAGCACAGAGCAGGCCTGCAAGTGCCTGCAGGGAGGGGAGGGGCTGGGCGGGAAGGGCTCTCCAGCACCACAGTGCAGCCTAGGCCCTCACCGTCAGCGCCTGCGTCATTCCCAGACAGGCCACCGGGCCCAGCAGGCAACGCGGGTGCTCCGATCCAGACAGGCTGGGACGTGCGCTCCCTGCACCCTCAGCTCAGGATGGGGCAGCCACGGTCGCCCCCCACAGCCGTCGCTAGCCGCCCCCATCTAGGGGGAAAGGTGGTTTGCTCCATGGACAGCGGGGAGGTGTCAGATAGGGGCTTCCCTGCGCCCAGCACAGGCAGTCCCTGCTTTCTGGAGCTGACCATCCTGGGAGCGGCCAGGCCGTCACCCATCAGCAGGCCCTGTCGTTACCTTTCTTAAAGGGCTTGTCCTCCAAGTCGTCAAAGGGGTCGAGGCTTCGCCACGGATCCAGCATCTCCTGCCACAGAACATGGGCGCACGGTGAACACCACAGTGCCATGGCCAGGCTGCTCCGCTCCCACCTGACTCCCCCAGACAGCCCCCCTCCCTCCCTGAGCGAGCAGGGTGCGGCCAGTGTCACCCTGGCAGACGCGGCGCCGTGAAGCAGGGCCTAGGTCCCCAGCCTCCATTCGAGTGACTATCCGAGAGTCACGTTCACTCCCAAACTCTGCGGCCCCCTGAACGCGTCCCTAGGGACCCCTCTCACCTTGAGGTGGGCGTTGGGATCCACAGCAGGGACCCTTTCCCGCAGCATGTAGCCCTTCCTGTCCGGCGTGCTCTAGCAGGCACAGAACAGGGCAGTTAGTTCCCGGATGTGTCAGACAGGCGAGAGGGATCAGCTGGGCCTGCGGGGACCACAGGCCACCGGACGGGCACAAGCGCAGCAGCTCCCCCTCTCCACGACCACGGCCCTGCTCCTACCTTCTGCTGCTGAATGTGCTCGGCAGCAGCCGGGCTGGTCTCCACGTCCCCTTCTGGGATCCCAGGCAAGAAACCACCGCCTCCGGCATCATCGCCATCACCATCATCCCCAGCACCCTCCTCCAGCACTGCCGCGCCTGCCAGGGAGGGGCACAGTCATTCCTTTTCCATCCACGGGCCACACCCAGTGCAGGACGAGCCCCTGGAGAGCCGTCCAGCCTCTGCCCTCCCTGCTCCCAAGATGGAGCCTCCCCTTCAGCTCTGAGAAGTGATGCCTCCCCCGCCCCGAAGGCTGCAGCTCTTGAGAACATGACATGGCCCCGTTTATAACACAGGCTCCAACACCTCCCCATGGCCCAGGGCTGCCAGAGCCAAGGAGAATTCAACCGCCCTATGGCCCCCCCCGTGGTGGGGAACCAGCCCGCTGGGGGCTGTGTTATGGGGGTGCCACCCCGGATCTCACACAGCGAACCGGCCGCACATCTCACCTTCATTGTCAGAGAAGTTCAGGACTGGGACAGGCATCTCACAGGCACTGACCTCCATGGGGACATCTCCAGACCCTGGAGCAACTGGCAGAATGGGGGCAAGGGGAGACATGTTAGTAACGTCCCCAAAGCACGACCTCACTGAACTTCCAGCTCTTGGCTCCCTATGGAGCCCGCTTGGATAGCTGCTGGTTCAGGGACCAAGGCTCACTCCAGCCCATAAACCAGGCTGGCTTGTGGAGCCAGCTCCCCCCCAACACCCTCCAGAGCAGCCTCTCCTACGGAGCGGAGCAGCGCTCCAGCGGCACCTAGTCCAGGGCTACAGCTGGAGCGCAGGACAGCCCCAGAGCCCGCAGGAAGGCATTGCAGCCGATCACCTCGTCTCTCCCCTGCCCAGCCTGTGCTGCAGCCAGCCTCTGTCGTTCTGGCCCCACAGCAGCCTCACTGGAGGCAGCACCCAACCAACGGAGGGCGCTCCAGGCCCCGCTCGGGAGCAGATAGGGACAGGGTTGCTGGAAGGGCAGGAATGAAGAGCCCCTCCAGAGATGCAGGGGGTGGCAGCAAAGAGGACTGGGGCCCTGCCCTCCCCGCGGGTTGGGGGTGGCCACGGGAGGGTAAAGTGAGATCCCCCAGCCAATCCTGCACCTGGAGGGCTGTCGGAGTCCTCGGCCTGGCGTCTCACTAGGCAGCACTGCATGGGCGAGTGGCCCGCCAGCTCCAGCATGAAGGCTCCGTTGGCGTGGGGGGTGCACGTGTTCATGCGGAAATCCTTCCGGCTGGCCAGGATCTCCCCCTTCCGGCTGAGAGGAGACAGAGCAGCGTTTGAACAGCTCTGACCCAGCACCCTTGCTGGTTTGCAGGGGGCAGGCAGAGCGGGGGGGCAGGCCACGGGGGGGGCAGCAGGAAGAAGGGAAAGAGATCCAGACACGGAAGAGACCCGCTGGGTCCCATTTAGCCCAGTCATACCCCCAAGCCGGCATAGATGGGACTTCTACTGACTCACATACTAGTGACGGGGCTACATAAGGGAGACCTAGATCTTGTCTGCAAGCTTGTCACCCCCTTGTGAGCAGTACAGACTGTCACATCCCTGCCGTTCAGCAGACAGGCAGATCGAGTTCTCATCTCTTCCTAAATCTCTCCCTCTGGACCTCGGATGCTTTGCTGCTCTATGTACTCCCCCACCCCTGTACAGGTACCTCTTTCAGGTACTTGGGGGCCAGAGCCAAGTATCGAATCCCAGCGAGGGTCAAGGTGGCCCATCTCACATGGCAATGTCATGTCCGATGGGCTTCCCATTCTCAGCCCCCAGCTCCTGCCAGTCCCTGGCTGCTCCTCAGGCTCATCCCTCCCCTTGATTGCCCCCTCCCCCCCCGTTGCGTTTCTCATGAGGAATCTCATGCGCTGTCTTGCCCACATCTCTGACTGCACTAGAGCCCCATGGATTATTGCCCTCCCCCCGCCATTTCAGCAGGAAATGCTGACCTTCCTCCTCCAGCTCATTAAGCAAAGCCAGGCCTAACACCGCTGGTGAGGCAAGCCGAGACAGAAGGTAGACGGTAGGAGAGGAGTGACGGAAAGGCGCTGTAAGGGCAGCCTTTACCTTAATAGGGGGTTGTCCCTCTTTTCCGCCTCCTCTGGGGGCACCAGGGCCATCGGAGTCAAGGGGACGATGTTCACAGTCTGCAAAGACAGAACAGGATCCCCGCGGCTCATCGTGGGAACAAGGGCCCAGCTGCACTCCAGAGACAGAGGCCTTGCAGCTGGGAAGAGGCATCCACACATATGGGAAGTTTTTTCCTCTGCTTCTCAGGACACTGGGCCGGGCAAGCTGGGCACTCAGCAGGGCAGGATACAAACACCAGATGGCAGCTGTCGGCAAGGGGCTCAGAGGTACCCGCCGTGTGTCACAGCTTGCTGCTGCTGGGGAGGGTTCTGGCTGCAGGAGAGGCCGGAAATATGCCCTCACTGGCAGAGGCCTGAGAGCGCTGCTCAGTTAGAGGGTGGGGCTAGGGCACTGGGGTTGGCAGGTGGCACACAGGGCATGGCAGGCACCTTTTGGATTCAACTCTAGTCTCCGAAACGCACTGATCAGCAGGCAGAAGAGACATAAGAGGGACCGGGAGGGAGGGCAGGGACCACATCACTTACGTTAGGGTGGTGATCCTTCCTCATGTCCACGCTCACCACACTGGTGTCTCTGATGTCATCCAAGGACAGGAACTGCAGAGAGAGAGCAGGAGCGTGAGCACGTGGCACAGAGGGATCGTTTCACCAACGCGCTACGCTGATCCCCTACAGCGCCCCATGAGTCAGGTCGGGATTTCTAGGCCACTTCCACAGATGGGCCACTGGGGAGGGAAAGGAGGCGTCCGAGGTCACAAAGGGGATCGCAGCTCCTTGCCCAGGAATCAGTCCCCCCGACTCCAATGCTGTCCCCCGATCCACATGAGACAAGCTCTGCAGATCCACGTCTGAACTGGGGAGCGAGGGGAGGAGGCAGAGCCAAGAGTCGGCTGGAGCTTTCCAAGTGGTGTAAATGGGCCACAGGCCAGGCCCTTTGTGGCAAACTCCACCAAAGCACACTGGCCTCTCAGCAGACACGCCTGAGAGCACAGACACCACAGGGCAGCCACTGCTCCCCTGCAAGCAGCATGCTGGGCTTCCCCCACAGCGCTGCTCCTGACCCATGACAGCTGTATTGTTCACCAGCTAAAGCTCTCCAAGCCCTTAGCGTGGCCGGGCAAGCAAGCACACGCCTCTTTAGCTGACAGCCCTCTGGCCGAGGAGACAGAGAGCGCTACAGAGGCCAGGCCTTTAATCTCTGGGGTGGAGCTGGAGGGCGGCAGAGGCAGAGGGCTCTGTCCCATAAGGCGAAGGGGTGGAATGGTAGAAGGCTGCTCTTCTGGTGGTGTGTAGAGTACAGGCACTGCACACCCAGCTAGCAGCATAGACAGCGAGCTGCAGTGTAGGCAAGCAGAGTACAGTGCCCCACACACCCCAAGCACGGTCTCCTATGTCTACACTGCTATTTTTAACAGTGCCGTGTCTTGCTGCCTCCCCCCTGCCGGAGCCTTTCCCCACCGCAGAGAAAGGCTCTGCCAGTGGGGAAAACCTCCAGCAGCTCCCTGCCGCCTCCCCATGGCCAGAGCCTTACGTTGCAGCGTGTGGCTCCATGTGGGCCTGTACTCTACTCGTCTCCGTAAGTGTAGACCTCGTTCTAGAGACCAAACCCACTGGCCCAGGGTGCTTGGGGCAGCGGCAGAAGGATGAGTGTGCTGGGGAAGCTAAAGACCCTCTAGCAGGAGAAGAGCAGTTTGGGAGTGGTCGGCTGGCAAGTGACCATAGCAACTAATGAGGCATGGCACAATTAGACCTGCAGTCTAAGGTTGCCCACTTACCAGTCAAGTCCCCAGCTCTGCCGATGGGGCACACAGCTGGAATACCGTCTGCACTCCCCCTGCTGGCACAGAGACCGCACACGGGGGAACGTGTCCCACACCTGTTGTCTTACCTCTTCCTCCTCCCTCCTGGGCTCAGCGCTCACATCTGCATCAGTGCCATCCTCCCCCACAGACGTAGGCTGCCTGTCCCGCCTGGCTCAGGGAGGGAAAACACAAGAGGGAAACAGAGTTTTTTAAAACCAGGATTGTCAGCTGGGAAGTTCCAAGGGGCAGAGCCCAGGATGTCAGAGTCATTGGTAGGGCATGTCCTGGGACAAGAATTACTCTCACAAAGACATAGGGAAAGTAACAGGTCTCCTCCAGCCCAGGAGTGGGCAGCAGATAAAGTGACCAGGACCTCTTTTGTCCTTGTGAAGTGCTACAGAAAGGCCGAACGTTAAAGGGCCCAGAAGAGAAAGAGCCACATCAGCAGATTATTCTTCTTACGGGGGCCAGCTAAAGTGCACTTGATTCCTATCTGCAGGCAGAGCTGAGCTGAACCCTGTGCAGGACAGGAGTGCAAGTGGCCCAGAGGAAATGGGCTTTGGCCAAAGTAGGGAGAAGGGGCTTAGACCTGGCCAGCAAATCTCTTGTTGGTTAAGTCGATTTCATTCCCGTTAGGAAGCACAAAACGGGAAGGCGAGGGCACATTTCATGGTAAGGCAGCTAGCATGCAGCTTGGAGAGAGCTATTTCACACATGCCATTTCTAGCAGCTCCAGCTCACCATAACACAGGCAGCTCCCTCCCTGCTGGCTCCATCCCTCCCTCACCTCAACAAAGCAGCAGCAAAGCCCAGCGAGTGCCCCTTCTGAGCCAGGCCCCTGGCCAAGAGAAAGGAGGGGCCTGAAATCAATTCCATTGGGGAAGTCCATTTGCCTGGCTGAAGCCAAGTGCCTGTGTGAAGTCAGAACCATTGGCAGAGCCTCACCCATCCAGGGCATTCCTGTGACAGAACAAATGATGCTGCCCACCCTACACAGATCTCTCCTCTATTAACTGAAGACCTGCTCTAAGCACAGACCAGTTAGAACAGGGGATATATGGGGATGGGAAAGTTACCAAAGAGGCAACATGGGATGTTTGATAACTGCTGCTAAACGGGATCATCCTGCTAGCGAGTTGCTGAATAAAAACCACATCCCAGGCCTGTTCAGCCAACCTGCCTAGATCCCCTTTCTCTGTAATACCTCCATGCACAGGGCAGCACTGCATGTTTTGTTAGTCATTCAGCTGTGCACTGAGACTGCTAGTAAAGCCTTTTGGGATAAAACAATCACACCAGCTAAGGCCCCAACCCTGCAACTGGATTCCCACCAGAAACCCCTCCCTCTCCCCCTCCCCCCTTGCCTGCACAGAGACCCACTGACTTCAAAGTTATCGCAGGGGGACCCTTTTGCAGGATTGGAGCCTAACATTAAAACCAGCAAAAAATAACTAAAGAGGTGGACAACAGTTTAAAACCAGATAAAGCATGCTTTATGATCTGATCAGGAAGTCTGGACTCATGGGTCTATTCCCCGCTCTGCCAGTGACTTCCTTTGTAGACATGGGCAAGTCACTTCGTTTCCCACCTGCAAACAGAGATAATTTACCTCTTTCAAAGGAACAAGGGTGTTGGAAGGATTAGCTGGTATTCGCAAAGTGTTACAAGTCCCTTGCTTGGAAGAGACTAGGGAGGGGCAAAAGATTGTGACACTGGTAAAAGGGACAGGTGCTGCAGGTCAGAAAGATGCACATTAGCCTGCTGACTGAACCCAGACGTTGCAAGAGGCAACCTCCCAGAAAAGGAAAATCTTTACTTACTTTTTGTTGGAGATGAAGTCAAGGGCCTGGTAAACCAGAGAGTAGAGATATTCCACCTGCCAAGATATGGCCAGAAGGTTAGAGGCTGGGGTGTAAGGATCCCGGGGAGACTGCCTGTTAGGGGCCGGGATGGACTAGGGTCCCTGAAGAGATCCCAATGTTTGTTTTTCAGAACTTCAATGTTCCCACCAGATCTTGAGTACTCAAAGTCATCAGAAAGTACTTGCAGCCTTAACTCCCACTTAGGGGAGCGTTTTGCTTGAGGAACAAAGTACCACATGGCAAGCCTTGTAGTTTCTGCAGGCTGCACGTCCATATACACAGAGACAAGAGTAGCCAGAGTGGGGGCTGGGTTTTGGCAACCACTGATGTATGTAGTTTCAGGACTACATTTAATAAATCAGCACACGTGCAGGTGCCCCAATATTTTCAGAGTCAAATGAAAATCCCCCAAGCACCCGCTGTGCAAGTCTCAAGCTAGCAAGCTCCACAGAAGCACTCCTCCCAGCCTTTCAAGGGCAGCTGGAGTGAGTCCCTGCACTTCTCCTTGGCTTTCCCACCTTCTTGCTGTAGATGCAGGCAGAACCCTGGATCAGCAGAGCTGCCTCTATGAAGTTCATGGTGGTTCTGCCGCCATCGAAGGAAATGCAGATCTGGTCCAGCTACAGAACACACACATGGGAAGACTGTAAGCTGATTTTACAGACTGGGTTTGAGAGAACACAGCAGGAAGAGCGCCTTTGGAGGCGACAAAGCCCTAGAGCCACAGCAAACCTGCAGGGGCGTGTGGGGGATAAGAGGAGAGGGGTAAATGGAGAACACAGGACTGCTCCGATCTCATTCTCTTGCAACCTTTGAGGCTAGAGCTCTTCCATAGGTGGAAATGTTCTCCAAGGAACAGGTGTGTGCCATACAAAGCATCGTTTCTAAAACTCCGGGGGATACAGGAGCACTTTACAGAGAGGGCAGGGAGCAAAAGTAACACAGGTCTGAGGTCCAGGGCTTGATATTTAGAGTCTAAGACCAGTGATGACGTAGCAGTCCTGGCCTGAGGGACAGGAACATTAGGGATTCAAAGGAGCGCTGCATGCTAAGAATTCCAGCTGCGTGGCCACAGGCCACACTGTAGCACTCTGATACTAACACTCATCCCCACCACCCGGGTCTAGGTGGATGGAAAGAACACCTTACCTCCTCCAGATACTCCCCCAGCTGGGCTGCCACATCCACCTCCCAGTTCTTTGTAAGATCCCGGATGGGCTGCAGAAGGTGCAAGAAGCGGGACTCCACATCCTCCATTGTAACAGATCCCTAGAAGTGCAGCAAGTTACATTTCATCCAGGAGCTAGGCAGACAAGCCCACAATGAGGAGGGCACAGATCGAGAACACAGATCCATCGGTTTGCTGACAATGCTGTCATCTGTGGCAATCTAATGGGATGCAGTCAGCTCAGAGCTGGCTCCACTTTTTTTTTTTTTTTAATAAAAAGTTGGCCTCAGGTTTTACAAAAGCCGATAGCAAGGTTTTAATTCAAAGAAAAACAGGGCTTTGTTTTGGCATAAACATTCCCTGTGCTGTCACAACCCAGGGTAACATAAGACCAGTGCCAGAGAATCTACAAATAATATTTATCTGATTTTAGCCATATAGAAATGTTTCTAAATAAACAAACCTGACCAAGAAACTGACTAGAAATCCCAGTGAAACTGACCCAGCCATGCTGAGAGAAAATGTAGGAAACAACATAAATTACTGATTCTATTATTTATACAGCAGCGGGGTATGGGGGTCCAGACCGGAATCATGGCTTTGTTGGGCTAGGTACTCTGCAAACCTGAACTCCACTTCCGCAAAGCTAAGCACCTGTGAGAGCTCACCCGCAGGGCCCACTTTGGGACCCAATCCGGTACCTACCGAGGTGTGGGCTCCCTCACGGCCAGACTTCCCTGAACTTGACATCATTTGACACCTAGGATCTGCTTACACTATAGGGAAAGGGAGCTGCCAAACCAGCCTGTCCCCCGGTCCCCTCCTGCTCCCATCCGGCATCCCACAGCATGAACAGCACCTCCCCAGCCTCACACCCCGACGGCCCATTTTTTGGCCAGTGTCAGTTGTGGGCTTGGTGCCTCAGTGTCCAGCTGTCAGAAGGGGGCGTTGGGTCAGACCCAGGTGTGACGAGAGGGGATGCGGGGAGGGAGACTCCGCAGCAGGGAACCGGACAAGCAGAAGTGATAGTGGCCCAGAGAGGGGTGAGACCTTGGGGCATGCGGGGGGGAAGATGGGGGGGAGGGTGAGACCACGGTGCCCAGGTGCACAAGGGGACAAGGATGAAGGTGCCGGGTCCCCCGGGGACACAGGGAGACTCAGGACGGTTGGTGTATTTTGGGGGACGGCCCTGATACAGATTGGAGCCTGCACCCAGCCCTCCCCTGCTCTGCCCCCCACCCCACAGTGCTTCCCACAGCACCCCCCT
>ML675616.1:1486685-1515825 GCA_007922155.1 Mesoclemmys tuberculata | reverse complement strand
CCCCACAGTGCTTCCCACAGCACCCCCTGCTCTGCCCCCCACCCCACAGTGCCCGCTGCTCTGCCCCCGCCCTCACAGCACCCCCCGCTCTGCCCTCATCCCACAACGCCTCCCTGCTCTGCCCCCCCACCCGACCCGACCCGACCCGACCCGACCCGACCCGGGGATGAGCGGACCGGACCGGACCACGGCGCGGGGGCGCCGCTCAGGCCGGGGCCAGTCCGGACCGTACCACACGCAGCCCGCGGCAGGGCGGGAGACGATCGCGCCGCTCCCGACTCAGCCGCCCCCGCCGCCGGCCTCCATTTTGTTTTTCCCGCTCGAGCCGACGTGGGCCGGCGCGGGGCGGGGCGGGGCGGGGCGTGTCCCGCGCGGGGCGGGGCGGGCGGGCCCTTGGCGGGCAGCGCGCGCTCGGCCGGGGACGTGTCGGTGTCGCGCGCAACTCGGCTCCGGCCCGCCCGCGCCATGGGGGAGCCGCCGCGCCTGCCCCGCCAGCTGCTCCTGGCCGGCCTGGCCGCCGCCTACGCCGCCGCCTTCGCCTCGCTCTACCTGCAGGTCCCGGGTACGGGCCGGGGGGCCGGGCCGGGCCGGGCGTTGGGGGGCCGGGACTCGCCCTCGGGCGCGGGGCCGGGCCGGGCCGGGCTCCCGCAGGGGTCAGTGGCTGGCCGCGCCTCCCCCCGGGCGGTGGCTGAGGTTCGCGGGGAGCGGGCGGCCGGGCGGGAGGGACCCCGAGCCCTGGCCCCGCTCCCAGCCGGGCCTGACCCCGCCCCTCCGCGGAACCGATCCCGGGCCCTCCCCACCCGCCCCGGGAGACGTTCCCCTGCGGTCCGGCCTAGCCCTGCCCCAAGGCGGCTCCAGACCCTGGCTCCTTGTCCTGTCACCTGCCGGCCCGGCTCCGCCCGTGGAGCCCCTTTCCGGGAGTCGAAGGCTGCCATCAGACCCCCTCGCTCTTCCCTGCTGCAGACTGAACAGGCCCAGCTCCCTCAGCCTCTCCCACACGTCTTGGGCTCCAGCCCCCACCATTTCTGTCGCCCTCCGCTGGACTCTCCAACTTCTCCACGTCCTTTTTGCAGTGGGGGGCGCAAAACGGGCACAATTCTCCAAATGCGCCTCACCAGTGCCGAACGGAGGGGAACAATCACTTCCCGCGATCTGCTGGCGATGCTCCTGCTAACGCAGCCCAATGTGCCACTAGCCTTCTTGGCAGCCAGGGCACGCTCACCATGTCAGTTATGACAAACCGTGAGTGGCTGCAGATGCCGCTGTCGTGCTCGGTCATGGAGTCGGGTGCTCTCGCTGCAGGCTCTGGAGACCCCAGGGTCTGTGCTGCTTGCAAACTGAACAGAACAACTGGAAGATGATGGTGTAAAAAATGGGCCCTGCTTGTTAGTGGGGTCCCAGCGGCTCCAAACTGCATGCCACGTTGGCAGCTTACCAGTGGGCCGCTCTCTATGGGTGTGAGCTGGAGCCGTTGCTGCCCCGAACTGGAGAAACCTGTAGGGTGTGGAGACAATACATCCTAGCTCCGGGGTGGGCAAACTATGACCCCTCTGAGCTTTTCGTCAGGTCCTTCAACTCAACCGGTGGTCCATGGAAAAGTTGCAGACTAAGATGTGCGGCGTGGCAGCAGCTGCTCCCGCTTCCAGCCCCACACCTTCCTCCTTGCCCCTCTCCCACCAGGTGGGTCCATCAGTGCTCTTGCTGGAGCCAGGCAGCCGCTCCCCCCTCCCAGCCTTGCCCCTTCCCCCTCACCCTTCTCCCACTGCATGGGTCCAGCAGCATCCTGACTGGAATTGATCCCAGCCCCAAGCAGTGCTGTGCTGGCTGCTGCCCCCATGCAACCCTGCCACTTCTCCCTGCCCCTCTGTACACCCCACCATAAAATTTCTATATGCAGATGTGGCCCGCAGGCCAAAAAATGTGGCCACCCCTGTCCTAGCTTGCAGCCTGGCTGTATTGTGTGCTAGACCCAGTAGTCTCTGCTGGCCATGCTTTGCTCACCCCTGTTTAAGCAGCTTGTGGTTCCCAAGGCATTGGGAATGGAAGAGCTGCACTGGAAACCACTTGGGTGAGTGAGTGAGTGAGTGTGTGTGGCTGGCCATTGAGAGCAGGGGTCTGGGGGTGGGGACTTACCTGGTGACTGCAGTACCTCAGTCCTCTCATCTGGGATACAAGGGATGAGCAGGGACCCTGCAGAGAAACCGATCTAATGGTCTCCGTGGCTCCTTTTGGACCACGTGTCAGGACAAACGAGGGGAAAGATGCAGGAGCATCAGGGGGCAAGGTGAGGCTGGTGCTCTGGGTGGCTCTGTGGAGGTGGGAAGGAAAGGAGACAATAGGGAGGAAGAAGATGAATTAGTGGAGGTGTCCTGCCTGCAGTGGGGTCAAATGCTACCTTGAGCTTCCAAACACTGGGGTGTGGATTTGGGTAAAGGGAAGCAAGTCAGTAACTCCATGGGGAGGCTAGGCTCAGCTCAGCAAGACTCCTGGCCCTAGACATGAGTAATGGGCTGTGAAGGCCTTTGTGAGGGAGGGGAAGCCTCTGTTACACTTCACTGACTGCTGTTTTAGGGTAGAGGAGGGAGCAGAGCCAGACCTGTCAATGCTATGGGGCCTCTTTCAGCACAACAGCGAAGTGGCCGGGTTATGTAACTTGCCTCGATCTGGTATTCTACGGGGATTAAATAATTCCCTCCTACCCCCAAAGTAAGCAAGTGCAGCTCCCTTGAAGTCAATGGGAGTTGGTCCTACCTAGGCCAGATCTGGTCCTGGGAATCTGGAAGTGGTGAGCTGAGGTGTGTGTGACCAAGTGGGGCATGAGGGGATTGATATCTAGGTGCGTGTAGGGTCCCCATTGCCCTCTTATGCCAGCACCCCTCTAACGCTAGTGTTTAATCCTGACTCCATGAAGCCAGGCAACGTTCTTTCCTCCCAAGACAGATTGCATCGCACAGGGAGTCTGGCTGAGCTGAGAATTGACCAGGATCTCCTGAGTCCTAGGCCGGTGCCTTTCTGTGCCTGTTTTACCTTGTACCTGCCTTCTGGCAGCTTTTCCTACTCCCCTTCCCTTCTGCCCCTGGCTGTGCATTACCCGCACCCACGGAATGCCACCCTGGTCCCTGTATTGCTACTCTAGTCCTTATCCTGCCATTCATGCTGCTGCAGCATCTCTGTGCCTGTGGATGCAGCCTGTCCTGGGGCCCAGGTATGGCATCTGTGCCACTCCCTTGGGTAGCGGTTCCTCCAGCTACCGCCTTCTTCCTGGCGACTCAGAGGAAGCTGCTGCTGCTCTGGCCAGCTGGGCCCTCTCTTTGCCCAATCCCTCCAGACTCTGCTCCACCACTTTTATTTGAGAGTGTTTTCTCTGTTTCTTCCTGTTTTCTGTTTCCTGCCAACTGCTGGCCAGGAGCTAGGCAAGTGGCCAAGAGCTCAGCTGCTCCAAACAGGGCTTTTAATCTCCTTAACTAAAGCTTGTGCTGGGGAAGGGGGGAGTCTTCTGATGTTGGCATCTCTAAATCTGGAGTGATCCCTAAAATCCATAGGGGAGGGAATTCCACCCCCAAGTGTGTCCAGAGCTGGGTGAGGGAGCTGCCATGCTCATCTGGAGAGTGAAAGAAGAAGGCTGGGGCACAGTTTGGGCCTCTGCCCTTGAAACAGTCATAGCCTGGAAGTCCCCTGCCGGCTGGGAAAGGAGAGACCACTTTCTCTGCAAAAATTAAGAGGTTTCAAGTCTGTTTAAGGCCTTGAGCACTTCATGGTCTTGACCATGCTGAGTATAGTATGCCTGAGGCTGTACAATAGGTGTAGGCCTCCTAACCGTGCGTGTTGCTGATCCCACCAGCATGGCATGTGTCTGACTGCTCTCCTTCAGCTCTCCCTGGTTTGCTTGGAGAGCAGAGTCCTTGTAACCATTCCATGTGGGCAGGCCTAATCTGGCAGCCCTGCAGGCTGTGGCCATGGATCGTTAGGCAGCTGTTCTGCCTGGGAGCTCCAGACGGGTGTTTCCCATGGTATGTTTATCCCCTCTTCCAGCTTCTCCTGGGCCTAGTGCTGCGGTGTGGGGGGTTGAATGTTGCTGCTGGGTTTCTGGACCTAGCCGTATTCCTCTGATCTTGGGGAGGGTGGGTCTTCCTCGCAGGGCAAACTTTCTCCCCACAATAACTGGGGGTCCCTCGAACTGCATATTTCTAGGGGATGGATGGTTACCTGGGGAAGGGGTGCTGGATGTTGTAACGTCCTTTCCTGTCCCTGTCCCCCTCCCCAGGTCTTTATGGGAAAGATGGCATCCTGCCAGCCCGCAAGATGCTGCGTGTCACCGGGAAGGGCTTCTGGGAGCAGCTGCGGGACTCCCCGACGCTCCTGTGGCTTGGCCCACGCCTGGGGCTAGACACGGAACTGGGCATGGAGCTGCTGTGCCTGCTGGGCGTGCTGACCTCCTTTGGCGCCCTGGTGCTGGAGCCGCTGCGGGACAGCCTTGTCTTCCTGCTGCTCTGGGTGCTCTACCTCTCACTCTGCCAGGTATGTGCCAGGTATATGCCAGGGGTAGAGACAGTCCCCTGGAGTGTGGGGGCAGGGGCAGACTTCTCATCTGGGAGGCAAACGCTCTGACAGGCACACGGTGGGGGTGCTCCTGGTGCTCTGTATCTGCCCATAGTGTAGATCCTAACAGAGCAAGAACTTAGCGAGTCCCTGCCTGGGGCAGGGACATCTCACCTGATCCTCTTCCGTGCCTTCCCTGCTGATCATTAGCTTCTCGCTCTTGAAAGCAGCCCAGCTCTCCTGGAAATCCCCTTCCCTCACCACTGCCTAGGGGGAGGGGGGGTGGTTGCTGTTCTCTGTAGCAGCTGTCGGTCTTGTTCTGCCAGGTTGAATTCAAGAGTCCATCCCTGCCCCTGTTCCTGGTGGCTCTGTAATGTCCCCCAGTTCCTTCTGGGGCTGAGATTTCCCATATTTGGTCGGTGACCATTGAGAGAGCTTTGGAGTAGACTCTTGGGAAGTGAGTGTGTCACATTCTCACCTGCTCTGAGTAGGAATTTTACTCCAACTTAAATGACTTGGGCTAGAAGCTGAACATGACACTTGACTTTAAAACATAAATAAATAAATGCTTTGGCTTTGATTTCCAAAGCAAGCCTGGTTTGTAGAGAATTGCTTCACGGAGCACACCACCACCAAGGTCAGAATTTTGCACCCAAGCACGGTGCTGTCTGACTCTTCTAGCACGTTCAGGGTATCTTAATCTGCTGGTGGTGCTTCCAGGCTGCCTGGGCCCAATAGCTCCAGACTGAGAAACTTGAAGCATGAGTCAGGGATACCAGTAGCTTGTAAGTGTGGTTTCTCTTCCTTTTTACACCAGGGGAATTAAGTACAAACTTCTGCCCTTGCTGTGTCATATACCATGAAACCCCGGACACAGGCGGCATGGCTGAGCTAACCTTGTCTGTAACCTTAGCTTTCAGACCGTCCTGGCTATTGAGTGTTTGATATTTTGGCATTAATTAATTACTGCGTTAATACTAGTATGTTGCATTTAATTGCTGCTCCTGCTGTCTCTGATCAGAACAGACCTTCTCCCAGCTGTTGAAAGACGGGAGTCATTTCCTGTCAGATCTCAGTTAGAAGTGACTCCTGCAGCGTGGGGTGGGGCAGAGGGGAGCTAATTGAGTCAGTTTGGGACACTAGGCAGGCCAGCCAGCCAGAATCACTGCATCCCAGGTACGCTCCCCGAATCTGTGCACCCGGAGCAGTCTGGTATTCCCTTGTGCAGCAGGTAGTGGGTGCTGACGGCCGGCTGTAGCACTAATGCTGCACTGATGTTGTTATAACTTGCCCCCATGTTGGGCTCAAGCCCTGTGCCAGCCTGCTCCCCATTGAGAACCTCCTGGGTGTGGGGTGCTTCTGCCTGTCCAAAAAGCTCAACTCCAGTTCGGCTCAATCTGATCCAAGTCCTCTAATGCCAGCAGCAGCCTCTGCCAAACCATCACTGCTCACAGCAGTCCTGCGAGTTGTTGCTATGGTAGGTGCGGAAAGGGGGCTGGTTGGGGAGTCTGTACCGGGGCTGTGAGTCTGCTGCCCCCAGCTATGCAGAGGGAGTAAAGCCCCCAGGCTGTTGCTTTGTAGCCAGGAACAGCAAAGGTAAATGGGTGGCCCTCTTTGATGGGACGATGCAGCAGCCTCTGGCTGTGGACCAGCAGCTGCTCCCTCGAAGCAGGGCCTAGGGAAGAGGCTTTCCTGATGGAGTTCTGTCTGCTGGTTACAGCATCTCAGAGACCCTCTTCGTCCGCGGAGCAGCCACCCCTGGGCTGGGCCAAGCCTTGGGAGGAGCGTACTCTGCCTGTGCTGGGAGTCTTCCCTCCTTCTCCCACAAGCCCTTCCCTACAGCCGGAGCCGAGCCAGCACCTTGTGTGTGTTGTGCTGCTCTCTGAAGTGCGGCACAATCCGCAGCTCTCCTCTCCTGGCTTTGGGATGTTCCACTTGCTGCCTCTTCCCTTTTAAGGTGACACTGGAGAGAAACGCCATTCCTCTTGTTGGAGCCTGCCAGGCTCCTCCCCCTGGAGCAGCGCTCTCAGAGCTGGGTGCTAATCAAACCCCTGCATTTCTTGTATAGCGTGGCCATGGCCACAGCTGTGAGCGTGTCAGGAGCAGGCCTCCGGAGTCAGCCCGTAACACTGTCCTGCCTTGATCTCTGAGCACGCGCAAAGTGTGTTGGTGGGTGTGAGAGGCTCATAGCACCACGACTAGAGGCTGTCACATGCTGGCTGTTAGGGAGCGACACCTGCAAGTGCCCTTCAGTCCTGACTCGCATCCCCTGCTGTCCCAGCCCTGGGCTTCCCCCAGTTCTGCTATTGCCCCTCAATCCCAACCTGCAGCCCCCTTGTCCTTTGAGTCTTTGAATCCTCATCTGGGTTGGCCCATACAACTCATCCCACTTGAACTAAATCAGGCCTGAGGCAGAGATGAGGCTGGTGCAGTAGTTCCCATCATTGCCCAGCCTTGCTGGGGTACCTAGCCTAGGCATTTCCTTCCTCCCTGCCCCCTCTGACTTTACCCCCTCTGCCCCAGGACTCCTAGTGACCATGCCTGGTCTCGGTGCCTGAGGTTGGATTGTGGCCTGTTGCCCCAAAGGAGCTGGCATTGCTGCCTGCATTGTGCCCAGGAGAAGGTGTTTTCATCCCATTAGCCTTTGCATCTTCTCCCCTCCTGTCTGGTGGGATAGCAAGGACCAGAATGAGAGAGTCGTGATCAGCGTGTCTTTGTGCCTGTCACTCTGTAATGCACCCCCGATCGCCTGATGCCTTGTGCTCCCTCTCCACAGGTGGGGCAGGTGTTCCTGTACTTCCAGTGGTAAGTGACTCTGCCTCCTCTCCCTTCTCCCCTCCCCACAGATCTGCTCATGAACACTGCTGTTTGGACATTCAGCCTCCTCCAAGCACAGCTTGGGAGGGATGGGCCCAGGTGGGTGGCCTGTGAAAGCCTCAGCCACATCTGCACGTGTCTCCGTGCCTTCTCGTATGGCTGCACAGTAACTCTGTAGGGGTTCAAAGGGGCAAGCTTTGTGCTGTGCTGAACTGGTCCAGGGAAGTTTTGCTGAAATGCCGGTCCCTGCTCCGTGCTGCCTGTATACTGCCATCCTAACTAGATGCACTGGCGGGCTGGGGAGGCCACTGTTCTGGGTGTTCCTGGGAACTATCCAACATGTAGATTATGCTTGGTCAGGTGTGACAGGAACTGGTTCTGGTGTTACCACCTGGCCCATGCTCCTGGTGGGGGCAGGCAGCCCTTCTCTTTCAAGGTGGCTGCTGTGCTTCTAGGTTTGTGAAACTCCTGTTTCCCCATGAGTGCTTACAGGGGCCATTTAAACAGAGTTATTGTGGGGAGGGGGCCACAGTTTGTCCTTAACCACCACCCCCCCCGCCACAGTAACATGCTAAAGGCAGAGGAAAGACACTGACTGCACAGTGATACCCGAGACCATTGGCGTGGTGCAGGAGATCACCTCCCCTCAGGTGGAGGATCAGCAGCTAGGCCAGCAAAGGCCACTGCTAGGTGCTCCAGAAGCGTTCCAGTTTGCCTGGGCTGTTGGGCAGTGGTGGTGGTGAGTGGGGTTGGGGCCCCATCACAGGGACAGTTTGCCCCTGGAGACCCGATGACTGTTCATGGGCAGAGATTGCAGCTCAGCAGTATTGTGCCTGGTGTTGCCTTGGGGGGGTTTGGTTGCCATGCAGCCCTGTCTAGTGCCTGGCTGACCCCTGATGTGGGTACTCTGCAGGAGAGGTCTGGGCGGTCTGAGCTCTTGTGCATCCACGGCCATCCTCAAGCAGGTGGCTGGAAATGCTTTGCACCCAGGTGAAGCAGCCTGACCGTGGCCTTTCAGACCTGCCGTCCTGGAGGCTGCCAGCCGAAGAGGCAGGTGGAGGGGGTGTCAGTATGTAGCGTTCATGGGGCTCTGGCCCCTCTGTCTCACACCTTGTGTGGTGTGCTCCCTGCAGGGACAGCCTCCTGCTGGAGGCCGGCTTCCTGGCTGTGCTGGTGGCCCCCCTGCACTTGCTGAAGTGGCGCTCCACGGCCTGGCGGCCCCACGACAGCATCACCTTCTGGCTGATGCGCTGGCTGCTCTTCCGCCTCATGTTCGCCTCGGGGGTGGTGAAGCTGACCAGCCGCTGCCCCACATGGTGGGGGCTCACAGGTGAGGGACTGGTTGTGGCCACAAGGCACCAGGCCGGCACCCCTGTGGCTGCTGTCACAGCCACGGCCCTTGCAAACACTCTCCGTCCCAGCACTGTCCGTTTTCTATAGGATGCCAAAGGGGTTTCCTGGCTCTCAGGCCTGTGCTCAACCCACTAGGCCATGCTGCCTTTCCCAAACATTAGCAGGGTTTCCTTTCCCAGGCCCCATGGCTAATACACTGCGATGCAGCCCCAGGGACCCCTGCGGGCTAGCACTTAATATTGTGCGCATGTTCCTCTTGTGTCTCTGCACATGCTTCGCTGTACTGTCCATGTACAAGTGCCTCTGCGTGGGCTCCGCCCCATGTGGTCCTGGCCTCACCCATGCTCTGATCCATACCCAGTTGTCACCCTCCACTGGCCCCATCTTCTCTGCCCCCTCTCTTTCCCTCCAGCCCTGACCTATCACTACGAGACCCAGTGCATCCCCACGCCGGCTGCCTGGTTCGCCCACCAGCTCCCCGTGTGGTTCCAGAAATTCAGTGTGGTGGCCACATACTTCATCGAGATCGCTGTGCCACTGCTCTTCTTCTCCCCCATCCGCCGCCTCCGCCTCTTCGCCTTCTACTGCCAGGTACGTCCCCAGCCAGCAGGGGCTGGAAGTCTCTGCCTGGGCCCCTGGGGATAGGAGCAGGCTAGAGACTTGAGTGGCCTAGTGCATGTCGTGTGGGCTCACTCTTGGTGAGAGACGTGGGGGACAAGAGTGTGATGGGAGTGACATCCCAGAGTCTGCTCCCATCATGCATTGCAGGCTCACATGGTCAAGGGCCAGTGACCTTGGACCCTTCAGGGTCTGTCCCCAGAAGGTCTGTTCCTGCCTGGCTCACTGGAGGGGAATTGCAGCAGGGCCTCAGACTGTAGGGGCAGCTTACAAGCAAGATGGGTTCCCTCCCCTTGCAAGGCCAGGCAGGGAGGGTCCCCATCACCTCTCCCCTGGACGCCTGCGTCTCGAGCCGTGATGCTGTCCCGTCAGCTGCTGGATGGTCAGGCTGCTGTTACTCCTCTGGAGTCTACAAGCTGCCTTCTCGGCTGCGTGGCTTGCAGTGCCAGTTGTGGGGCTGCTCCCCTGCTGGGAGCTGGACCCCTCACTGGAGGCTGCTGAGGGTACAGGCCTTTCTGTGCAGGGAGCCTCTGCACCTTTCAGTGCAAGGGAGGGGATGTTGGGTGTTTCGCTTGGTGCTTTGCCCCCCACGGGCTCAGGAAGGGAGGTGCTAGGATGCCAGGCCTGCGCTGCATCCTGTGTTGGGCTGGGGAGGCTATCTGTGGGTCTGAGTCCCTGCTCTCCCCTGCAGGTCCTGCTGCAGCTGCTGATCCTCATCACTGGCAACTACAACTTCTTCAACCTGCTCACGATCGTCCTGTGCTTCTCGCTGCTGGATGACGAGCATGTGGGGCGATGGCTGGGGCGCAGCAAGAGGAGACCCGCCAGTGGTGAGTCTGTATGGGGTCTCCGCTCACATGGCTCAAGCTGCGCCACAGAGTGCAGGGTGAGGCAGGCCCCACTCCAGGGGGTGAGGGTGGAAACAGGTCCTGAGGCTGATGCTGGAGTGGGGGAGTCTTTGGCAGCGTTCTCAGCAATCTGTGTGGTGTGCTGTGCCAGGAGCCTGGCCTGAGCCGTGTAGCAAGGTGGAGCGCCTTGGTGCAGACAGGAGACCCCACAGCATGCTCACCGAGGCTCTTTTAAACTGCCCCGTACTCCACTTTCAGTGGGCTGCAGGTCTAATAAACACGTTGTGAATATACGGGGTGCTGCTGCTGCAGGGTGAAGAGGGATTATGTGAGAAACACACTGGCTGCGTGAATCTGCTAAAAGGCTGATGAGAGCCCAGGTGGGTGCGGTAATGTCTCGTTCACCAACAGAACTTGGTTCAATAAAAGACAAGCGTTTCTGCCCCCCTGAGCAGTTTGGGTCTGTAAAGGTTCTCAAGCCTGGCCCACAATGGGAACTTGTACTGGCATGGCTATGTGTCTCAGGCATGTAGAAAAATCCATACCCCTGAGAAACCTGGCTATTCTGAGCGAACTCCCTTGGGTTAGGTCAACAGGCGAATTCCTCCCGTTGGCATAAGTAGCGTCTGCCCATGCTGCTACAGCAGGGCAGTTTGAGCGGTATTTTGTGTAGATATACCCAGGGTTACAAGTAAATACAACGTGCAACAGATGGTAGCGTAAGGAGTTCTCTCCTTTGTAAGAGACCAAGGTGCAGTGGCCCGTTAACACCCGGAGTCCTAGGACAACGGAGCGTTCGTGTGTTACACATCTTTGTAATGAGACATAAAACGAACGTATCTATTGAGTCCATGATTTTTAGTGTCAGCAGAGTTCTGAATTAAAGCTCCTAGGCTAGTCTTTTGAAGGCATTGTGCAGGTTTCCTTTGAGGACAAGGATTGAGAGGTCAGATGTGGCATGATCGCTTTGTGAGAAGTGTTTGCTATGGGTGATGGGATGGTCTTGTCTTGTCGTTTTTTCCTGTGGGAGTTCATTCAAGGACATCGTGATGGCTGCTGTGGCAGTCGATGCCCTAGATGAGGTACACTGCATGTTGTGGTAGATATATCTAGGACTTTGTAAGGGCGGGAGGGAGTGTTGTTCATTGTAGCAGTGGAGATCTGGCTGCAGGTTTTGTGTGGGTGATTCTGGCAGGCGCTGGTGCTGCTTTGAGTCTCTGGGGAACTTGCTTCTGATGATGGGGTTGGTGGCATGCTGGAAGGCTAGAAGAGACGTTTGGGAAAGGTTTCTTTCGCGATGGGGTTGCCATCGAGTCAGGGTAGTAGTAATTTGATGCCCCGCATGGGTTCCAGTGCAGGGTGTTAGGTGACCACTAGAGGTGTGTGGTCAGTGGGTTTTTCCCTGGATTGAAGCAGGTTCTCTCGGGCTATCTGGGTGCCTCATTTCATGATGTGATCTGCTTCTGTGGTGGAGAGTCCTTGCTTGGCAAAGGCAGTTTTAAGCGTGTTAAGCTGTGTATCCTGGACTTATCACAGACTGTGCTCTGAGGAGAATCAGAGCGCCTGGCTGTAGGTACCCAATTCCTTGGTGTGCCTAGAGTGGCTGCCGGATCTGTGGAAGTGCCTGTTGAAGGATGGGGAGCGTTAACAGTGCCAGTCAAACTGCCATCGCTGGGTTCAGAGCTAACAGTTAATTGTACCATGGCGGCTTGTTGGCTTTTCCCGTGGAGTTATTGTTTCAGGCTCTCATCAGACTCTGGCAGATGTATCGGTTCCACTCCGTCCTTGTAACATCACTTGTTTCCTGTCTGCCCTGCAGCCTGGCCTCCCAGCCTGCTGTCTGTCCTCTCCACGCTGCTGGAGCTCACTGTCTACGGTTTATTCATCTACTGGAGCATTCAGGACTTCGGCCTGCAGTTCAACTGGGAGAAGAAGCTCATTGAATCCAAAATAGGTGTGGTGCTTCCTCCCCTCACTGCACTGCCCACAGCCAGGTGTCGATGGCCTTTGGCTGGCCTCCTGGCGCTTCTGATTCCCCTCTGGGCCTTGCAGCTCAGCCAGGAGAGTGACACTGGCAGGACACACACTTGAGCTGCTCCTGACCCAGCTAGCATCCTGGCAAGGGCCCCCTCGGGTCAGGTTCTACGTGGCTGCCCGCCCCACTCACTCTGCCTGATGGCAGAGGTTGGTCCATGTCCTGGAGAGTGACTCAGAACGAGCCACCTCGTTGCCAATGACAGGTTACAACTGCTTGGTGACCCCGCTCAGTGCCTCTGGGTCACATTACCTGCTCTGGTTCCTGGAGGGAGGGGGTGATGTGTGTGGTGCCCCCGCCTGTCCAGGCACTACTGACTCCTTTACCCCTCCTTTTACCCCTCCTCTCTAGCGTTCACTTACCACGACTTCATCCAGTGGCTGAAGACAGTGACTCTCCCTCTAGTGGGGCTGGGCCTCCTCTCACTGGCCTGGGAGATCCTCTTTGCCATGTACAGGTGAGCAACGCTTCCCAGGAGAGCCAGGATCGCTGGCGGGTGCAGATTCTGCGGCTTGCTGTGCTTTAGAGCCGCGGTGGGGTTGTGGCAGGTATCAAGTCTCGGCTCTATCATCCCCTTCTGAAGCCAGGGGAGCTGCCCTGGCGATTCAGCCCTGGTGTAGAGCAACACTGCCAATCCAGGCACAGCTCTGATGGCACAAGTGTTGGGGGTCTGAGGGAATTGGTACCCCTCAGGTCAGTGGGGCAGGCTGTTTGCTGGGGGATCCCTGGAGTGTGGTCTGCAGCATCCCTGCATCCAGGCCAGGAGCTTATTGCTTTAGCCACTGGCTGTCCTGGGAAGGTTCTGCCAGCTTGGCTCATGGAGTAATGAGGTCTGTTGTGCCTGACCCTTCACCCACGGCCTCATGGGCCTTATAGAGTCTGTCATCACTGCAGCGTGAGCTCGAGTTGTCTGTGGCCACACTGCAATAAGACCTCCGCTACTGCCTGCCCTGCCCTGGCCCGGCACGTGCGTGCAGGCTTCTGGGGCACTGCCCAGGGTTCCCAGCACTTCGCCAAGCTGTGCAGCTCTGAACCGTCATGCAGGGTATTGTGCGGGCACGTGGGGGCAGGCACCAGAGGGGGAGCTGCACGTGAGGAGAGCTAGCCTGCAACACGCTACAGAAGGGCTGTGCTGGCAGCTGGCGAGTTGCGGTAGCTGCAGTTTTAGCCTGTACCCCTGACAGGCCAGCAACTCGCGTGAACAGCCCCAGCACCTGTGGGCGAAGGACTTGGGGGTTGGGACTGAAGCTAAACTCCAGTTGTGGTGGCGACAGGCTCGTTGACTCCACTGCGGCACAGAGCTATAGGCGGCTGCTGGCAAACCCTGGGCCCTCTGGGGCCTGGCTCACCCCAGGTGGGGCAAGGTCTGCAGCCCCTCCCCCAGCTCCGCTCTTCAGTTTGTGCTTCGCTTCCAGGCGTGTGGCAAGTGCGGGTTGGAGACCCACCTGCTGACTGACCTGCCCCTCTCCTCTCTCCCAGGTGTGCCTGCATCCGGGGCCATCTCTGGATGCTCTGGGCTACCCTCCAGTGGGCTGTCTTCGCCGCCGCAGCAGCAGGGATGTTTGCTGTCAGCCTGGTGAGCGGGTGGAGTGCATGTGGGGCAGGGGCCTGTCAGGCCTGCATGGCCTTGGAAGGGGGGTTGGCTAGTCACTCCCCTTCCATGTCTCAGACAGGCCAGGCGGGGTGGTGCCTGCTTGCTGCGGCCCCCCTTCAGGTCGGAAGGCCAGGCTGGTAGAGGGCAAGCGGGGTGCAGGTTGCTGGGGGCACTTCAGGAAAGGAAAAGGCAGAGGGAGACTGATCACTAGCCCCCCAGTGCGGGGTGAGGCTCTGCCTTGAGGTGCTGCAGCCTTCTGCATCAGTGGGGATGCGTTGCGGGAAGAGAAGACAGGAGCGTGGTTGAAGCCCTTGGTAATTGGCTCATGCTACTTAGCTTGTGCAGCTCTCGCTTTGTTGCAGTCTCAGGCTCTGACTGCTGGGCCAGACCCACCCCAGGCACAAGGGAGGGGAGCGCCAGCTGCTGGGGGGCCAAGTGCACCGGCGATGCAGCGGGGCAGGGCGACCTGCACTGAGAATGAAGCTGTGAGCGCTGCCAAGGCACACACCCCGCTGGTGAAGTTTGTCTCAAAGGCAGCCTCAAATTCTGGACAGGCTGCTGATACTGGAGGGGTGGCTTGGGTCTCGGGAAATGCCACGTCCCACAGCATGTGTCCAGCCAGGGCCAGCCCCATCCTGGGCAACAGGGAGTCTGGCCGGGTAACGTTTTCTGAGCGTTGGCTGGCATTCTCCTTTGCAGCGCTGACCTCATTTGGCTTGGGCTGGGGAAGCGTTGGACACTGACTGCTGTGGACACGGGCCAGGGTTGCTTTGTGGTCTGAGCTGGGCCGGGCCAGAAGACAAGCTGGCTGGAGTTGGTTCAGTCTGCTGTGTCCCTGCTGCTGCATTGCCCCCTCTTTGATGCTTGCTGCCTGGGGCAATGGACCTGATTGTTCTCTGCTGCCTCCCAGGTGCCCTTCACCTACCTGGAGTATGAGTCGAATGGGAAGCTCTGGCCCGGCGTCCATCAGATGTTCAGGGCGGTGGACCGCTACCAGCTGGTGAACTCGTACGGGCTCTTCCGCAGGATGACCGGGGTCGGGGGCCGCCCGGAGGTGGTTGTGGAAGGAAGTTACGACAAGGAGAAATGGATGGTAACCCACTGCCACACCCTGCAAGCGGCCTCGTGCCGCTACTCCAGCTTCTGCCCCGGGGAGATAAGTCGGGGGGTGCAGGGAGAGGGAGTGGGCGTCACAGTGAAATCAACACGCGGGCTGGGGACTGGGCTTCTCAGCCCCTGGCAGAGCCAGCCAGCCTTGTTTCCCTGCGGAGGAGGTGGCCGTCCCTGGATCCCAGATTGAGGGGCTTTTCCTGGAGTGATGTGCTCTGGAGGTGCAGCTGGGACAGATGGACCAGCTGATGCCCCCAGTCCTGGCCCCACAGATCCTGAAAGGCTGGCAGTGTCATGTCTTCCTGGGAGCCAGTGACAGCACTCCTGCTGCAGGCGGAGCGAGGGGCTGTGGGCCCACTGGGTCAGTGCTAGGGGTGCTACACCGGGAGAGATGTAAAACCCACTCACTGACCCCTTGTGCCATGCAGCTATGAATGAGCTGTCGGCCCTGCTTGCAGCTTGGTCTTCTGTTCCAAGACCCCAGGCAGCTTAAACAGGGCATCCTTCACTTCCTGTCCTGAAAACAACCTGCATTGCTGCCGTGTGTGGTTAAACAGCGGCTGCGGCCCATCCTCGGGGTAGCTGCGTTTAAGGATGGGGCAGTGATGCTGTAAAGTGCTTTGGGGCACTGCTGGTCCAAAGTGTTCCAGCCCCGTGGGGGGAGGTAGCAGTTCAGAGGCACCTTTGCCCCATCCTGCTCTCTCCCTGCAGGAGATAGAGTTCATGTACAAGCCGGGGAACGTCAGCGCTGTGCCTCCTGTGGTGGCCCCGCACCAGCCCCGCCTCGACTGGCAGATGTGGTTTGCGGCCCTGGGCCACCACAGCCAGAGCCCCTGGTTCACCAGCTTCGTCTATCGCCTGCTGCAGGGCAAAAAAGAAGGTATGGGGGGGGGGCTATGCATGCCCAGCCGCCCTGTGTCCCAGGCTGAGCTTGGGGTGGGCGCCCTTGACACTTCCCTGCTCCCCTTCAGAACCCACCTGAGATCAGCCACCCAGTAAATCCTCGGGGTGTCTGGGCAGAGAGCATTACCCTGTTATGTCGGCAGCTAGTCCCTGCGTGGGCTGCAGGTTGGGATTCGGGCACTGGCAGAGCTGCGTGGGGTGGGGGGGGGCCGTGGGTGAGATTGAAGGGCACCGGCAGAGCTGGAGCCAGGATGCCCTGGGCTGGGATGGGGGGAGGAGAGGGGCTATGGGTTGGGATTGCGGGACATAGAGCTCTTGTGGTGGAGGGGAAGGAAGCCCAGGGCTGGCAGAGCAGGGACTGAGGGATGTGAGCAGAGCTGTCTTTATACCACTCCCTGCTTGCCTCAGATGGGCCAGCTCGCAGTCCCTTGCTGCCGTCCTGCCCCCAGTGCCATGCAGTGCTGCCAGGGCATGCCTGTGCAGAGGCAGTCTCAGCCCTAGGCCACCCACACCTGGGAAGCCATGCTCCACTGCATGGCAGCAAGGGCCTCCCAGCGTGAGCCCAGTAGCTGGGTTGTGGGGCGTGCTGCGCGCTTCTTCCTGCTGGGCTGCCCACAGCAACAGGGCTGGGATAACTTCCCCATGCATCTGGGGGGTTCATGCCCGTGTGCGCGGCCCAGGCTCAGGTAGATGCTGCTGGGATAACTGCCCCATGCATCTGGGGGAGTTCATGCCCGTTGGCACGCAGCCCAGGCTCAGGTAGGTGTTGCTGCATTGGCTGCTCTGGAGTCATGGCCTTCAAGCTTCTCTCTGCAGCCCTGAGGGCTAAGCCCTAACATGAGACCCCATGGCCCTGGTGCCCGACGGTAGTGCAGCAGGGCAGGCGGACCAGCCTGCAGGAGGGGTGAGCCAGGGCTCTGGGCTAACATATCTGTTCCTGGCAGTGATCCACCTGGTGCAGGTAGATGAGACCAAATACCCATTCAGCTCGCAGCCGCCTGCCTACATCCGAGCCCAGCTTTACAAGTATTGGTTCACGGAGAGCACCAAGGATGGGTGAGTGATGCCAGCCACCTTTGCCATCCGCCTCCATCGGAGACGGGGGAGCGGGCATGACTCGCTGTCCCCTGGGCTCACTGGCTGCCTGCCCTGCATATTCCCATGGTGATTCACATAGATCCGGTTAGAGGGTGAGCCATGAGGGAGCTTGCGGTGGACGCTGTTCTTTAGGTTCGATAGGACTGTGAAGAACTCTAGAGACCCAACTGAGCCAGGGAAACGGACAAGACAAAAGCCAGTGACATTGGTGACAGCGTCTATGCAAGGCAGCTGCAGTCAGAGAAGCTGTTAGGATGTGAGAGGAATGGGATGGTGACTAATACAGAGCTGGGCGAATACTGACACCCATCCTGTATGGAGTGGGGAGACCATATTGGCTGCAGAGTTCCCAGCCACTCTGAGTGCATAGCCTCCCAGCCCAGCTTCTGCAGGGGGAAATATCCTGATCCTGACCCGTCCACCTGCAGTTCAGGGCAGGGCCTGCTGTGTGTGAGAGCAGCTCCCAAGTGGGGGGAGTGGGGACTGGGCCTTCTGCTCTGCCTGGCTAATCTGAGCGACTCCTGCCTCTTCTCCCTTCTCTGCAGAGGCTCCCCTCACCAGTGGTGGCGGCGGCAGCGGGTGGAGGAGTTCTACCCCACTGTGTTCCTGGGAGATCCCAATCTGGAGGCCCTGCTCAGTCAGTACGGGCTGAAGGTAGGACTGGCAGAGCACCGTGTCTGCGCTATGGGCTGAGAGCCATGTGGGGCCTGGTCTGCATCCTGCGCGTTTCCAGTGCGAACCACACCGCAGCCCTTCCCTGTTCTCGGGTTGAATTGCAACCAGTCATCCCCCCAAACACCTTCCCTTGTACGTCTGCCATGGGAGCAGCATAGCCCCGCGTGAGGACGGGGTGTTCCATGGCCCTGTGCTGAGAGCCAGCGCTCAGCACTGCACCTCATGGAAGTGGTGATGGAGGAATTGATTCCCCAGAGGCTTGTCTGGAGGGGGAGGGTGCCCAGGACTCAGCCCAGCTCTGTGACTGCATCTGCGCTCATCTCTTCCTCTTCCTGCAGGATAAGGCGCCCCTGAAGCGTCCTGCAGACGCCTTCCTGCCCAATGCCCTGCGGCTCATCCGGGAGCTGAGCCTCCCCTACACGGGCCCTGCTGTGGTGTGGTCACTCTACCTCGTCGCGGCCACCATCTGCATCCTGCGGGCGCTGGGCAGCAGGACGCTGGGCAGCGCCCCCAGCGGCCGGCACAAAGGCCCCAAGCGGCCGGACGTGGCAGAGGGAGACGGGGACCACGCGGGCAGCGAGAAGAACGGACAGGTGAAGAAGAAGGAAGCCGAGGAGAAGGCTGAGGGCAGAGGCCGAGGGGCCGGCGACGCCCCTGCCGACAGCTTCCGGAGCACCAAGAAGAAGAAGTAACCCCTGGAGGTGCCAGCTCTAGAGCCCATGTCTGCCAGGCACTGACTGATACCATCTCCGCTCTGAACTGTCCCTGGGTTTGCCACTCTCGCCTGGCCTGGCTCCCAGCGCTCCTGTCACCATAGCCAGTGGCAAATGGATCCTGTCTCTGCTCCGACCACAGACCTCACGGGGGGGGGCATTGGTTATCAGCCCCCGCCACCACTGGCTTCATGTTGGGCTGGGTTTTCTCCCCCAAGGATCTGAGCTGCCTCATCCCCCCCCAGCTCAGGACAGGCGTGGCATGTTGCTCATGCCCTGGCCTTCCCCTCCTCCACCACGGGGCAACAGCCATCATCCCCTCCTCTCTAGGGCTGCATTCTCTGGACACTGACGTGCCCAGTCCCCTCCCTTCCCTGCTGCCTGCTCCTGGCCCCTCTTGTGCCCCCTCCCTCCGAGTGCCATGACTCCTGAGTCTGGCTATTGCTGCTGAACGTTGGCCCCCAAAGCTGGCCCTGCTGGCCCTGGGGCAAGAAGCCCCACCATCTTCCCTGTGGCCAGTGGCTCTTGGGGCTGAGTTGCTCCCAACCTGGCAATCTCCAGCTCCTAGGGGGCCGGTAAATGGGGCAGGGGGGAATCCTGCATCTCATCACAGAGCTGCCTTTAGGGAAGGAGCCCTGGGCCCATCTTGGGTGAGCTGCAGGCTCATGCCAGCCCTTCCCCTCATGCTGAGGGACAGCAGGGATGTGCTGATGGGGCTCTGCCTCCCGTACGGAAACCATGTCCTGTCCGCTTCCACAGCTGCCTTAACTCTGCCCCTCCTGTCCCAGCCTGCTAGGCACGGGAGCTGCGGCGCTTGCCCTGGCTTGCTGGGGATCCCACAGCCGTGTGCAGCGCAGTCGGGATCAGGTGCTCTTCCTCTCCCTGGCCCTCCCTCAGGGGCCAGGCCCTGATAAACCTGCTTCCTGGCAGTTATTGGAGTGGAGATATTTCCTGTAACTTTCTAAATAAAGCCTTTGACATTCCAGCCCCATCTCCCTTCCTTGGGGGGGGGGAAGGAAAGGGGTTAGCCCCTGCTAGGGACCAGCAGGGCAGGCATGGCAGGGGCTGACTATTCCTGCCAGGCTGTAAGACTGACTCCAAGGGCCATGGGGGGATGCTTGCTTCCCTCCCCGTCCCCTTCTCTGAATGCTAAAGCCAGGATACTGGGGGCGCTGGGCCCTGCAGACTGCAGCGAGGGTGCCTGGCTCAGGCTGGTCTGTGCTAGCTGTGCTGAGAGCTAGGGCAGCAGCATTTCTGCCCCACTGTCTCCATGACACCCCTCCATCAGCACACGTGCCCGGCCCAGCCTCGTGGCAGAGCTGCCTGACAGTGCAGTGGTGTGAGGGGCTGGAGCCAGCTTGGCTTTTGTGACCCTTGCTGGCCTCAGGCTGATCCCATCTGGGGACACTTGCTGTGCCCCCTCCCCCCCCCCCCTTCCAGCCCAGGGACTTAGCACAGAGCTACATTGCCCTTTGGCTGTAGCACCTGTTTAATCAGCATCTGTCAGGGCCAAATCCTACCCTGTGCTGCATCAGGCCCGCTTGTAGGGCCGGGGCAGAGGCCAGTTGCCTTTCTCTGTAGTTGAGCCACCAGGGCTAGCTGCTTGCATGGCATTGGGGGGCTTGGCTCCTGTAGGGAGGCCAGCTGTAGTTGGCTGCCCCCACGGAAAGCCAAGCTCTCCGTGTGCAACACCCCTGGGGGAGAACATGGGTGCAGGAGGCGCTGCAGACTGGGGGGCCGAGAGTGGGGGGGGTGGGTGGGGCAAGCAGCACAAGGCCCAAGCACCGAGAGGGGGAGGAGAAAGGGCTGGAGTGGATGGTAAAGGTACGAGGGGGGGCCTGTGGCTGGTGGCAGAAGCTGGAGTAAATGTGTTTTCACGTGGAGGGCAGAGGGGATGAGCTCAGGGAAAAGGGGTGAAAGTAGGTGGCGGGGGCAGGCCGGGGGCTTCCTGCAGCCTGTTACCAGCTCTGAGCAGATCGGCCTGGGCCCTGGGGTGCTGCGCTGGAGCTGGGAGCCCTGGGGCTGGTGAAGGAGAAAGGCTGGCCCAGCCTATCGGGTGCTGAGTCCGCAAGGCAAAGGCAGTGGCAACGCCCCTGAAAGGAAGCGGGCAGCGGAGGCGGGCGGTACAGGCACAACGGGCAGAGACGGCCTCACCCTGGTTTGTGAGGAGATGAGCTCCCCCCCACCCCTGTGTGCTCAGCTCAGTCCCCTCATGCCCCCCCTTGCTGTGGGGCAAGTTCTGCTGGGCCCCGCAGCACACATGGCACAGAGCCACTACCAGCCCCGTGTCCCCTAACGACCCGTTTATTGATGTCTGGCCGGGAGCTGCCCGCAGCCAGAGGCTGTCTTCCTGGCCGAGGTACCTGGACCTCAGTGAGCGCGAGGGGTGAACAGCATGACAAACATCTCCGGGTGCCTGTGCTGCCCCCGGGGCAGGGCTGCAGGCTGATCACGCACAGGGGCTGGCTCCAGCCCCCAGGCTCCCTGCAGGGCCAGGCCAGGGGGAGGCTGTTGGCCAGGGACTGGAGGCTGTCCTGTGTTGTGCTCAAGTATTGAACTCATCCGCCCAGGGCAGGGGCTGGCTGGGGCTGCGGCCGTGCTGGCAGGCAGGTGGGCGCTGGCAGGGACCATCACCAGGACAGCTGGCCCGGGCAGAACTTGTCAATCAGGGCCTGGTAATAGGGCTTCAGCTGCGCCACGTCGGGCCGATCCTCGCACTTGGTGTATAGATCAAACTTGCTGCGGGGGACAGAAAGCGACAGCTGAGCCAGGCTGCTCCCTTTGCCTGCCAGCAGCAGGGGGGCCAGGGCCATCCCCTCACTTCCCCCCACTGCAACTGGGCAAACCGCCCATGCAGGCATTAATGCATCCCAGTGCTGGTCTCTGCCCCCTGCAATGGGGGGAGGGGGAGCCGACAGCAGCCCCCATCTGCGACTGCACTTGCTCTCTGCAGTGCTCCCTCGGGGCGCCGGGGCTGGTTCCACACCCACCCTCAAGCTCGGGTCTTTCCCCAAACACTGACCCCCAGAGACCAGCCTCAGCCAGGGAAGCTGCCCTCCCTCACCACTGGTGTCCCCAGCCCTTCCTGCCGCCAGCTGCTCTCAGGTCATGCTGAGCTGAGACACAGCAAGGGCCAGACTAGAACAACCCCCGAGCTCCACCCAGCCCTGCATCCTGGCTCCCACAGTGCAGAGACCCAGCCATGGGCGAGGAAGGTGTAAGCCCCCTGTAATAGCAGATGGGGGCAGGGGAAGACCTCACATTAGGTCCCTTCCTGGTCTCTAAAATTTTGAAGCTCAGCTCCCGCCCAGCAGCCGGAGGCTTAATGTTGCTGCCAAGATGAGTTGGCATTAATCACTACACATATGCTTAGTCTCCACTGCCTTGGGAAAGCTTAAAACATTGGGCTCACCGACTTCATGTGGCAGTGAGTTCCACAGGTTGTGATGCCCTGTGTTGGTGGGGGGGAGGGGGAAAGTATTTCCTGTTATGTGTGTGCATCTTCTATCTGTGATCTCCCCAGATGTGATACCTGCCCCTACGACCCTGCCCCCACCCCCAGGGCTGGAGCACGCACTTGAACTCTTGGACCCAGGGCAACATGCGCAGGTCCTCTTCGCTGCACAGGTGCATGTAATCCCTGCCCGTGTGCCAGGGGTAGAAGGAGTGGAAGCGGATCATGTAGAAAGCCTGCAACAGGAGAAAAGGGGTTCGAGGGGCAGCCCCTGCCCCCCTCTCACTCACCCCGATCCCAGCACAGCGCAGGGGGCAGCTGTCCCCAGGACCCCTGACTTGGCTTGTGGGGCCTTGTCCGTGGAGCCTTCGGCTATCAGCACCGTGCGGATGGGGCATCCAGGCGGACGCAGAGGGCCCAGCCTACGAAGGTTCCCTGCTGCTGCAGGGGACAGCGTGAGTCAGCTGCACAGCAGGGAGAAGAGGACGGGATAACGGCTCCGGATGCTGTCCCTGGGCCCAGGGGGTGGGGCAGGAGCCAGTCCTGTGTGGAGTTGGCTCAGCTGGGGTATGGGCATGAATCGGTTCTCAAAGCCAGATGCCCCCGTTTCACCCTCTTCCTCTAAAAAGCCCCAAACAAACAGGAAAAAAACAAAACCCCAAGCCACTGACCTCCTTCGGGAGGGAGACGTTGTTGAATTTCATGACTCTGTACATGTACTCTGGGGAGAGAGATCAATGTCACCCGCCGGCCCGGAAACCCAGACTGGCTCCAAGGCCCCGTCCCAGCCTTTCCACTGGTGCGTGGAGTCTGTGGGAACCGTGGCAGCCACCGGCCAGCAATGATATTGCAGTAAGTGCCTCCCCCGGCCTCACATGCACCCTTCTGAAAACCAGGCCCCCGGATCACCGCCCGCGTCTGACATTAGCTCCGGTCGGGCCCGGGCCAGGCACAGCCCAGAACCCTCAACGGCGGGAGCTGACGAGGGCTAGGAGTCGTGTCAGGGCAGGTGGGCAGCCTGGGGGATGGGTGAGGGCAGAGCTCCTGGGTTCCGTCACTGACGCTGCCAGGGGTTTGCAATGGGATCTGGGGCAAGTCAATGCCTCTGTTTCCCCAGCTGCAAATGAGGCAAATGGTACCAAAACTCTCCTGCATGTCATGGGCTGCGAGCGCCAAACCAGCGTGGGTCCCCTCTTTCCAGGGCTAAGGGTTACTGGGCTGGGTCCCGCAGCAGCCCCAAGTCATGCGCTACCTGCCAGAGCATCTCCTTTCCCTGAGCTGGCAGCAGCAGTAGGCTGCGCTCCTCTGTGGCCCAGCTGTGAGCGGCACTTTCCAGGGGTGCTCTGCTGCTGTGCCCTCAGCCCCTGTGGACGGGTCAGGGCTGGGGGGAGAGGTTATGTGCCTGGAGAGCGGCCCCAGCACAGCAGTTTGGTCCTCTGATACCCAGCTCTTTGGTGCTGGCTGTCCGAGGCTGGCCAGGGAGGCAGGGCCCGACCCGCAGGTAGTTGGGGGGGGGGAAACGCCGGGGCAGGAGAGGGCTGTGATTTGGGAGCTGTTGGTGGGAAGGGGGCGTGGCTGTGGCCTTAGGGGCGAGTGTGAACGACGCCCTTTGGGGACACTGATCTCAAGGGTGCAGGGGAGGGCCCCCAAGGAGCGAGAAGAAGGCGGAGGCGGCTGGGAGCAGGGATCTGCTCCCGTGGGTGCATTGACCTGCAGCCTGGATGGGCCCCGGAAGCACAACCCCATGCGCAGCTCCAAGGGGTCTCTGGAGCCAGGACCCCCCCGCCCCAGCCAGGCATGCCCTTACCGTCATGGCCCCAGGACATGAGCACGTTGGCCAGGCCACAGTGGGGCTGGTAGATCCCGTACTGCGTGCTGAGCAAGAGAGAGAGCCAGTGAGTGCCCCAGTCCCCCACCCGGCCCCTTTCCCTGGGGAAGCGCCCCACAGGGCACCAGGGCACGAGCGCTGGCTCGGGGCGGGCAGGGGAGGTGTCCACAGGCCAGTGCAGAACATTGGCCAAGGTTACAACGTCCGACTCAGATCCCCAACGGAGCGGGACTTGGACCCACCCGCGAGGGGCGCTTCAAGGACGCGGGAGTCCAGCCCTACCAGTGGGGTGGGATTCTGCTTCACCCGGCCCAGCTCTCAGCCTGCAGGGTGTAGGGGGGCCACGGGGGCAGAGCTGACCCCGTAGGAAGCTGCCCTGTAGGGTGTGGTGTCCTAGGGGGCCGGGGCCTGGGGCGCGCACGCTGTGGCGGGGGGCGGAACTCACGTGTACAGGGGGTTTTTTGTGTCGGGGTTGTCATGGAAGGTGGAGTCGCTGAAGACGACGGACTCCTGGACCCTGCAGCCCACAGGGAACGTGTCGCCCACCACGGCCCACTGCAGAGAGAGCACGGGAGCAAAGGGCTCGCCAGACAGGGCCTCCTGACCCAGGGTCCTGGCGCCAGCCGGGGCCCCTTCGGGGGGTGGCGGAGGGGGCAATCTGCTCCCACGCTGGGGCACTCGTAGCCAGAGCTCTCCGGGTCCTGAAAACACACGGCTGAGGAGCTGGCCCAGGCGACGGGCAGGAGGCCGCTGCAAAGGGCTCGGTGCCTGATATGCTCTCTGGCAAGGGGCCTGCATGCAAATCAACCCCGTAGGGCGTTGCCCCCCTTGGTCACCTTCCCCTGGCTAAGCCCCAAGGGTCGCCTGGTGGTAATCAGGTGCCTGGTGCTGTGGTGCTGGGTCCATTCAACCCACCCGCTCAGCCTGGTCCCGCGCTGCTTCCGCAGTTACTCACCTGAGGTTCCCCGGCCAGGGCCAGGATTTTGCCCATGTCATGCAACAGCCCGACAAGCTGGAACCAGTCTGCGCAGGAGAGAGTGGAGAGGGGTCAGCCAGGGGCTGGCAGGGCCATTCGGCAGCAGAAAAACACCTGCTGATTTCTTGGCTGCACCCCTCAGGCGCTGCTAACGCAGCAGGAAGGGGCTCGCTCCCAGCCCATCCAGCTCGGCAGAGGCCCCAGCTGGGTTCTCGCACCCCGGTCCAGCGCAGAGAGGGTCCAGCCCTACCTTTGTCTGGGTGGGCCTGGCGGATGCCCTCGGCTGTCTGGTACGCGTGGTACGAGTTGGGAAAGTCCACGTCCGGGTCAGATTCGTCAACCACGTTATCCAGCAAATCCAAGGCCTCCATGACGCTCATTCTGCGCTGAGCACAGGCCCCGTACTCGGCGCTCTGGGGAGAGGCGAGCTGGTGAGGCGCCTCACCAAGCACGGGGGTCATTTGCCAGCTGCTGGGGCTAGAAACAGCTGGAGGGGCAGGACAGGGAAACATCTGCAACCGCCTCACTGCTTTGGCAGGGATTCCCAGGGACGGCCCAGGGAAGCAGCGTTCTCTAAGGAGGTCTGCACTGGATGGGGTGAGGAGGGGGATTCCCTGCGAGCGGGACTGGGGCTAATCCCATCTGAGATGCACAGCCAGCTGGCGATCTCACAGTCCCCACTCAGGAAGGGGCTGTCCGCAGCATCTCGGGGGGGGCTGGATCTGCTGGGAGAGGCGGGACGCAGGTGGGGGCTCAGTGATTCCCTGGGGACGTACCTTCCTCCGGACGAAGTCCACGGTCTGGTGCGTGTGCATCAGCAGGTAGGTGTTATACACGCGATCTAGCAGCGGCCCGGCCTGAAACAAGATACCCAGGGCTCAGGCCGGCTGCGCCAGCCGCAGCCTCTCCCCGCAAGAGGGAAATATGGTGTGCCGGCTGAGGGAGATGGGGCAGTGGCGCTGGCTGGATGGGAGCTCCCAGCTACTGCATTTCCAGCCTCTCCCCGTGGGGGGCACTGTGGGAGCAGGGTGGGAGCCCAGGCTTGGGGAGCTGGGACCTGTCTCTGCCTGGGCATTGGGGTCTGACACCCCTTTCCCATGGGGCAGGTCCCAGACAGCCAGTGGCAAGCGATGGGGAGGCGGGCGCTCACCATGTAATTCCTGTAGTCTTGTCTCAGCTTGCCGTGCTCGGCCCCCGCCTCCGGCCGGAAAACTTCAGAGGGGTCCGCATCCTGGGGCGAGGGAAGGCATGAGGGACTGGCGTGTCCCGTGTCCCCCCTCCTTGCCACCCGCTCCCACCTGGCCCTAGCCCTGGCCGCGCAGCCCAAACGCAGATCAAACTGTACATCCAGCCGCATGGCCGTGCGTCCACCTGTGTGCGCTGGGGCAGTATGTCGAGGTGTATCTTTGTCCGTCACTCCATCTGGGCAGGTGTTTCCAGAACAGCAGGCCCAGGACATGGGCTCCCCTTGGGCCGACAGGCGCTGGGAGTCCTGGACGCCTGGGCTTGCCCAGCTAAGCACCGGGTGGGCCGCCACAGAGCCGGGACGCTCATGCACAGGCAAGTCGCCCACGGAGCCACCTGGCTCCTGCCAAGGTTTTGTTGCAATCAACATGGTCCCACAATCAGCATTTTCTGAGTGGCCTGTTGGGAAATTCCCAGCCAGCGCTCCTGCCTAGCTCTGTGTCACTAGTTTCCATGCCGCTCCCACCCCCCCAGCCCACCCCCAGGCTATTATAATCCACAATCACACTCCAGCACTAGCCTGTGGGCCCCTCCTTTTTGTCCAGCTAGCTGGCCATATGGCCCTGGAAGCCCCTCCAGGGACTGGGGCAGAGCAGAGACACAGAAGACGGTTCCTGAGCCCCACCATGGTTTGAGGCTCTGAAACTCAATCAAGAGACCCCCCAAATAATTCAGCCCGTGGGATGGATGAGGGGAGTCACACGCAGAAGTTATTTCGGGGCGGGTCTCTGGCCTGTGTTATGCAGATCAGACGATGATCGCCGGGGTCCCTGTCTGGCCTTGGTATCCACGAATCTATGCAGTTGCATGTAAGAATGTTTCAGGTGTCAGAGCACAAGGCGTGGCGGGGGGAGACGAGCAGGCTATGGCTGCTTAACTTGCTAAAGCAGTTGGTTTGCCCCCCAAAAGGGCTCTGGAGCTAGACCAGCCTGAGGCACATTTTTTGTAAAAGGCTGGAGAAGCCTCTTAACACAACGTGTAGAGGTTTTAAAGCATGGCGTAAACACCAAACTAGACTCTGACTTGTGTTTCCTGTTCTAAATCTTTCAGCAGCTGAGCACAGTTTCTTCAGAGCCCTTGGAGTGTCTCGACCCCTTCCCCCGCCCGTCTCTGAAGGCACAAGTGGGCTGAAGGCGGCCTGCTTTTGCCAGACCCGGAGGCAGATGCTAAACAGGGCTGCGAGAGACGAGGATGGTCATTCTGCATCTCGTTTTTAATCTAACTTCCAAATTCTTTTCTCAAGGTTAGATCAAATGAAGGTGTTTGTGGCTGGTTCCAGATTTTTAATTTCTTTTTTGTATTTTGCAAAATGGGCAAAATAGGTTCCTAATGCAACAATACCACCTGCTAAAACCTTTCTGAGACGTTGAATCGCATGGAGAACGTTTTGTTTGCAGCGCTCACCTCCCAAATATTAAACGCTGGGTTTCCCTAATGCTGCGTTGTTGTTTTTTCATTTATTAAATCCAAGTTTTATCGTGCTTAGGAATATTCATCCCATGCAGGCCCCGGGAAGAGTTACAGGTTTAAGGTAAGAAAATGGGCATCAGTTGTGAAAAGAAAAGTAAAAGGTGTTACGAACTCTTTCACGTAGAATAGGAATAGTTTAAACAAGACCTGCATTCGCCGTCTGCACGGGTGTAGTAACTGATCTCCCACAGTTAGATTTCCTTTAAGTTAGGTTGTGGGTGTGCTATATAAAACAGTGCTGAAAAATAAGTATGAGTGTGTGAGTGTGCAAATCAGCGGACTATTGTGCATGGCTTATGTGCCCACAGGGTGGCGTGTACAGGCTGGGTACATATGTGCAGTGGGATTGCCTGGTTTTTATTCTTGATTTCTCTGTTATGTGCCCTCATATGACCATGTGCAGGCAGGACACCTGAGCTTGGCTTTGTGTGGGCTTCTGCATGTGTCCATGTGCATGCACTTGTGCGGCACACACTTGCTGTCCACATGGGTCTGGCGTGTATCGGTGTCTAAAGTTCTCACTTGTTCTTACGCTGCAGAGTACAGAACTGGGAAAGCCTTTGTGCTCCGCAAGGCTGCCTGTATATTAGACATTGTCTTCACAGTGCTGACAGATTCAGGCGATCAAAAATCCTGACTCAGACCTACAAACATCACCAGGTCGGCCCCAAAATCCTGACACTTTTAAAAAAAAGATTCTTGTGTGTTTTTTAGGTCCGGCTCTTGATGTTTGAATTCCCCCTGCCCATCCCAGGGTGTGCGCATGGGACAACAAGTGTCGCCTGCTCTCCCACAGGTACAAGAGAAGGGGATTTTGGCCCCTGCTACAGGAGTTCTCACTCCCATATCTGCCCAGCAATTAATCCTATCCCCCAGCCCCCCATCAGTTCTGTCCCTACCCAACCCCCTCATGTCAGTCCCCCCAACATCACCACCCCCTCAGTTCAGCCACCCACCCCATCAAGCCCCCATCCTCGGTTCACCCTCCCAGCACTCACCCCACTGCTCAGAACCCACCATCGACACAGCCCCCCCCACCCCATCCGCTCCCACCCGCCTCACTTCAGCCCCCTTGCACTCCCCAGGCTGTACTTCAGCATGCCCAGCATCACAGCGCTTCACCCCCCCGCCAAGGGGCTGCAGTGGGGTCCCCGCTCCCACTTTCCAGACTCACGATCATTCTCCGGATAGAGCTCTCAGCTGTGGCCGAAAGAGAAATCCTGACATTTGAGAGGTCTATCCCGAGATCATGAGTCAGGCTTAATTCTACTTAGAAATCCGACCGCGCAGCTGACTTTAGCACCAAGGCAGCCCGGCCGGCTTCTCAAGTACCAGGGGGTGCTTATCCTTTCAGAGCTGTGGAGATGAATAGGGGAGGGGGCAACCGCCACAGCCTCCTTCCGATCTTCAGAAAGTAACTAACCCCTGTTCTCTGTCTCTGTACGGTTAGCTGCCTGCGTTATCGAGGGGCACAACTGAAGTGCCATGAAGATTTCAAAGAAAATAACTTCCTTCCTCCTGGTGCTTGTCTCAGGAATAGGGCAGAGTTTAAACAAGGTCTCTCTGCAGTTCTGCTCTCAGCTGTTAAATAGCAGCCACGACTGAGAGCATGGTGTGCACACGCAAGCGCTGGCTTTGCGCAGGCATTTAACTCAATCAGACTTGTACTAACTGCTTAAAAGAATATTGTTCCCTGAAAATGGGGAAAATGCCTGACATAGCTATATATTAATGCTTCTTTTTGCAGTGTTTAATTGGCTTAGAATTGAACTAATTATATAAATGCATATTTTTCTCTCAAATAAAGAAAAATGCATTAGATAGATAGATAGATAGATAGATAGATAGATAGATAGATAGATAG
>ML675616.1:1437913-1486675 GCA_007922155.1 Mesoclemmys tuberculata | reverse complement strand
TAGATAGATAGATAGATAGATAGATAGATAGATAGATAGATAGATAGGATATTAGGTCTTCTGCATGTATTTGAGTTTTGCTAGCCATCTTGTACAATTATTGAATCAACTTTATTTAGAATTGTAGGAATGGCATAAAAAGCATATTTTCTTATAAAAATGAGGGAAAGGCATGACATCTATATTTAGTCATTTATTTTTAGGGATGCCAGAAGGCTAAATTAACTAGGTTTTTTTAAAATCTAACTTTTTTCCCAACAGGGCCTACAGCACCATAAATGTACACATGGACAGAAAGGAACCCGAGGGGCCCTGGAAAGAGGAAAGAGGAAATGTCAAATCATTGGACTGAAAGAGGGTGAAAGAAAAGGAGGGACGTGCAATCTAATGCTGGAGTCTATTTGGGACAATATTGGGGTGTGGGCTGGAAACCTGTCAAAAATAGATGCTCAGGCAAGGTACAGAATATCACTACTTACGTCATAAGAACATGAGAATGGCCACACTGGGTCAGACCAATGGTCCATCCAGCCCAGTGTCCTGTCTTCTGACAGTGGCCAATGCCAGGTGCTTCAGAGGGAATGAACAGAACAGGGCGATATCGAATGATCCATCCCCTGTCATCCAGTCCCAGTTTCTGGCAGTCAGAGGTTCAGAGACACCCAGAGCATAGGGTCGTGTCCCTGACCATGTTGGCTAATAGCCATTGGCGGACCTGTCCTCCCAGAACTTACCTAGTTCTTCTTTGAACCCAAAGCTATTTATACTTTTGGCCTTCACAACATCCCCTGGCAATGAGTTCCACAGGTTGACTGTGTGTTGTATGAAGAAATATTTCTTTTTGTTTGTTCTAAATTTCATTAATTGCATTGGGTGACCCCTGGTTCTTGTGTTATGTGAAGGGGTAAATAACACATCCCTATTCACACCCCATTCATAATTGTACACACTTCTATCATGTCCCCCTTAGTCGTCACTTTTCTAGGCTGATCAGTCCCAGTCTTTTTCATCTCTCCTCATATGGAAGTTTGTTGCCCTCCTCTGTACCTTTTCCAATTCTAATATATCTTTTCTGAGATGGGGCACCCAGACCTCCCTGCAGTTTTCAAGGTGTGGGCACCCTATGGATTTATATATTGGCCTTGTGATATTTTCTTTCCTAGTATCTATCCTTTTCCTGATCGTTCCTACATCGTTCCTACATTGGGTACATGGCTCACTATTTCAACTAGGGCTGAATTTTGCCCTGACCTATAGAGCAGGCGGAGTGTGGGGACCCATGTCCCCCTGTTCCCTAGCACACTCTTGTACGGCCCAGAGCAAGAGGGTGACTGGTGGCCTCGTATGCCTGGCACCACTATAATTTGGGTAGGGCTATGCACTCAGGGAGAAGTGGCTGAGTCCTGCGTCACCCCTAGCATCTGAGCACAGACGATCTAGCACGTCTGTACACGTAGATCCCGCTGGGGAAGGCAGAATCCTGTAGGTCTGGGATCTACCAGGAGGGTCTGCACACTCCGGGGATCCTGCGAGGTCTGTTTGTGCTGAGGATTGGACGGGGGACAGGAGGGTCTGTGCAAACGGGATCAGACGAGGAGCGGCAGGATCTCTGCATGTGGGAGCCGGGGGCACAATGGGGCTTGCACTCACACAGGGTCCGGTGGGGTCTATGCACAGGGGGGATCTGGTAGAAGATGCAGGCTTTGCATGTGGAGCAGAGGGGGTATGCGGAGGATCCAGTGGGAGAAGCAACTGGCAGATGTAGGACCAAACCCAGCAAAGGAGAACAGAGGAATGGCAGGAAAACCTTCCCGCCAGCCAGGCCAGGGGTGAGCTGGTGAGGCCTGTCCCTAGGAGAACGGGTGGGAACCTGATCTCTTGGGACACCGGAAACTAGATAGGACTGAGCCCTGGCAAATAGGTGCTGGGCGCAGTCCAGCCCTGTGGGAGGGGAGAGGGATTGGCTGGGCAGAACGGGAGTGACCCCATCGCTTTTCCTCTGCTGTCTCTAGGACTCAATCCCCGTCAGTCTGCCTCTCCTTACTCACCATGCACACGACCTTCATCCTGGCTCCTCGCCCTGGCAGCCCCCTGACAGAGGAAAGCGTGTGAGGATGGGAGCTCCGCAGTCTCTGGGGAGAGGGCAGACATCTGGCTGGGTTTATAAAACCCCTGGAGTTATGCAAGAAGGGCCAAGGACTGGCCAGAACCTGCCTGAAGCAGTGCTGACCCGGGGGTGCAATGAGTCACCAGTTAACTTGCCCTGGGCCAAGCACTCGTTGCTCGGAAGTAGCCTCTGGGAAAGCAATTAATGTGTGAGCCTTTGACAGCTGGAGGGGGCGGGGGGAGCAGGATCTTGTTACCAATCCAGAGAATCCTTAACCTTTAACTGTGTCCCTGAGAGGCACAAACAAGCAGCATGTCCTGTGCCCCGGGGAGGGGGTCACTCAGCCAGCCCCACACTCTGGTCAGGTGAGAGGTGAACCCAGCAGAGCGCCCCGTGCATCATCTTCAACTCAGCCCTGCATTTCGTACATAACAGCTCCATGGTCCGGCCTTTCCTGCCCGTCCGCCCGGCTCCACCGTTCACCGCCCCGCTCGCTGCAACAGCCTCCTCCCTGGCCATGACACACGCAGCCGGCCCCGCGCACATCCAGTCTGAACGCAGCTGCAAAGGTCGTTTTCATTCCGGCCACGGGGCCCCTCTGTGTGCCCCCTTCTCTTGTCTTCCTGTCCGAGGCCCTTCATGGCCTCTCTGCGTCCCCCGAAGCATCTCTCAGGCCTTGTCTGCAGGAGAACGTAGTACTACTTTAACAACACTGGGATAATGACACCAGCAGGAACCGCCTAGTGTAGAAGCCTTTATATTGCTAGAAGGGGCCTTTATATCGATCTAGCCGTTCCCGCATGGGCAGGGCGATAACCAGACCGGTGTACAGCACCGTGAGACGGCAGTAGTGGTGCCCACGCGACTGATCTAGCTACAGTGGTTTAGCATGGTTATCATTATTTGTAACTCGGAGCATCTCACTGCTGCTAATGTGTTTGTTGGGCAGGTAACGGGCAAATCACGCCCCATGCCAGTCCAGTGGGACTAAAACGTCCATTCCCTGCATTAGCCCGGCCCCCACGGTTTGCGCCATTCATGGGCGCCAGAAGGACGGCAAGATGTAGGGTGTGTGTGGTCAGGTACCAGGTAGCAGCACCACTTCCTCAAATTTATCCTGCCACCCTCTATCAGGCCGCCAGGCCAAATTTACCATAGGCCACACACACAGCCGTGCCCCAAAAGTTTGACAGGGGCACGCTTTCCTGGTTGAGAACCTCTGCCTTATTAGCTTGTCAGCTGTTTGGGGAGAGGCCATCTTTTTGTTCTGTGTATGTACAGCGCCTAGCACAGCAAGGTCTGGTCCTTGCCTTGAGTGGGTTGGAATCTTGCTCTGGGTCACGTTCAAAACCCCGCTGGAGACAGAGAGAGTGTATGATCCCACCCGGGAGCTTTTGGCTGTGTATTGTTTTGGGTAGGGCTATGTGTGGGGTGGCAGAGCAGAAAAACCTGGGAAAAACACACACGCACACACAGATACCCCGAGCCTGAAAAAACAGCGGCACGCACAGCAGCTGACCAGGGAAGAACCCTAGAAAGAAGGTTTCGGGGTCAGGGTGTGGGTTTGAGATGAGAGCTGTTGGGGCTGTGAGCAAAAGAAACTGTTTCCTGGGGTGTGATTCCTTCAGTTGTCTGAGACACCGCACTTTCTCCATTCTTTGTAAACAAACAAAACGGCGTCAAAGAAAACCCCAGACCCCAGCCACTGCCAGCTGGATTGACTAGCCTGTGAGCTCAGACGGGCAACAATACAAATCAGAGCCGATAACAGTAATGGGCTGGCTTCAGACTGTCAAAAAGCCTTGGACACGGCCCCTCGCGGGGCTGCTCAGGAGAACCCAGGGTCGTGGGGTGAGAGGTTTGCGCTGTCGTGGAGCCGATGCTGCCAGCAACAAACAGTAGGAATAAATGGTTCATTTTCATCAAGGCCAAAGGTGACGAATGGGGGTGGGGGCTCAGGGCAGCATGAGCCGTACCTCGGTGCTGTGGATAAAATGGGAACTTGCTCTCTAGGGCTGCCCATCTAGCACTGACTTCAGCCCTGGCTCCAGCCCTGTGCTAAAGTGTGGAAGTTCCTAGGGTAAATTCCCTTTCCAAAGCCCAACATGAACCAAAGCCACTCCGAGACAGCTGCTGGTGTCTGGGATTTGAATAGCCTGCCCTGATCCTTTGCAGGTGAGGCTGGTTATCCGAAAGCAGAGAACAGCCACCGTTCGGGTTTTGACACTGCAGCCGGCTGGAACAGATTTGTTCTAAGGTTTCCTTCTCCAGGTCGTTTTGTTCCTTGCCCAGGGACAAGGGAAGCCTCGCCGTGAGCTGGTCCCCAGCACTCCGGGGACGGGGAGATGAGGCTGTTGTTGTTGATGTGCCTTTATACAGCTTTGGAAACATTTCTTTAGCAGCACACGTTGCTGCTAGGTTTCTGCGTCCCAGGCTTCCTGCCTTCCCAGATGGGGAATAGCTGGGATGCTTAGGATGTTTCGTGCTATAAACTTTCCCTTCCTAGAGGCAGCCAGCCCAGCAGAGCAAAGGGCACTGGGGCAGGAATGAAACTGACATGGAGACAACACACTGCTTCTGGGGCTAGAAAAGTGATGGGTCACGGCTGCAAACCCACACTTCTGGATAGGCCGAGGAGAGAAACAAGCTCTGTCTAGCTCAGGGAGTGGGGTGCATGCCCCGGAGGGGCTGGGAGATCAGAGCTGCCCAGCTTGCGTTCCTGACCCAGTTTTTTCTCTCTCATGGTTATTTCAAACCTGGGTTATATATTTTCCTTTATGCAAGAAAATACTTTACAGGTGTGCACCTCAGCACAGCACAATCCTGACCCGCAGTCCCCTCCTACGCCAGTCTGTTCTGTTCCATGCAGAGGGGCAAGGACACCTCAGTCAGTAAGGCTGCCTGCCGTTTCCCATTATAACACTCTCTTTGCAGTTCTTTGTGACTTCACCAAACTCTGTTGGGTTGGGCTGGAATTTCCCACGCTAGGGAAAAAGTTTTTTTTTTTAACATTTCATCTGAATTGGTTCAGCCATTTCTGAGACTAGGATTAGGGGGAAACACGTTCTGCCCCCTTTCCATTTTTTATTTTTATTTTTTTAACAACCATTTTGCTGAGAAGCCCTGGCACCCCCGTGCTTTGAAGCAGGGCCTTGCGATTTGACAGGCATGCTGCTCTGGCATCAGGGAGGTGCTCTTTGCCGCCCCGCCGTGAGCTCTGCCCACATGTGCACATGCTCACGAGAGACGTGTTCACGTTTGGAAGCTAAACTCCCCGAAGGGTTCATCTGCAGGGAGCACACTCCATTGCCACACATGCAGCCAGATCACACGAGGCACCAGACCTTGCACCGTTCCAGGGCTACGGGGGCGAACAGAACTTTCCCTTGCAATGACTGCTCTTGGCTGGCAGAAGACAAAGTGGGGAGGGGGGTGAGTACCAGAACGCAGAGCAGCAAGCCTGTCTCACCTGCGCTCTGAGTGACCCTGCGGCTGGGCCCAGGGAGCGCAGGGGAGAACGAGGAAGTAGCCAGTCCTGCTGGCATGCAGCGGGACAGAGCGTTGTTGCCCCTACTGACTGTGCTGTGCTGTGCTAACTATCCCACCCTGCTGATGACCCAAAGACAGGGGGTCATGATGGCTCCACGCGGTGGAATTGCTCCTGTTTCAAATGCTCGTTTTCGGGAAAAAATGAGAACATCCCATCCAAAAAAAAATGGTGTTGAAGAGCCCTGAGGTCACTAAGCCTGGCACTCAAAAGTTCGGAAATGCCAGATTTAAGGCAGCTTGGAGCACCCTTAAATTACCCCCTCACCCCATAGGGACATCGGGGAGATAAATACATTCCTGTCTGTGACGATACTGTGGTGAGAGCACCGTCGCTTCGCCAGGAGAAAATGACCGATCTGGTGTTCGGGGCAGGGTTTGGCTGATGTGGGGTAAATAAGTCCTAGGGCTACGCACTGCGTGTGGAGGACATATAGAGACGGCGAATAACTAACCAGGGAAAACCCCACATGAGCATGTAATTAAAGGCTGTCTTGTAATGGATCTGCACGAGGGGTCAGAATTAAGGCTGCACAGGCCCCCCTAACACTGGTGTTTCCTAGCTTCTGCATGCTTCGCTTTGCAGCTGAACAGCCTTTTGACGTAGGTGTTAAATGTATTCTCGTCCAGGTTTTTACCCCTCTTAAAGCGCTTTCTGCTAGTGCTGTGGCTACCACCTGCCCTCCTGCTCTCCCCAGGGGGGTTCTCTACGTGCCATGGAGGCTGCTGGGGTGTTCCGACCCCACGCTGGGCCGGCAGGGGTTAATGAGAGCCTGTGGGCTGCAGCAGGTGTCAGGCCTGGTAGGAGGTGTTGAAAGGCTCAGATGGGGCTGCCCAGGAAGGAGAGCAGAGCTGGCTTTCATTCCGCCAGAGGAGCTGAGCTGGACAAGGATGCAGACCTGCAAGCGGGAGCCCCAGGAAGTCGGGAAGACAAGCAGGAGGGTCTCGGACCATTGGAGGGACCTGTAGGGACCCCAGCCTGCCTGGGGAGAAGAGAAAACCAGTGGGGTGGCAGAGAAGGTGCCAAGACTCTCTGTAGCGGAAGAGGCTTTAGAAATGGAGGAGCTGATGCCCTGGGAGCCTGGGAAGAGGGCGTGGGAAAGGCCCAAGCCGGAGCGAGGGAAGGGGAGGGATCCCCCCTTCTGGCCCACGGAGGGAAGGGGAAGGACAAGGGGTGTGGACTATGGTGACCCACGATTCCAGGGGGTCAGGACGAGGGGATCTGGAGTCAGGGCTGGAGCCAGCGGCGGGTCAGCAGGGAGTGGTGGTCAGCCCGCTGTGATACCAGGCCCTGCCAGGAGGGGGCGTGCTGACAGGCGAGCGGCGTTTTGTTTGGTTGTGGGGTTGAGTGGTTATCAACACCTGCCCCCGCTGCTGTGCCCTTCCCTCCGCACGGGTGGGTGGGAGCGGTGCGCCGGCCCCGGGGCACAGACGGGTGGCGTGGGACGGCTCTGAGCTCCCGGGGGAATCCGTCCCATGGTCTCAGACTGGCCCCCCCAAAATACCTGGCCCCCTGCGCAGGCGAGTTGGACCCTGCACTTCCCAGACTGTCCTGGTGACATTGTGCATCCTGAGCCGTACCCCACTGATTATTCCAGTCTAGGGTCCCCCCCTCCACCACCCTCCCCAGCTCCGCTGCAGCCCCTCAGCCCTGAGCGCTGGCCTCCCTCGCTATTTCGGACCCATCGCGCTCAGCTCGGCTGGTGCCCCACCTGCCTCACCTGCAGCCACCTCTGCTCTTCCAGCCCCGGGTTCTTCTGTGCCAAGGCCTCTCTGGCCTGTCTGCAGCCCCCTAGCTACTCCAGGTCTGCCTCAATCCCAGCTCTCACCACATTGTGCCAGACGGGGTGGAGGCAGTGTTGTTTAGTGGTGTGAGCAGAGGGCTAGGAGCCCCGAGTGCCGGCTCTGACACATGGAGCCCGCAAGCCAATCAGGCATCCGTGCCTCAGTTTCCCCCATCTGGGTCACTGAGCTAATGTTTAGCGGCTGCAGGTGGGGTGAGTGTCCAGGTGTGCACAGTGCAGTGGGAAAGCAAAGCTCGCTACAGGGGCTGAAACCAGCCAGCGCCCGGAGACCGGAAACGTTATTTGTGCCCAGGGAAGACGTGAGAAGGAATTAACGTGTCAGCAGAGGGCACTGTGAGCTCGAGGAAAGGGCTGCAGTGGCGGGGCCAGCTGGGCAAAAGGTTGGCCACAGGGCCCACCGGGATCTAGAGCGCTTAGCACGGCCCTGCACTGTTACCTCTTGCTCCATGTTCCCCCCCCCCCCGGGGGGACTCACTCACCCACCCCTAGTCAACTTCTGCTGACTTCCTGTTTCTAGTTATCAGTTCGATGTCGGTAAAAGCTGGCGCCAAACCAGGGGCGTCTCCCCCCTCTCTCTGTCTCTGCCCCTCGGTCGGTCTGCCTTGGGTCAGGCGGCTGTGGGCACCACACACCCCCGCGAGGGCTCGATGGCCCCGAGCGGGGACCCTGCTTGGTTCGCGGGCCAGTGGCCTAGCCTGGGTCTGCAGCGCCTGGGGGCCAAGCCTACATTTTCCACCCCGCACGCCCCCTGCCGCAGGGCAGGAAGGGTCCGGGCGCTGCCACCCTGCTGCCCTGGGTGCGGGGGATCTGTAGCTGCCAAAGGGGGGGGTGAGGCTTGGGGGTGCAAAAGCAGGCTTGGTTCTGCCACCCCCACCCCGCACTTACCCACAACCCAGCGCCAGCTCGGATGGGGGTGGCCTCACCCCCCGGCTTATGAGTGGGGGGGCTGAGCCAGCCCGTCACGACACGGGGGGGGTCCTGCAGGTGGCCCCCCTCTGTTTGCCACTGTGCAGAAAGTGTGGGCCCGTTTCTGCTCTCGCCCACTCTTCCTCCCCGCCCCCCGCTGTGGGGGCGGTGGGGGCGACTGGGAGCCCCCCGGGGGGGGGAGCGTGACGGGCTCTGGTCCCTGCGACTCCCTCATTGCACCTGGCGCGGGGGCAGCAGGAGTCCAGGAATCGGGACTTTGGAGCTGGGTCAGGCCCGGTCACACATTCTGACAGGCCAGGTTATCGATACGACACTCGGCGCGGCCGCAGCTCCTCCCAGGGCCCGGCCGGCACCCCCCAGTCCAGCACCCAGGGGCATGGCCCCCCACCCTCCCCTCTGTACGCCACTGCAGGGGACTTGGGCGGGTTCGACTCTGCCCCCAGCGGCTGGGGCCCGCAGCACAGCTGGGCTGTCTGGAACGCGAGCGAGGAAGCCACAAGGGGAGGCGAGGATGCAGCTGGGGGGCTAGGACAGTTGGGGGGCTAGCGTCAGTGTGGGGAGAAAGGGGAATAGCCAGTCACACCCATATGGCGGCCAAGAAGAAGCTGCATATTGCAACAGTCTCCGGCCCCAGGGCTCCCCGCCCAGGCCTCCCCACTAGGGTCACTCATGCTACTTTACCCGCAAGACAGGCAAAAGGCCTTTTGTGCAGGGCGTGTTTGTTCCTGGGGCTCCCAGCTCAGGGCCCGCCAGAGCTCCCATCTGCTGCACCACACGTTCTCCAGCTCAGCTGGGCCCACCTGTGATCTTGCTGAGCGCAAGCCCCCGAACTTGGCGTTAGGAAGAGGAGGAGCAGGCCCAGATTGTACGGCTGGTGTGAGAGCTGGTGGCACAGTCAGTTTGGCTAGAATTATGGAGATTTACCCAACTGGATGATTCCTCAGCATTCAGAAAGGGAGATAGCCATTCTTGTCGTATTATTAGACGTCACCAGATGGCGCTGTTGCAGATAGGGCCCCACGTTCTATTTAACTGAGGGTATAGGCAGGTAGATCTTGGAGAATGCTGCGGCGTCCGTCGTGGTGTCGTTCTTCTTTGAACTTGAGCATTCACCAGGTCAGAGTGTTTGCTGCCTTAGACTCTCTGGCTGGAACCATGTCCTGGGTGTAGAGCTGTGGCCTGCAGGATACCCTCATGAGCAAACACGTGGTGATATTTACCGTGCAATTACGTAGGTGTGCAGATGGAAACGAGTGAGAAAAGCAACTATCGGCTGTGTTTGGATTAGCCACGGGGCCCGAGTTAGTAGTTGACTGTAGCACTTTGTTCATGGATCATCTACAGAGCAGGCTCTGATTCCAACAGCTGGGCTCCTTAGATGCAATTGCCCAGTAAACAGTTGGCGCACAAGTATTTCATCAAACTATTTGCAATCGCAATGAGTATAACGTCATCCATGCTGTGCTGGGCAAGCTAGGTCACATGTTATTGCCTTTGCTCCTTCCTTAGATGTTTTCCAAACCCACAGAGCCCTTTCAAATGTAAAAAGGGTATCAAAGGAGGCAACAAAAGGGATCGAATGAATTGTTTTAATGAAGGCAAATGTCTGTAAATACTTTATTGCGGGATCTTCTTAGCACTGGTTTCGACTGTTTATTGTTGGCCTGTCACTTCTGTAAGGCACTCAAAACACAATCTAAACCCCAACTGCCGGTTAGATTAGCTAGAACCCTCCATGCACATCTGAGGGTAGGAGGAGCCAGTAGGGGCTGAAACTGGCATTAAAAAAGGCGTGTGTTTTGTTTTACTGCTAATGAGCGGCCTTTCCACAAAGAAGCAACCACTCCAGTCTGGATTAAGGGATTAGCTAAAACCCAGAGGCTAATTTAGGCGGGATGCGTGGATTCACAGAGCTGGCCTGGACTATAAAGAAAAGAGCCCTGGTTATGCACAAACGCTTGCTGGAACGTAGGATGGCAGCTGAGCTGCTCTGAACCGGCCGAGGGGAAGATGGTCTCGGCTGTCTTCTGCCTGCTGTAGGTGAAATTGCCCTATCCTATAGCTAAGCTTCATGCCAGATAGGCCTGGCTCCTGCCACATGGCTCCAGCCAGCTTCTTTCCATCATGTTTTGATGATTCTCTCTCTGCGCTACCAAAGCTGGGTTGGAGCTGGAGGCAGCTGCTGGCTCGCATCGCTGGGAAGGATCCAATTTGCTGGGTTTCTCAAGGGAGATCAGTCAGGAACCACCCGGGTATAAAGCCACAGGACCAGAGAAGGCTGCGGTCTTCTTCCTCCAGCAGTGCCACAGTGGCGTGATGCGTAGGAGATGACGGTTATTGTTCAGAGTGGGCGGAAAGTTGCTGTGGACCAGCATGTGGGGGCGGGATGGGGGGAGGCCAGATCCAAGCGGGAAGGGGGGAGGTCCCAGTGGTTCCTGCTGACTCAGTGGCCCGACCCCACCAAGTCCCACTCTTGCCTCTGCTGGCATGAGTTTATGTGGGGATGGATCCCTCACAATATTTCCGTGGTGGGTTTCTTCCCGCACCTGATTATTTATGGGTATTGCAGAAGGCCCTAGGGGTCCTAACATCTATGACTATGAGAGGAAAAGCCCTCGTTCCTGGTGCTGCCCCCTCCTGGTATGTGCTGGGTCATGCAGCTCTGTCCAGGAGGAGCGGATATTTATTTCCTGCGCCTTTATAAAGTCCGATCCTTTGGCGCCAAAGACCCTTTCTCCCCGCACCTGGGAATGACAGTGTTTCGTTATGGCTGAGAGTTCCACAGGCCGACCCGGGTTCTGCTCCCCTCCCCTGCTGAAAGCGCATGTGTAATCCCAACCGGCTTCCCGCCCTGGCTCTTGCACAAATACTCCCTTCTTTAGAGGAGGCTGGGCACCACACACAACAATTTATAACCCTCCTCTGCAGTGCATGCCCACCTGAGAACTGCCCTGCGTTCCATCTCCCCGGTCAGTGCTGACAACAGAGCAAAGGCATGAGGAATGTCAGCTGTGCAGTGCGGTGTCAATTGCAAAAAACCTGGACCAGCTCTCAGACCTTCACAAGATGCAAACACCATCCCCATAATCAGCTAGCCAAACATGCAGGGCTCTGGTGTCACGCCCAGACCCCTCTGAGGTTACACCAGGAAGGAATCGACGGTTTCGTAAGGATCCTTTAATTGTCTCAGTATAAATGTTTGAAGTGCTGGTGTGAAATTCAGCGTGATCAGATTGAAACGCACTGAAAGGCTGAATTCAGGTAGGAGGAGATGCCAGATACAGGGCTAAGGACATTTTCCTTCCCTGCTCAAATGTTCTGCAGTCCCCACCTCAGGGAAATACTGGTGAGAGATCAAAGGGGGCAGGACACAGAAATGATTCAGGGAGTGGAAAACAAGCCATGCGATGTGACGTGTGACGTCACAGGAGCTCAACGCCTTCAGCTTATCAAAGAGAAGCGTTGCTAGATGACTTGACTGCTGTGTTTGTGTCCTGGTACGGGGCAGCCTTTCAATCTTGCTGACAAAGACAGGACAAGATCCAGTGGCTGGAAGCCGGAATTAGACAAACTCAACCTTGAAGTAAGGTGCAGCTGTTTCCTGGCCTTGGAGGGTGATTACTGTTGGAACAGTTCACTGGGACAGTGGTACATTCACCATCACCTGGGGACCTCACGATGGGATTCGAGCCTGTCTGGAGAGGTTGCTTTAATCCAGCTTCTGGCAGAAATTCTGATGCTTGCGTGTGTTGTGGGTAAGGCTGGATGGCGGTGGAGACCCTGTTCAGCCTTGGAATCTGTGAATCTATGGATCCCCATCATCTCCTTATTCACAGGCCATGGGGAGAACGGCATTGCCCAGGTTGCCCTCAGTGGGCTCTTAACACTTGCAGCTGTGTGTGATGCCAATATCCATACAATAATCTCATGCTTCAGATGCCAGCTGTTTGCCTGCAGGGGTCAGGAAGGAATTTCCCCTTCAATGCTCAGTTGTAATCGGGGTGGGGGGACGGGTTGCCTTCCTCTGAAGCATTACAGATTGGCCACAAAAAGAGACAAGGAACCGGTTGGGAGGGACCGGGGCTGTGCAGTGGTGCACGCATCCTCTGTCTTAGGTGCCTGGCTGGTGGATCTTGTGTATGTAATCAGGGTCTAATTGACTCCCAGATTTGGGGTCAGGAAGGAATTTCTCCCAGATCAGATTGGCAAGGACCTCACGGGTTTTCACCTTCCTCCGCAGCATGGGTCACCTGTGGGGATCAGCTGGCAGGTCTCACCTAGTCAATTCCTGCCTTCGCAGGGGACTTAGCATTGCTGGCATTTCAGCCTCCCCTGGTCTCTGCCTGCAGGAATAGTTAATTAAAGTTAGCTTAAGTTTGGTTAAGAAAATAATATCTGCTGTATGATTTGTGCCTAGCAGGGAAAAGGCCCCAGTCAGCGCACAAAAGAAGGTCATGAGAACAATCAGTAACATTGCTTCTAGGGTGGGAAAGGCGGGTGGTTCAAAAAGGAACCGGTGGAGGGAAAGGCTGCAGTAATAAGGCAAAGGAAAACTGTCTTTAAAAAAAAAAGCAAGCATAAAACTTCCCACTGGTAAGTGAGGTGGAGGGGGAGGAGATAAGAAAGGAAGGCCTCGGAGGAAGGAAAGAACCAGGAATGAACTGCTTCACACGGGTTTTTGCTAAAGCTAGCCGGTGAGCGGGAGGGCATAAAGAGAGCTACCAATGTGAAGATTCTTTGTCAGCCCCAACCTGATCACGCCGGGATGAGACAGTCGTCCCAAGTGGGGCCTATTTATAAATATACTGCTCACACGCTCATGACTACTGTGTTCCTGCCGGGGGTGCAGCGACTGCTTGTTTTTAGACTGGTAGCCGCATTTAGAGTACTTAGATAAATGCCATTTGGCCTTTGGATTTAATCAAATGAGTGTCGTGGTAATACCCTGCCTAAATAATACTAATTCCAGCATTCTGGCGACCCACAAAAGATTCCCACTGACGTTGATTTCAGTTGCGCCAGACGGAAGGCATAATGACCTCTCCTCTGAGGCCGCTGTAATTTCTCTCCTGATTAGAAAACCAAAAGGGAGACAGAAGGGACTTTGGATACCTGTGTGGGAAGCTACTTGGCAAAGCTAAGCAGGGGTCAGCTGAATGCCGCTGACCTTTTAAAGAATATGAGCCGTGGGTGACCATGAAGACAAGTGTATTAATGCTGCCTTCTTCAACAATCCAAGGTAAGGAACACACGGCCTACAACAGCTGCGTTACAGGGATGGGACTTGGCAGCGAAGTCTTTGAGGCAAAGTGCACCACCTTGAAGGCGGGGTGGGAAAAGCACAAAAATACACTTGGGGCCATGGAAAGAAACCAGCTGATGAATGTGTCACATCGGGAGATAAAGTACGTGATGGAAAGAAAGAGTGCATGGAGTTCGAAGGAGCTTTTGCACCAGTTAGCACTGCAGAGCTCAGAGGGAACTAACGAGTCGGGTTGTGGAAGTGTTAAAAAATGGAAGTAGAAATTATAGTAAGAATGATTAAATGCAGCAGTACTGGAACTAGGAGCGGGGGGGCTGATGTGAAGTGGTTTCCATTCTACGCAGAGTTTACAGTTTGGTTCCGTGGCTCTCAGCTCCCCCCACTAGAAACATTGTTCCATCACCCCTGTGTTAAAGTCTTAAACACTTAGTTTAATAACGAAAGCCAGTTCTGGCCGGGAAACTCGGTCCAGTCATGCCCGGTGGCACCTGGTCATCAAATCATTCGCGTGGGACGTTAGGTGGTGACATGGCCCCGCTGCTTTTGTGCCCCGGAGCCTTAACAGCCATTCTGCAGGAAAACGGGCCCATTGCCCACAGAAATGGCCTGTGAATAATCAATTGCAAATGGCTGCTGCAGGTGGAGAGGCGCTGTCATTTGACTATGGAGGAGGCAGGCAGCATCACTGAAAGGGAAATAGGGATTTCTGTATGGCTGGACAGCCCCGGAATGTACCCATGGGGAGGTAACCTGGGTGTGGTTGTGTAGACAGTGAATTAAGAGCAACGCAAGCAGTGTTGATCAGCTCAAACAACAGACTGTAGGCAAAAGGGGAAAACGCTCAGACCTCATCTCCAGCAGTACTTATGTTTTGTCGCTCAGGCGTGTGAAACACATCTGTATGTGTCTGATCGCTTTAGCCCTTTAACACTTCTCTGTTTGTTTGTTTTTCTTTTACTAATAAACCTTTAGTTTTAGTTACTAAGGGATTGGCTGGCAGCGTGGGATTTTGGGTAAGATCCAAACTTATTTTGATCTGGTCTGTGGCTGAACCTTTGGGATCAGAGGGAACCTTCTGAGTAAAGAGCATAGAGTTTAAACGACTGGTCTCTTTACTGGACCCAGTGGCAGTTTGGGAGCCAGAGACTGAAATGCAGTAAAGGGGGCTGTGTGTATTTTTATTTTAGCTTCTTAACCAGTGTAGGGGAATCAGAAGCGCTGTTTGTGGCTGGTTGGGGAGTCGGACTTCATTGTCACCCACCAGTGCTGAGAGAATCTGCTCTCCTTTTACAGCCTGCCCTGACCTTGGCATTATCAGGTGGGTACCCTGGGCACAGATGGGTCACAGTAACATCTCTGAGAGCTAAGCTGCAGACAGAAAAGACGGGCGTAAAAACGGCAGGAAAACCAAATGCAGCTAGGCCACGGCAATGATCGGCACCCAGGCCAAAAAAGTTCTCTCGCCTGCAAAACACTTATTCAAAGCTTAAATGTAAAAATCAAGTTAAAGTTTTGGCAGGGCGACCCTACGGCCCGTGCTGGCTGGGACCGCCCCTTTTTTAAGCCCTGTCCCAGGCGTCCTGACTTCTTTGTCAAAAGCAGGCGTTTGTCCCGTTTTCTGTTGCCAACTTCATCAGTTGGCAAGAGCGAATGGGACAAAGTGGGGTGCAAAGGAACGGGCAGGGTGGGAGGACAAAGAGTATAGAATCATAGAATATCAGAGCTGGAAGGGACCTCAGGAGGTATCTAGTCCAACCCCCTGCCCAAAGCAGGACTATCCTCAGCTAATGCCAGCCCTGCGCCGGGGGGGCAGTGGCTCGGGCGAGTGACTCAGGCCAGCCCCAAGCTGTGGTGGAGGTGTTCAGGCCAGCTCCACGCCAGGAAGGGGCCTCAGGGAAGTGGTTTGGGCCAGCCCCACATGGGAGGGGGGCTCAGGCAAGCCCCATTTTGCCTTTGGGAAATATGGTCACCCTAAGTTTAGAAATGTGAGTAACTTCAATTTGTCTTCATCTCATAGCTTGCAATTTACAAAGGGGAAATTTTAGGCACATCAAACCATTTTTAGGGAAGACGGCTCAGAGGTTCAGCTGACAAGGCTAAGCCGAGCAAGTATTTATTTGGTCTCTCCTAATAAACTGTTCACAGCCCAGCAAGGAAGCACAGCCTTTAATTAAAAAGAAACCCACCTAACTAAAAAGAAAAATGTAAAATGTCTGTGTGAGATAAATTGGCTTTTAAAAAAACGCCACTAAAAATCTATCCAAATCTTTCATTCAAAGTTGCAAAACTGACAGGCGCTTTTTGCCCACTACAGGCAGCCAGTGTTATTTTGGTTTGTTATTTAGCATGTGACCCTTTGTTTTTATAAAGTTCAACATTTTTTTAACTAAAGACCAGAGGACATGGTCATGGCTGTGGTGGGGTAGCCAGAACCAAGAGAGCAGGGAGAGACCCTGGATCCTTTTTCAGTTATAAAACAGCCACTAAAAAAAATCACAGCTAAAAGAGCTGCAGAAGAAGAGTGAAAAATGTATGAAGACACGGCATCTCTGAGCAACAGCAGTGAGGAGCGCATAAGAGAAGCAATGTTAGAAACACTGAGCCTTAAGGTGGATCAATCAGACAGTCACTTTGATAAGGGTGCATGGAAACTCTGCAAGCACAAAATAAAGTTGCACTTCATGTGAAAATGGCTATTGCTAATATACTGCTATAGCAAATAAAAAAGGAAAGTTAAACCCAAGAAGGAATGTGCATTTCCCCCTGGAATTTGCAGTGTGTACTGTAAAAGGGGTAAAAGAAATGCAAACAAAACATGCTACTTAATTCAAACCCTATAAAGGCTCCGAAGATGAGCCATAAGCGATTGTGTTTTCTTTTCCAGATGGCTGAGGGCTTTGGAAGCAGACACCAGCGCAGCACCAAGAAAGATCAATGCATGTAAGAAATGGCGCTTAGCCTTTGAAAATCTCATCCAAAAGTTACGATTAACTGTGGTGCGGAGTAAATCCTAGAATCCTAGATGAGGGTTGGAAGGGACCACAGGAGGTCGTCCAGTCCAACCTCCTGTGTTGTGAGGGAGTAAAAAATCTATGTGGTGCTGGGCTGTAAATGGAAAATTTTAACTGTACTAAAACTAAGTAATTCGATAATAGATCAAAATGCCCTAGATTGAAAACAAATCCGGCGAATGGCTTAGCGTTAAACCTAGTAAGAAAATGTTGTGCAATATGTAGCAGATATTCTGCTGACAGGGAAAACCCTTTAAAAGTATTGGAAACCAAGTTTGCAGGAGGTTTCTTTCTTGGGACTAACCCTGCCACCTGGCCAGCAAGCTGCAGACAAACAATAGGTTGAAGCGATTTTGGGGCTGCCCTTCCCTGGTTCAGAAACAGTGCTGCTGTCATCGCTGGACGTGACAGGTTTTTGTCAGGGTTTTAGCCCCAACTACGCAATCGCTGCACCTCTCTACCATTAATGATCTGGAGGATGGGGTAGATTGCACCCTCAGCAAGTCTGCAGATGACACTAAGTTAGGGGGAGTGGTAGATACCCTGGAAGGGAGGAATAGGATACAGAGTGACCTCAACAAATTGGAGGATTGGGCCAAAAGAAATCTGAAGAGGTTCAACAAGGACAAGTGCAGAGTCCTGCACTTAGGACGGAAGAATCCCATGCACAGCTACAGACTGGGGACCGACGAGCTAGGCAGCAGGTCTGCAGAAAAGGATCTGGGGGTTACAGTGGATAAGAAGCTGGCTATGAGTCAGCAGTGTGCCCTGGTTGCCAAGAAGGCTAGTGGCATATTGGGCTGCATTAGTAGGAGCATTGCCAGCTGATCGCGGGAAGTGATTATTCCCCTCTATTCGGCACTGGTGAGGCCACATTTGGAGTATTGTGTTCAGTTTTGGCCCCCACTACAGGAAGGATGTGGACAAGTTGGAGAGAGTCCAGTGGAGGGCAACAAAAATGATGAGGGGGCTGGAGCACAAGACTTATGGGGAGAGGCTGAAAGAATTAGGCCTGGTTAGTCTGTAGAAGAGAAGAAGGAGGGGGAATTTGATAACAGCTTTTAACTATCTGAAGGGGGTTCCAAGGAGGATGGAGCTAGGCTGTTCTCAGTGGTGGCAGATGACAGAACAAGGAGCAATGGTCTCAAGTTGCAGTGGGGAAGGTCTAGGTTGGATATTAGGAAAAAGTTTTTCCCTAGGAGGGTGGTGAGGCACTGGAATGGGTTACCTAGGGAGGAGGTGGAATTGCCATCCTTAGAGGTTTTTAAGATGTGGCTTGACAAAGCCCTGGCTGGGATTATTTAGCTAAGGATAGTCTTGCTTTGAGCAGGGGTTGGACTAGGTACCTCCTAAAGTCCTTTCCAACTCTAATTGTCTATAATTCTAGCATTCTACCAGCTCCTGCAGATAAAAGCAGAGTGGGAATGGACCTCTCCACCCGCAGCACGCCCAAGCAGTGTATAAATGAGGCTTTAACACACGCTCCAGTTCTCAGCAGCCCAGATTATAGAACCAGCTTGTAGCAACCCAGGACACAGCCTTTTCTGCTGTGGACTGTCGCAACAGAGAAAAACCTATCACTTGTGCCTTCAGGCTGCTGAATGGTGTTGAAAACACTCACTGACTAAGATGGAGGATGCGTGTGTCTCCAGACCAGAGTCCTGGTAGTGGGCCCCTAACCCTTTTATCCCATGTGCATTGCATCATTTAAATCCTGAAGGGCTGCACCCAGAGGGGCTGACGATGTTACCCAAATAACAAATATCACAGGATCTTTTTCAGGGGATAAGGCAACAAGCCGTGTTTATTGTGAATACAGAAATTTCTTCATAGTATCGATGCAAATACCAAGAAAATAGTATCAACACTACAGCAATACCAACATTGTGCTTTACTTAATGAAATAATGTAATGTAATGTTATCAGTAATGTAAACACTTAGGAAAACAGTATTAACATTGTATCAATACCACAATTACAGAGATTCTTGATAGTAATAGAATAGACTTTGTTGACACATGTTCCAGTTGGTATTTTCATTCACACTCACACACTGACAGGCACACACAGACAGGGAGACAGGGAGACATACACGGGGTCCCACAGCTGTTTTAGTTACCAACCTCTAGGTGCTCATGGTAGTCACTGACCAGGTGACTGTAGCACGAGGGTGAGGAGCTAGGTTCTGCCGATGCGCACCGGTACTCCTGGCTGGTGTGATGTTGTAGACCCGAACCTCCAGCCTTCATCTTTCTGTCCCATTTTATAGGGAGAGGACCCCATGTGTCTCTATGGGTTTTGCACTGTCATGCTGCAACTGCCTCTTTGGTGTGATCCTCAATCACCCACATTGTTGCAAGCCTGATCAGATTTTGTCCTTTGAAATGGGCTGGCTCCAAAGTCATTAGGGTGAGTCCCTCTTCAGCCTGTTTGATCATCTTCACTCCTTTCTTCTTTCCTTCAGATGTTCGTGGTGAGGCTTGTGTTTTCCTCTGTTTGACATCCCTTACTGAGATCAATTGTTCAATTGCTCTCCCTGTCCGCACCCACCTCAATTGCTCAGCCATTCACACTTCAATCACTCAGTGCCAACTCCTAGCTGAAGAATTCACATATTCACTTTGACAGTGTCTTTTACAATTAGATACAAACATTGCATTGCCGAGTGTGGCTTTTTGTACTTAAAATAGGATTTTTACAAATATAGAGATGTATTGGAAGCAGGGAAACTTAACAGATAAACTGGCTAGTGGACATAGCACAGACATTTACAAACCATCTCCAAATTATACCAAGTACAGACAGATTTGAATTAATATTTAAAAGGGTAATGTATCAGGCTGAGGTGCCTCTTGGTAGAAAGGGGGGGAGCAAGGTTCTGTTCAGGGCCAACAACGATACAGGTTGGTTGTTGGGTCATCCCTTCGGACCCCCAGCACTGGATTTGGGCTGTGGGATCTCTCGGGGTGGGCTGAACCTGTGCAATGCAGGTGTCCACACAGCTCAGTACGCTGAACTGGCAGCTGTAGCAGAGGCATTCGCACTCTGTAGTAAAAGGCAAACGCCGGGGGCATGATATGTTCAGACTCTCAGGGAGTCTCTGTGATGCTTTGATAACTTATCTCCCTTGGTGGAGCATGGATTTATTTTGCTGTGCAAAGCACAAGTCTCGATGCTTTCAAGCCCTTTTGGCGTATGCGTGGCAACTAGCAAAGTAGTTGGGTAACTCCGTGGAGCATGTGGTTAAGGTAAAGGTTTATTCCAGACTTGGGGAGGCAAGCAGGAAAAACAACAGAGTGGATAAAACTGCTAAAGAAGCTGCTGCTAGAAGGTCTGGGGGAAGGGGTCCCTGCCAAAGGGCTTCTGCCCCCTGATCATCCAGTCCCTGAGGTTACCACTGGAGCACAAGCAGAAAACATTGACTTAGCAATATTACAAGAAGCTGACACAGAAGGATCTGCTCTTAAACAAAAAAAGTGGAACCGGTTCCATGCTCCTTGTTGCTCAGTGAAGGGAGCGATTTACCTGACCCGCTTTGAATTCCACCACAGCCCCTTCGAAGGGTAACGGTGTCTGATGTACCATCGGGGGCCCAGCAAGATGCTGGTGCCATTTAGCAGTGACTGATTAAGGCAGCCAGGTAGCCCGACTGTAAAAAAGGATGTAGCAATTCATGTGAGCAGGTGCCTGGTTTGTGCTAAAAGCAATCCACCAGGGAACACAGAACATGGATTTATCCAGGCACAGCCCTGCCAGGCTCTGTGGGAGAGACTGCAAATTAACTGTGTACGGGAGTTCCCCAGCACAAGAAGAGGCAACCAATATTTACGTGTAATTGTTGAAGGCCTTTACTAAATATACTTTACTGATATAATAAGCCATGGCTCCTGTTACAGCAAAACTCTTAGTGGAACAGTCTTTTCTGGGGCCGGGGGCAGATGCCCCAGACTGTAGACAGTGACCGGGGATCAACCTTCACAGGGAAGGTGATGAAAGATGCTTGCATCATGCTGAGAACAGAGGAAAAATTTCACGTATCTTATCACCCGCAGGCTTCTGCCTCGCTGGAAACAGAACAATCAGAACGATGCGAAAGAAGGTGTGGTGTGTGAATCCAGCAAAGACTGGGATGAAAAATTGCCTGTGATTCCTATGGCTTTAAACAACCCCAAAATAAACCAACCAGTGCCTCTCCTTTTACTGCCATGACAGGCAGAGAAATGAGACTCCCAGAACATTTGGTTAACCCCAGAAAAAGCTCCGGTTCCAGCACCAAGGTGGTGAGGCCCCTATTGTATAGTACAAAAAAGGCAGCCCTGCGCTTTATCTGGTATGGACAGAAGCAGGACCTAAAGCAAGGATCCATGATGACATGCTACTCAGTTAAAACTGGTCGGAGGTCCCCAATGAGGGAACCCCGGAAATGGTGGTTTGGTTTTCCGGCGGTTGGTAGCACACGGAAAGGCTGGGGCCATTGTCCGTGGGGAAGGCGAGTCGATCAAACACAGAAACACGCATTCGGGTCTGGGGATCCGAGGAAGCCTCCGTTGCTGACGTGACGGCTGGAAGCCCCATTCAGTTAGGCTGCAAAGTCAGCGAGGCCACTGGGTATCCTGTACAATTCTGCAAGCAGCCTGCGGGCCAGCGGGAACATGGTGATTGTGAAAGAATTGACCATCACAGCATCAGTCATGCACACTAAGCTTGAGGGGCATGGCACAGGTTTTGTGTTTCCTGTACAATCCAATCAAAAAAGGGCTTCTCACGACGTACCCTTGTGAGCATCAGGGAAGGCAGACAGAAGGGAAGCACGAGTACTGGACATTGCAAAAAATAACCAGAAACCCTGAATGCCCCACAGAGAGGCAGCACCTGGTAATTGGCTGGCATTAAGGCCCCTTACAGACATGCTGTACAATGATGTTCAATTTATCCATGGACCTGTGTTATTCAGTATGACTTCACTGCATTGGCCACAAGGAATATGTCTGCCAGAGCTTGGCCAATGGTGCAGCAAAATGATAAAGGACTATTGGAAAGATTTTGTCAGTAGACATGCAGCTGGTTTGGAGCTGGAGATCAATCTGGAACCAGGAGGACATTGAGATGTTGGGGGGGTGGGGGGACATGATTATGCTTCCCAGCACAAGATAGCTCCAGACATACAAAGCCCAAAGAATGAGCAAAGCGAAGTCCTCGTTAATCAGAAACTTTTGAAGGTGTACAACGTGATTTGTTTAAGGAAGTATGGCAGAAAGTGAATGAAATAATCAGCCAAACCAATGAGGATCATGGAAGTGGGGCCATGCCATGGTCTGTGTATGGTGGGCATGCCCCAGACAAAATCCAAGCCGCTCGAACTGATCTATCAACAACCAGGCCCTAGACTGGTGCCGGCCCCTGAGATCTCTCTGATACAATTTAGGGAGACAGTAAGCTGGAATAAGCTGGTCCCTGGCATCATAAAGGTTAAGAAACACTGAGCTAGAACACTGTCATTCATGCTCTTTTATCACCACAGAGAAATGAAAAAGTGGGTGTGGCAAAGATCCCGCTGATCGGTGTAAAATAACGACGCCTAACAACAACGCCAATAAGAGCAAGGGAGCAGTGCCATGGGATGAACTGGAGGACACAGGACTCCTCATCCCACTCACGCTCAGCGTCCCAGCAATTACAAAATGCCCAGTCCTTCACACTACTGTTAGCGTCCCGCCCGCAGGCGCACTGAACGACAGCGCAGCCGGTGAGCTTTGAAAAGAATGACCAGAGATGAGCAGCTTGGTCCCTCCTGACCTTAGAGTCTATGAGACTGAATGAGCATCTCTTCCTCAAATACTGTTGCCAGATGATGACTAGTCTGGGAAGCCCCAGACTTGTCCCGTTGCTCACAGCTGGAGGACACCGACATATGCTAGAGGCAGAGTGGCTGGCAGGCAGGCTCACTCTGCGGGGAACAATCTCCTAACTGCCCATGCAGCTGAGACGCTGGGGACATGGGGAAGGGAAACCGCCTATTGTGGGAATGGTCAGTGGTGGGTGGTGGCTGTTATTCTGACTGGCCAATGTCTCATTTCACACTAGAATTCACTGCGGTGATGGATGGAAAGATCTTACATCCTGCACACGTTTTCCATAATGTAACTGGCTTACAGGCTGAATTCAGATCACAGGAGGACGCTGGCAGAGCACTACCAGGTCTGGGCGTCCTTTTCCTCCATTAAGCCTGGATCTTAAAAGCTTACCAAGTAGGAGCAGGGAATTCGGTAGCTCATGAGCCCTTCCTGGTAGGAACAAACATACCAAGTGGGACCATGGTGAAGGTTCTCATTCAAAGCTTTGGTAGTTATCCATGCGACTGTGGTCATTTTAATTCTGACTTAGCATTGTCAGGTTTCGTAGTTGTACAAAACATTGCAAACCATTTTTTTTTGACGTATGTTTGAAATGTTTAACGTAATAAAGCCCACGGAGTATGTAGGGTTTTAAGGTGGGAAAACAGGGATAATTAATTAAAGTCAGCTTACGTTTGGTTAAGAAAATAGTACGTGATTTGCAGCTTGTAGGGAAAAGGTCCCTATCAGCATGTAAAAGAAGGTCATGCGAATAATCAGTAATATTGCTTAAAGAGTGGGAAAGATGGCCTAAAAGGAACTGATCGAAGGGGAAAATGCAGGAGGAAGACAAAAGAAAAAAGCTATCTTCGATGAAACGAGCAAAAAGCTTCCCTTGATTCTACCGGTAAGTGAGGTGGAAGAAAGAAGGTGTTGGAGGAGGGAAAGGAGCAAGGATGAACTGCTTCACACAGGGTTTTTGCTAAAGCTAGCGAGGTAGCTGAGAGCCAGGAATGTGAAGATTCTTTGTCAGCCCCAACCTGATCACGCTGGGGCATGCCGGGATGAGACGGTCGTCCTATGCCTGCCAATCACATGCTTGTGAACACTTTGTGACTGCGCAGGGTGTAGCGGCTGTTTAATTTCAGACTGTTGGATGTGTGTAGCGCGATTGCATAAATCCTATCTGGCCTTGGGATTCAGTCAAGGAATGGGCGGGTAAAGTCGTGTTGTGGTAACACCCACCACAAACAATAATCGTTCCAACAGTTTATTTCCTGAGGACTGAAAAGCTTTAGTTTCGCTGCCGTCGTGGGCCCCAACATGGGGGATGTGGGTGGAATGTAGTGGCCTGTGCTGCCGAGACAGCTGAACTAGATGATCTAATGGCCCCGAACTTTCTGAAACAGGCCAGGCCGTGGTTGACAGCCACGCGTCCTCCATTCCCTGACCAGGCCCAGGCCGGGAAGCAGCTGTCATAGCATCCCCCGACACACTGCCCCCAGCCTGTGTGCCTCACCTGCACGCCCCCTCCATAAGGGTGATGGCAGGTCCATCTCCAGAGCCCATTCAGCTCTTGATCATGGCGGCTTTGACCCATCGGGACTCCACAGGCTGAGCGAAGCCAGGTTCAGACTTGTCATCGTTAGTCTTCCTTCAATAACCCTCCTTTTGTTGCATGATAAGGGCTCACAAGTGTGGCATGGCCCACAGGAGCGGTGGGTTCCGGTAAAATGGGCAAACTGGGGTGCACTGCTCCCTTGGGGGCAGGGGAGCTGGGATTTCCAGGAGGAGCCAGTGGCCGAGGCTGGAGATCCCCGGGGAACAATTCAAAGCACTGTGGTATACCTATTGTTAACCTGCCAGGCAAGGACAGGGCTGGCATAACCCAGAAGAGAGTGCGTGCGTGGCTGAAAGGCTGGTGGGGGTCAGGAAGCTGACGCCCTCATGCTGGAGGCAAGGGGGTAACAAGATGAGTCAGAATCCTGGGTGCCCCTGAGAACCATCACACGAGTTCCCTGCTAGAGGACTGCTCCCTAGATAAAGGTGCCTGTGAAGTACAGTGAAGAACACCCTAGAAATCCTGCTACTGGTTGGAAAATGGGCATTTTTAGTAGGAATTTAAAATAAAAAAAATCCTGTCAACACTTTTGGTTAAATAAACAAATGACTGGGTTTCAAAAACTGGCTTTGGTTTAAAAAAAAAAAAAAGGTTTGGCTTTAGAAAACTGCAAAAAAAACCCCTGACATTTTACCAAAACTCAATATTTTTTACTCAAATATTTTTTTCTCTCTCTTTTTTATTATTATTTTTGATTGATTGATTGATTGATTGATTGGAAAAAATTGAAAAACTTCAACAAAAGGGAAAAGTTTCCGCAAAAATATTGTCTTGGCCAAAAACCGTTTTCCATCCAAAACAACGATTTGCAAGAGATGAAATAAAGTCCACTAGCTCTACGGTAGCTCCTCCTGCCGGAAAATGTGGGCTCTGGGCTTTCCCTACCCCTGGGAAGGTGTCGACCCAGTGCTTAGCGCTGGAGTGCCAGCTTCTGCACAGCGCTCTTGGAATCCAGCCACCAGAGCTGTCGCTTTGTTCTTGCTGGGGCCACGGTGATGGGGGGAGATTGAATTAATTTCACTACAGTTGGTTGACTGGGAGCTATTCAGCAGAACAAAAAGCAGACAGAGGTTGGGAATATTTTCTTCTAGCCTTGCAGACCCTGGCTGCCAGCCAAACGAATGCTAGAGAGGTGTTGCTTGAGATACCATAGGCTTGGTCTTGAAAGGGTTATTAATATCCAGGGGGAAAGCTGAGCTATAATCTTTTTCCCACTTTCATGTCCTCTTTGCTTCAGTTGTTATTAGCCCAATCTCTGACACCGCACTGATAATTCAGCCAGCGAATGGGAGCTGGGTCAGGGAGGGTGGGCAGATCAGGATATTTGGAACTTTCTCTGTTATAGGTAGCGGTGCCTTTAGTTAAAGTTGCCTGACACATCTGATTATAGGATCTCGTTTACAGCAGCTTATCACTTTACCAAACTGAAACCATTCAGGCCATAATTTCCCACGCTGGGTGTCTGCTTCAGGTTGACGTTCTCTGGAAATTTCAGCTGAAACAGTGCAGCCGTTTTGAGAATGAGACCAGGGGAAAATCACCTGTTTTGTCTGAAAAACCCCCACATTCTCTCAACCATTTTGTTGAGTAGTTCTAGCGTCTCCATGCCCTAGAGCAGGCACGTGAAATTTGGCAGCGGTGTCACTTTGGCCTCAGGAAGACGCCTTCTGCCTTTCCCAGGAAAATCCGCCCAAACATGGCCAGGTTAAGAGCCTCTGGAAAATGTCTGTACGCAAACGCTCAGTAGAGACTTACTAGAGTTTAGCAGTTCAATTCTCTGGAAATTCCTTCTGCACTGCGGGTGTGTCCCGTCCCCAGCTCTCACACGCATCCACACGGAGCATGTTCCGTCTTGGGGTTGCAGAGGCTGAGCAGGACTTTCCCTGAAATTGCACCTCCCGGCTGTCAGGGACCAAGAGCTGGGAGCCTCATGTCTCACGTGCTCCTCTGTGAGGGGCGAGGTGGGGGAACAATTGGTTTGATATGGGGAGGTGGAGGGACCTGGCCGGGCCATTCCGGATGATAGACTGGACCATGGGCATGCAGGGGGGCTGGGATGAGAAGCCAGGTGCAGGGGAGGCAGGGACTAGGACGAGCTGTAGAGGTAAGGGACCGGGCTGTTGAGCTGAGCTGGGGGGACTGGGACGTGAGTTGAGTGGAGGGCAACAGGGGTGAGGAGCTGAGAGTGCATTGATTGTAAGAACACGGGGACAGGGACTGTGGCTCCCAACACACGTGTGTCTGGAGCCCAGCACAATGAGGCCACAGTGCAATCCAAATAATAGTGGGCTGGGAAGGAAATGCAGCAACCTTGTGGCCTCCACAAGGGAGGAGAAACTGTGAGCCTTGCTTTGACGGGGGGGGGCTGTAGCTCGGCGTTCTGTCCGGGCTGGTCGTGACGCTTCCTCGGGCCCAAGCTGAGGAAGGCCACTGCACCTTCCAAAAGGGCAAACGCTAGCATCTCTGCACCCGGCTTAGTCCAGGTCCTCAGGCCGTGAGGACAGCCTAGTAGCCTTTTTCCCTGCCCTGTGGCAGGGCAGGCACGCGAGCAGTGGGTTCGCTGTAGCAGCAGGGAAGAACGCGTTTTCCCGGGGTGGCTAGGGAAGGGCGGAGGGGGACGCAGGCCCACCCGTCTCACTGCATACCAGTCCAGGGCCCTATCCATGGCACAGGTGTTGCCACCGTGTCGGCGGGGCTCCCGCCGCAACACGCCAACGGGGTCGTGCCCCGAACTCAGCCACGGCTATGGCTGTCCCTGGGCTACTTCCTCTCCATATCTCCAGATACGTGGTTCCTCGGGGTACTCAGCCCACGGCTGGCTCACCAGTCGCTCCTCGTTGATGGGCGGCAAGGCGGGGAGCTCCTTGGCGGAAGGCAGCTCCTCCAGGTCGCACGGTTCCAGGGATTCGGCGTCCGGCAGCTCCTCCAGGTCTCCTCCAGCTCCACCGGGGTCTCAGAGGGCCCAGAAATTATCTCCAGTCCTTGGGGTTCAGCGGCTTGGTCCAGTCACTGGAGCCTGGAGCCCCTACCCAGGCCCGGGGTAGTTCCCGATGCCTCCACTTGGGGAGGCGCTCGCTCGGGGCACTGCCCGGCTGGGGTCAGGCCGACCCTGCAGCCTGTAGGGCGGTACCTCTGGCTCCAGCGGCAGCCACCCTCTCACTGGGCCGCGGGGCCTGCCTTTTATCCTCCCAGCCCTGGCAGAAGCCCCGCCCCTCTCTGGGCGGATTGGCTAGTCAGTCGGATCTACCGCAGTCCGGCTCCGGGGTTGCCGGGCAGACTGGCCTGCCGGCCCTTTCACAGTCCACACTGGGAGAAGACAGAGGAGCCAGACAGCTCAGCTCACGCGTGGGCTCTGAATTCCTGCAAAGGGAAGGCTGGCCTGGAGGAGAAAGCCTCACACTGGGTCTCAGAGGAGCCTGCCCTTGTGACCCAGGCCAGTCCCTTAACATTATTGTGCCTCAGTTCCCCATCTGTGCAATGACACTTCACTTCCTTTCTCTCACCCGTTGGCTTGTCTGTCTAGACTGTGAGCGCTAGGCAAAAACGTGAGCCTCTACATTAGGAAAAGTGATTGGGTTTAACCAGGGCCAGATTTAGGGGCAGGCGGTAGCACCAGGAGCTGGGCTGGGGGTGTTGTTTTTGTGGTTAGTGACAAAAGGGAAAAATCAAATGTTTGAAGTAACGTGTTCCAGGTCTTCTGTCCGTGGATTCATTTTTCACAAACCTCCTTGGATGTTCTGGGCCTTTGTAGAACCCTGTGGGAAACTTCTAGACTTTATAAGAACTCCCTTTTCTTCGACCCCCCGGCGATGCTGTCAGACAGGCTCTTGCGGGTATATCGGGGAGGGGCACCGCCAGCCCCACGGCGAGACGTAGGAACGAAGGGATGTCAAGTGAGATCCCAGCTGCGACCCTGTGAACCTGGTTTGGCTGTGGATGTGTGAGAGTGTGCTGGTGTTTGAGACTTGAAATTCAAGAGAGACTGACATCGCTTGCTGTTTTGTCGCTTGCAAATGCCGTTGGCCTGCCTTTGGCTCTGTGATGCTCCGCTTCGGTTCATGGCAAGAAAAGCGACCTTTTGAACTGAAGGACGAGGGTTAAATATTCGAAGGCTGTCACCTATTGCAACACTCTTTAATACTGCTTCACCCACAGTTGATGTCCAGTTCCATTTCTGCATGCTAGTACATTTTAGTTATTCTTAACATTAAAAAGTTTCCATAAGCTTAGAGGAAACAATTTTTTCCAGGTTTTTATTGCTGTGTAGACATTCCCTGTGTTTCCAGGCCTGTGCTGGAGTGTCCACACTGTCTTGTAAACCTGGGCTTACAATGGCTGGACCCCTGCTAACACCAACGTGCTATACCCAACAAACCTTCTGACTTTGGGCTGTGGCATGAGCTGCGTCCACACTGCAAAATGAGACAGCTTGGGCCTAAGTCACAGCAGGGCTAGCAGGGCCCTAGGACCCAAGTCCTGAGTGCTCGCTGACCCAAATCCGATTTCAGTGTGGATAGAAAGTGGGCTTGGGCTCAATCCTGAGTCAGACCCTCAGCTTAGTGTGCAGTGTAGACACACCTTGAGTGGTCTCTGGTTAGGGACCCTGGAGTGGGAAAGAGAATAACAAAAAACCCTCAGTAGCTCCATGCAGCTTTCCATCATGTCCGATTCATTGGGGGAGAGGCTGGTTACCACCCCCCTGCTCTGTGAATGGCCATTTCAGAGCACGTCGGCTCCAGTGGAAAGGATTCTACTCTGATCTGGAGCCACGCGTGGGAGATCTCTGAGGTTTCAGCAGCTTCGCTGGGGCGGGGAGTGGGAATGACGCGCCCGTCTCCAACCGGTGGTCCGGCTGGCAGGAACACAGCAAAAGGCTTGCTAGCGGTGCACGTGGAACAGAGCCAGCCCTGGCCTAGCTCTGGGAACTTGTCTCCTGCCAGATGAGGAGTGGAAGCTGATGGGGGGGAAGAGGGGGAACCAGGCCGCCGCGATCTCCGCCCTGTCGGGAGGAGGCTTTGAGGGAGATGTCCAGAGGAGGTGCCTGCCTGCCCATGTGATTCAGCAGCAGGATGGGCTGTTGGGTTTTCAGAAGATTAAGATAAATGAATAGCAGCTACACCTTGAAATCTGCTGCTGCTGTTCTGGGGGGCAGGGGGTGTTTGGGGGGAGAAGGTGCTCCTGGAAGATGCAGGGACCCGTGAAAAAGCTGCTGTTATCTCGAGCCAAGGGTCTGATCCAAAGCCCACTGGCCGGGGTCTTTGGATCAGACGTGGGGACGACGTTCTCGCCAGCTGATTCACCAGACTGTAATTTCTTCCCCTAAACAAGCCCTGCCTATCCCCCGGGGCAGTCGGGTGGCTCTTCTCTCAATCCCCCCAGTTTGTCCGTATATTTCTGAGGGACCCAGAGCTGAGTGCGGGAGCTCTGGGGGCTGGGGCGCCCCTCCCCAGCACTGGACGGAGAGGGGCTATCCTCTCCCTGCTCCAGGGCGGGCAGCCTCTGCGTTCCCAGCTCCAAGCTGCACTGGCCCTTTTTGCTGATCTGTGCAGACCCCACCCCCCCGACGCGCTCCGCTCATTCTGTTTCTCACCGCACAGTGCTCCAATCATGGGCCCTTGGGCACCAGCCGTGAGCAGCAAGGATTCGGGTCCTGTACATGGCCAGGATCATGCCTTGTGGCCCTTGCCCTAGTTTCTAGCCTGCATGGCAGGACTCCACCCCGTTTGCATGAGCTGGGGACCGGCGGTGAGCTGTCTGTCCCGTGCACCCAGCCGGTCTACGTGGCATCAGGCTTGTGTTGTGGTTACGACACTCTCCCACTCATTTGTGTCTCATCCACCTGTTGCATCTTGTCATTAACCTAGATTATGAGCTTACTGCGTGTACATACTACCACAGGGGGGTCCTGACCTCCGGCTGGGGCGTCCTGGCACTACCATCACCCAGACAAACATCACAGGAGAAACTGTCTCAAACCCATCCTTACATTCCCATCTGGTGTAAATCAGTGCATGTATGCCACTTTCTTCCAGCTGAAATCCTATTACACTTACCAGACTTTCTGTGCTCAGAGCTGGTCATTTGATTTCAAAGAAGCTCCCTTCAAGTTTGTTTGGGTTTTATTTTCTTATCTTAGGTTTTGTGCTGTTGCCCGTCGCCGTAGCATCCACACACCCGCCACGGAAAATCAAGAGCAATAGTGAAGTCCCTAATGGACTCAGGGAGTCTCTGTGCTTCTCTCTGCTTGGAGTGGGGCTTGCGGGTTTGCTTTGTTTTAAAAGATCTCATGAATTGCTATTATAGATGTATCGCTCGGCTGCCTGGCAGAAGAGGGCGTCACCGTGGTGAGTGTCATTCCTACAGTCACAAGGCCATAAACCACTGCTCCATATTTCTCCCTTTGTCCTTCAGCCGTTAAACTTTTCCTCTTCCTGTTGGTTGTGGGGTTTTTTTACCACCAGGAAGTGGAGTTAGATTTATCGAGCAACAGCTGCTCGGATTTGCCCCAAGTATCTTTATGAAAATGGATTTGGCACTTGCCTTCTTCCAGGACTTTTTATCACTAACTGCCTCACAGAGTGCCTGGCACTTTATGGGTCTCCACTTCCCCTGTGATATTAATAACTCTCCGAATCAGATGGGGAAAATGAAGGGGGAGGGGGTCACGTGATTCAATCAGGCCCCTCAGATAAAAAAGGGGGAGGCTTGGGTGGATGGAGAGAAATTTTGGCAAAGCTCCTGAGATGCCAGGCCAGGGCCAGGAGAGCAGCCAAGGGGGTTCCCTGTGGGCAGCTCTAAGCCAGAGAGAAGACATCCCAGGGAGAGCTTTGGATCCTCTCCTGGGGGGAAGGAAGGACCCCAGGTTGGAAGGCCTGGAAGCTGCTGTTGGATGAAGAGCAGACTGAGGTCAAAGAGGATCTCCAGGACCAGCAGAGAACGCTGGAGCTGAGTATAAACTTTTGCTGTGGTGGGAGACACTGCGTGGGGACTCCGAGGGCTGTTTTGACCTGTTTCTGTTATTAAACCAGCCCCAAGAAGGGATGCTGTTAGCCACGAGAAAGCCTTTGTGGATCATTTCTGGGAACCCCAGAGGGACACTGAGGCAAGGCTGTTGCAGAGCCATTCCTCGTCATGAAGGGGGGTGGGGTGTTCAGGAAGCAGCCACCCTTTTACAGACAGAAAATGTCTAAGCGAATAATTCCCTTTACACTCTAGGCTGCCTGTCTGCTGACCTGTTCGTAGTCAGTGTTTCCTGCCTGCTCCTTATCAAGACGTGGATCTGAAAGGTTTCGGGGTTACCTGGGGTGCCCAGGGTAGGGACTCTACCTCCGGGGTAGGGACTCTACCACCTGCTCATGGAGCGAGAGCCCCGTCTATGCCTGGCCCCTTGTCTTCTGGGCACCCTCACGTGCTCCCATCCACAGCTCCCTGGAAGCCGTGTGCCCCAGGTTGTGAGTTTCACCCCCCTTCAAACACACTCAGTAGCACAAGGCACTTAGCTGGGTTACTAGTAAAACCAAACTGACGTTTATTTAACAGAGCTTGAGCTAGACTCGAGGGTCAAAGCAAAGCGAGGAGAAGAGTTTGGAAACAGAAGTAATACAAATAAAAGAAAAACATAAGACGCGAGTTCTAGCCTCGCTGCTTATTAACTAGTGCTTTTCCGCTGTAGCAGGGTGGTGCAGGCATGTACCAGTGCAACGGAAGGGATTCATCCAGCGCTGTAAGCCACCGCTCAGAGAGGCAGTGGCTAGGCTGCCAAAATAATTCTTCCGTGGACCTCGGGGCATCTCCACCCAGGCACAGGTTGGTTTAATTGCACCCCACAGGGCATGATGTTTCCACAGCCCGGGGCAGACCTCACTCTGTAGTGTAGATCTGCCCTTAGCCCCAAGCGGGTCCCCGTCCCTCCTGGGACTCTTTTGTCTTTGTCAAGGCTCAAGCCTGCAGCTGATCCAGATAGCTCGTACAGGGCTGGCCCCACAGATGGCCACGGTTCCCCATATTGACCAAGTCAGCTCTGAGATTCCCCCAACTCAGGCGCCGCGTCTCAGATCCACCTGTACTGGAACCCTCCAAAGACCCCGCACGACCCCCTTGGTGACATGCCGAGCAGAGGGTTGGATGCAGGGGTAGAACAGGTCTGTGTCACAAAAGATCTGAGCTGTTCTTTTACTCCTTTTCCCTTATTTTATCTGCCTGCCCCTCTGAAGAGAAGTGCAGCTCCGTTATCGTTGGAGCTGCTTTGCCTCCAGCATGTCACCTGTCTCCTGATCAGCCATGCGTCTCCCTTGCTGCGCTGTAGGGAACATGCAGAGGAGACCCACCTTCACCTTGCATGACACATCCCAAAGGGCTCATCTTGACGGAGGAAGCTAAGAAAGTTAGAATCACAGAATCACAGTCCAAAGCAGGACTAACCTCAGCTAAACCATCCCAGCCAGGGCTTTGTCAAGCTGCAGCTTAAAAACCCCTAAGGACGGAGATTCCACCCCCTCCCTAGGTAACCCATTCCAGTGCTTCACCACCCTCCTAGTGAAAAACTTTTTCCTAATGTCCAACCTAGACCTCCCCCACTGCAACTCGAGACCGTTGCTCCTTGTTCTGTCATTTGCCACCACTGAGAACAGCCTCGCTCCATCCTCCCTGGAACCCCCTTTCAGGTAGTTAAAGGCTGCTGTCAAATCCCCCCTCGTTCTTCTCTTCTGCAGACGAAACAGGCCTAGTTCCCTCGGCCTCTCCTCGTAAGTCTTGTGCTCCGGCCCCCTCATCATTTTTGTTGCCCTCCGCTGAACTCTCTCCAACTTGTCCACATCCTTTTTGTAGTGGGGGGCCCAAAACTGGACACAATACTCCAAATGCGGCCTGACCAGTACTGAATACAGGGGAATAATCACTTCCCGCGATCTGCTGGCAATGCTTTTACTAATGCAGCCCAATATGCCATTAGCCTTCTTGGCAACCAGGGCACACTGCTGACTCATGTCCAGCTTCCTATCCACTGTAACCCCCAGGTCCTTTTCTGCAGAACTGCTGCCTAGCTCGTCGGTTCCCAGTCGGTAGCTGTGCATGGGATTCTTCTGTCCTAAGTGCAGGACTCTGCACTTGTCCTTGTTGAACCTCATTAGATTTCTTTTGGCCCAATCCTCCAATTTGTTGAGGTCCTTCTGTATCCTATCCCTCCCTTCCAGGGTATCTAACACACCCCTAGCTTCGTGTCATCTGCAAACTTGCTGAGGGTGCAATCTACCCCCTCTTCCAGATCATTAATGAACAAAACCAGCTCCAGGACCGACCCCTGGGGCACTCCACTTGTGACCGGCTGCCAGCTAGACATGGAGCCATTGATCACTGCTTGTTGAGCCCTTTGCTCTAGCCAATTCTCTATCCATTTTATAGTCCATTCATGCAACCCAGACTTTTTTAACTTGCTGATAAGAATACTGTGAGAGACCATATCAAAAGCTTTGCTAAAGTCAAGGTATATCACATCCACCGCTTTCCCCTCATCCACAGAACCAGTCATCTCTTCATAGAAAGCAATCAGGTTGGTCAGGCATGACTTTCCCTTGGTGAATCCATGTTGTCTGCTCCTGATCACCTGCCTCTCTTTTAAGTGCCTTAAAATGGATTCCTTGAGGACCTGCTCCATGATTTTTCCAGGGGTTGAGGTGAGGCTGACTGGCCTGTAGTTCCCTGGATCCTCTTTCTTCCCCCTCTTGAAGATGAGCACTATATTTGCCTTTTTCCAGTCATCAGGGACCTCCCCCTGTTGCCACGAGCTTTCAAAGATAATAGCCAATGGCTCTGAAATCACACCAGCTAACTCCCTCAGCACCCTCGGGTGCATTGCATCTGGCCCCATGGACTTGTGTATGTCCAATCTTTCTAAATAGTCCTAGACCTGTTCCTTCAGCACTGCGGGATGTTCACCTCTTCCCCATTCCGTGCCACCCAGTGCAGTAGTCTGGGAGCTGACCTTGTCTGTGAAGACAGAGGCAAAAAAGGCATTAGGTACCTCAGCTTTCTCCACAGCCTCTGTCACTAGGTTGCCTCCCCCATTCTGTAAGGATCCCACACCTTCCTTAATCTTCCTCTTGTTGCTAACATACCCTTAGAAACCCTTGTTGTTCCCCTTCACATCCCTTGCTAGCTGCAACTCAAATTGCACTTTGGCTCTCCTGATTTCATTCCTGCATGTTTGAGCAGTATTTTTATAATCCTCTCTAGTCATCTGACCAAGCTTCCACTTCTTGTAAGCTTCTTTTTTGTGTTTAAGCTCACCAATGACTTCTTTGTTAAGCCAAGCTGGTCGCCTACCACACTTGCTATTCTTCCTGCACATCGGGATGGTTTGTTCCTGTGCCCTCAATAAAGTTTCTTTAAAATACAGCCAGCCCTCTTGGATTCCTTTCCCCCTCATGTTAGCCTCCCAGGGGATCCTGCCCATCAGCTCCCTGAGGGAGTCAAAATCTGCTTTTCTGAAGTCCCTGGTCCGTATCCTGCTGTTCTCCTTTCTTCCTTTTGTCAGGACCCTGAACTCGACCATCTCATGGTCACTGCTGCCTAGGTTGTCACCCACTTCTACTTCCCCTACCAAATCTTCCCTGTTTGTGAGCAGCAGGTCAAGAGGAGCATGGCCCCTAGTTGGTTGCTCCAGCACTTGCACCAGGAAGTTATCCGCAACACAGTCCAAAAACTCCCTGGATTGTTTGTGCCCTGCTGTATTGCTCTTCCAGCAGATGTCAGGGTGATTGAAGTCCCCCATGAGAATCAGGTCCCGTGAACTGGAAACTTTCCCGAGTTGACTGAAGAAAGCCTCATCTACCTCATCCTTCTGGTCCAGGATCTACCTCATCTACCTCGTCCTCCTGGTCTCGCTGGCTCTTCTCCCTTGAAGCAGCACCGCAGGCAGCCAGGTCATGCCCTCGCTTCCATAACTCACCTCAGCAGGACGGCAGCTCGCTCCCAGCACATTTACAGGCCAGGGGCTGGGAACAGCCTCAGGTGTCTGGGCACTGCCCTCTGCTGGATGGACTCAGAGCGGCTCCTCCATGGGTCATAAGCACTAGACTGCTAGGAGGTAATGGCGATGCCCCTTTCATTCAGCAACAGGAGGCTGTTTAAGTGGTCACAGTGCACTGACGGGGAGGTTTTAGCTGGATTGGGATTTCTTACCTTAGCTACCAAAGGAGACGGTCCCTTCCCTCTGGAGGAACCCCATATTCTCCTTCGCCCCTAAGTGCAGGACCAGCTCGCCCTGCACTTTTGCTACCCAGACCTTTCCCTGCCTCTTTCGTGGCCCTTCTCTGCTCCCCCTGCCCCAGGTGCACTGCCGTGACCGTCTCTTTTGCCCTCAGATCTTCAATTCACCAGTCCCGCAGCAAGCCATGGGACAGGAACCCCCTCTCCTCCCATGCCTTATTGTTTGCAGAAGCGCTGCCGCTGTTTGACTACCCGGTTGCACCCTTCGTGCACTGGGCTCCTTTGACACACCCTCCCAGTGCACTTCACTCACCAGATTTCTTCCTTCCCTCCACGTCTGCTAACCCACCTGCCTGGCTCCAGTCTGTGATGCCTCACCCCACCCGTGCCCCTTCCTCAGGTGCTTTCTCATCACTCCTGCTCAAGCTCTCCCGGCTTCTCCGCTCTTTGCAGGGGCTGTTTGGACCGTTAGCCACCCGCTGCTCTCCCCTACCCAGGCGTGTCTCCATCGGGTGTCTGAGGGCTGGGTTCTCTTGGCTCCAGTCCCTTCATCCCTCCAGCGTGGCTCAGAGCAAAAGCATTAGCGAGCCACCCAGGCGTTGAAAGGCTACAGTTGACTCACCTGTCACGTGATGGATCCCCCTCATGAGACCCCGCAGCAAGCACCACGTCATCCCTGGGCCACCGGCATTCATGGCCCAGGGCCTGATTCTGCCCGGCCCAGTGTCCGGCGTCAAGGTGCACACCTGTGCAACGTGAGTGTGCAACACCACTGCCTCGGCCTGGCCTTTCACTCCCTCACCCTTTGCACCAATGTCAATGACACAGCGAGGTCCTGGGCCGGACAGCATCAGGGCCAGGGCTCCAGGACACTTTCCACTCGTGACTGACCCATCCCCTTGTTCCTTGGGGGTCTGGATCACCAGCCTCGTATGGCTGGAGGGGAAACTGAGGCAGCGCATAGAGCCGTGAGCTGCCCCCAGTCAGTGGCAGAGCCAGGAACAGACCCTGGCTAGCCTCCCACCCAGGCCCAAACCCCCCCGCCAGCTGCCAGGCTCCCAGTCCGTGTCTGCTCTGAGCTGGCCAGCTGAGAGCAGGGGGGAGGGGTATTCATCAGTCTGCAGTGACTTGATTCAAGCTCAATTAGCAGCATGTCATGGGGGGGAGGAGGGCGCTTCTTCGACAAGGCACCCAAAACCACCCTCTGCATGGGCCCTTGGCACCGCCCCCCCACTCTCCCTCCTGCTCCACCTGATGGGGAAACTGAGGCACAGGGCAGCCATGAGTTAGCCAGGGTTAGAGAAGAGCTGGTGGCTGTGGCGTTGGGGGGGTCTCTCCGGCAAGGCGAGGGGAGACCAGCCTGCATGGGGAGCAGCCAGGAGCCAGGGCTGAGGGGACCGGGGGGCTGCCTGCCCTGTGCGAAGGAGGCCTGAGGGGAAGGCGGAAGGTGGGGGGACATCCTCCTGTGTAAAGGGGGGGGGGTGCTTGACCCTGACCCCTGGAGGGAAGGGGGGGTGACTGCTGTCGAGCTGTCATGTCTCCATGTGGCATTGCACCCGCCCCAGCAGGCCCCCTGAGGTGTATCTGCACCCCCTGTCCTTGGTGGTCCCTGATGTGGTCCCCTGCCCCACGTGCAGGCAGCCGGCCGTGGCGCAGGCCTCCCTCTCGTGGCCCAGAACAGCTGGCGGTGCCGGGGCTGTCACGTCACAAGTGGGGGGAAACGCAAGCCGGGCTGCGGCGGGGGTGGGCAGGCAGGTGCAACACTGTGGGGCGGGGGGAGGAAGGGGAGATGGCATCTGGGTGTTGGTGCAACCCCCCCTCAAATTGTCTCCTCGGGCCTGGGGCTCTGTGCACACAGCCGAGTGTGTCTCAGGGGCCTGTCCTGAACCCACGGGGTGGAGTCCAGCTGGTTCCCCTCCTTCAGCCCTGGCATGGCACCTCAGTCTTGATGCCCATGAAGTGTCACTGAACCGGGGGGCCAGGACTCTGTCCGCCCACCCCCCCTGCCAGCTGCTCGTCTCCACGGCCCGGGCCCCCCCGGGTGGGTGGGGATGTGTCCAGGACAAGGAGTGTGGAGGGGCACTCGGGGGGCTTGTTAAGAGGGATGGATAGGTCCTTCTGTGACTCACGTAGAGCAGTGACACGGGGGGGCGAGGGGCAGGTTGCACTGGGGTCCCCTGCTGCCATGGGTCTGGCAGCTCGTCTGCCTTGGCTCTGCTGGGCGGGAGCGCCCAGCCCTCTGTCCTGGGGGCGAGGGGCGGGTGAGAAGCGAAGTCCGTGCCCCGTAGCGGCCTGGCCCTTTGCCCCGGTAGAGCCGGCAGCCTGACGTGGAGGGGCTCTGTGCCGGGAGGAGTCCTTGGACTGTGGGAGCGGAGCCTCATGAGCCGTGTGCTCCCCAAGGGCCGGGGAGCAGAGCCAGGATGGCGCAGGGCCGGGAGAGATGCAGGCAGCCCTTTAACCAATGTAATGAATTCACATGGGTCAGTGGCTTTTCCCACAGCGTTTAATAATCAGCGACACACAGTTCTCTCAAGGAGAGGTGAGGCCAGGCCCCAGAGAGCGTGCGCCAGCCGCACCGGGGGGTAACAGACACGGGGGAGCCCTTTGGGGGAGCCCCACACAAGACAGGAGGGGCTTGTCCATCGCCAGGACATGTCTCTGCTCCTCCAACGTAGCCCCCCAGGAGAGGCCCAAGCCTGGCGCGTAGGGTAGAGGCCACCCTGGCAGACACTTGGGCACACGAGAGCCGTGCTCCGTCTCCTAGGGCATCCCTACGGTGTGCGTTCGTCCCAGCCCCTCGCCCATAAAGGTCGTCAAACTTAACCTCGCATCAGCGCTGGCTGAGACCTGACCTGCGAGGCCCGTGACATCCAGAACCTCTGCCCATGTGGCGGCTCTGAAAATTGAGTGGAGGGGGCACGTGTGTCCTGGCTAGGTGTCTGTCCCTCCCCTCCACCCCCAACCAATCCAATGAGAGAGAGAGCTGTGTGTGCCCAGGGACTGCAGAACCCAGCAGGGCTCTGGGATCTGGCGGGGGCATTTGCCTGTCTCTGCAACAGCCAGTAGCAGCCATGGCTGGAGGGGGCTGGACGGCCCAGCCGTCCATTCCCACCAGTCCGCTCTCACAGGCGCTGCGGAGCCGGGGCTCTGGGCAGCTCACCCGGGAGAGGTGCCGGTTCCACACAAGTTTGGGGAAGCTCCTAGCGGGTCAGCCTGGGGGAAGGGTCCCTCCCCGTCCAGCGGGCAGACTGGCTGTCTCCCATGGAGCCCAGCCAGGGTCTCAGCCGGATTTGTCTCCGATCACCAGCAGCCAGGCACTGCCCCGGGGCGGCAGGGCCAGGTTCAAAGGGTGGCCCAAGGGAAGGACGCAGAAGCCAGGCAGGGCTAGGTGCGTGAGCCTTGACGGTGCCGACTGTAGGCCAAGCGCGGGGACAGGGCCAGGGGGGCGAGGGTGTGACGATGGCATGCTGAAGCAAGAGGCAAAGCAAACAAAGCAGCAGCGACCGGGGGTCGCGTTCCTGGGCCCAGCTCCCCGTGTTTGCAAAGCCCTTGGAGGGCACCAGCCTTTCTCCACTCAGCGCCACCGTGCCCTCAAAAACACCCCCCCAGGCCCATGGCTCAGCTCGGCCCGTGGCGATGCCAGCTCAGGGAGATGGTGCCACGCTGCACAAGGCAGAGCACGTGGGGAAGGTGGGACTCAGACCCCCCATGGTCCTGCTCAGAGCTGCGGGCCTCACTCCCTGGGGCCCTCGTCCCCCGGGCCATGGCAAGGTCCAGGGGAGATGCCCCCAGGGCTCTGTCCCTGTGCGGGGCCTAGGGCGGAGGCTGTAATATGCAGGGGCTGGGAAGAGGTGGGGGGCAGTGCAGGCCCTGATGTAGCGGCACCAGGGAGCGGGGCCTGGCTGCCCTGTGAACCCTGGCATCCGCCGCCTTGGCGTCGCAGGCAAACGGCTGACTCAGGGGCTGAGGCCAGCCAGGGGCGGGGGCCGGCGCTGCCTGCTCCGCTGAGCACTTGCACAAGTCCCCACGCCTGCTTCAGTCAGCAGGGCTGAGTCATGGCCCGGCTGCCCCTTGGACCCTGGGTCACCGTCCGGCTCCCTGCTCGAGAGAGCAGGCCCCGGCAGAACGGGTCACGGGCCTGCCAGGGAGGCGATGCCAGGGACACGTCCTCCCCACCTAGCCCGGCAGCAAAGCCCGCTCAGGGGCTGATGTCCTGTCCATGCCAGCCCGGAGTGACCCGTGTGCCGCGGTGGAATCCCGCCATGGCGCCTGGCTTTCAGAAGGGGCTGGGGCAGCCCAGAGGTGGCACCGCCGCAGGACAGGGGCCTCTCCGCCGAGTGCTGGGAAGCAGGGGCAGGCATCTGGCAAGGCAGCGCTGGGACCCCGCAGCCTGCATTCTCTTGCACGCCGCTCTGGGGGATCCCCAGAGACGTGCAGGCTAAGCCTGGCTCTCGGTTACTCCAGGCGGTTGCACCATCGGGGCCACAGAGATCCCTCCACCCAGCACTGCCATGCAGCCACCTCTGAGGTAGAGCGCAGCAGCTGCCTGCCAGCATCCGGCAATGCTCCAGCAGAGACTAGGAGAGGCGGTGAAGGGGGAGGCTCATATCCAACCGATACAAGGGAAGTTGGGGAGGTGGAAAGCAATTCCTGGCATCAGCACATGGCCAGGACACCCTGAGCTTTATGAAAAGGGCGTAGCTTTGCCTGTCCCAACATGGGCCCAGTTTGGGGAACGTTTGGCTGCTGAAGTGAGTGGCTGGGCCCAAGGGAAATGTTCCACCCCATACACCACGGGACCCCTGCTAGCCACACGGCCTCCCACTTCCAGGCTTGGGAGGTGTATGGATCAAGACAGCCAACGTCTCCCTCCACCCCTACATCCACATCACCCTTCTTCTGATCCCCAGTGGGGCAGGATCTGCTCCTCCCCCACTGTCTTCCACGGCCACCCCTCTCCCTTGGAGACCCTGCATCTCTGCCCTTGGGCCATCTTCAGGGCAGGAGGGCCATCTCCGGCTGCGTCCCGCCCACAGCCCCATGCCCTTCCTTAGGTGTGTCAGTCACCGGCATCCTCAAAGCATGTTCAGCAGGCTGGAAAGCCACTGCCCTTCCCCGTCTCTATGCACTGGGCCCTGCTACCCCCTGCAGCCCTGGGGGGCGGGAATCTCCCCCGTGAGATGCAGCTGTCCCCTTCTCCTGGGTTCCCCAGGTCCCAGCCAGAGGCGGCGCTGCAAGGGACCAGAAAACACGGCAAATGGGGGTTTGGCTCTGGAAGCATTTTAGTGAAGGATCCTACATAATGTACGCGAGGGGGGGTGGCCGCCCCCCGACGGCACCCGAGGTGCGGGCTCGGCCCGAAGCAATCCAGTCCCCTGTGCGCGCCCCGTGGCTGCCCCCCGCCATCACCCATAGCTGTGGGGGCTGCTGGGGTTCATGGGCGAGGAGTCCTGTCGACCTGACTGTCCCATCAGCTGCCAAAGGCGATGCCCAAGGTTCTGCACTTGGCAGGTGCCCAGGACGCAGCCCACCCGCATTAGCTGGGCACGATGGCGGCGGGGGGCCGCGTGGCGCTTCACGCGCTGGGGGCCAGTCCGTCCGTGATGTGCAGCCAGGCTTCGCCAAGGGGCACGCGCGCTGCGCTGGGGGCCAGAGAGGAGCCATTGCAGCGGGGCCTCCCCAGGCTGCTCCGAGTCCAGCTGAGCTCTCGCTGTGCCAAGCCAAGGCAGTGCCCCCGCCCTCCTCTTCAGGGGCCGAATCCACAGCGGCGCGGCGGGTCTCCTGTCCGGGGGCTCCCTGCATCAGAAGAGCACAAAGGTCAGGGTGACGGCCTGGCGCAGCTCACCTACAGCCCCTCTGGCATTTCCCCAGAGGGCTGGGCGGGGATGCCCTGGAGGGAGCGTGTCGGGGTGGAGCTGGGCCGTGGGCCCTGTGCCACCCCGGTGCTGCTTGTGCCACGTGTGCCAGTGAGTTTAGCACAGGAACAGGCACCGGGGTGGGGGGAGGAGGCCCTCCTGGCCATCAATGGTGGGCTGCCCCAGCCCCCAGACCAGTCCCCCTGGTCCTGGCCAGTACAACGGCCCAAGGCCTCCAGGGACCGCTCCAGCCTCGAGGCTTTTCCCCTGCTCTGAGTGCAGTCAGCTGCTGCCAGCTCTGTAATCAGCCTGCCCCAGCAGGGCTCGCAAGGACTGACTCAGACAAGCGACCCTCACCCTGGCGTTGCTCCTGCAGGACCTGCTCCCTTCCAGCAGAGAGAAGAGGAGAGCCAGGCTTTGGGGGCGTGCCTCCCAAGGCAGCCCACAGCTGGGGAGCCTTGCCCAGGCCCGCCCTCTGCTCAGCCCTGTCTCGCTGCACCCCACCGATTGCAGGGGGCAGCTCTCCCGCCAGAGCAGGACTGCAACCCCCAGTGGCTGAGAAGCGCCAGCAGGTGCATGCGAAACAGCCCTTCCCGTACGACTTTGCTGGGCTGGAGGTCACGGTCACGCAACCAGGGATAGACTGAGAAGGAGGCTGCGCAGCCAGAACACGGGCCTGCTTGCCCAGTGCTTCCCGAGTTCAAATCTCAGCTGTGCTACCAACTTGCTCCGTGGCCTTGGGGGAGTCACTCTAGCCCACGTGGTCAGACCTGAGTGCCTAAAAATTAGGCCTCTGCATCCGCAGTTAGGTACCTAAACAAGCATCCTGGTTTTCAGAAGGGCTGAGCTCCCAGCAGCGCTGCAGCGCTCAGCCTTTGTGTAAAACAGGCCGGCGGCGTTGGCCTTAAGAAGCTCTGGGAAACGTGCCGTCCCCACCTCCCAGGGCTGCTGCGAGGACGAATCAGTCTGGGAATGTCTGGGCAGGGCTCCGAAGTCTGGGCAGGATCATTCAGGGAGCCAGATTCCTGCTGGTGATAACGGCCCACAAACAGGGCGAGGGCAGAAAGCCGGAGAGGCCCAGGGAGCCCAAGAGTGAAGCCACGGGGTGGAGTTCATAGGCTGAGGGTGAGGGGTCAGTTCCCTGACTCTGAGCCCCGTAGGGTTGGGCACCCCATTGCTCGGTGCAGTTTGGGTCAGACTGGACCGAACCCTGCAGAGGCAGCGGGGGGGACTGAGGAGTGGCTGGGACCTCCCGGGCTTCTCTCATTGTGAGCTGTGGCTGGAGATCCAGCTGGGCCCAGCAGTACGGCACGTGTCCCAAGGGTCCGTCTGTCTAGCGGTGGCTCCCCGAGGCACCGACAGCGGTGCATTGCCTGACCATAGGGCGAATCCCCTGCTCCGTTGCACGGAGAAACATTCTCCCTTTGCCCAGACCACAGACGCCCACGTACTCTCTCCCACAGCAGAGCCTGACTGAGGTCTGGCAGGGACACAACAAGCCCTTTGAGACACATCCCTGGAACCGCCCCCGAGCTTTCCAAGGCACAGATGAGCCACTCCAGCCTCTGATGCTCCACAGCCTCAGCAGGGACCTCCTTTGGGGCCGAGAGGGGGATGGAGGGGGAATTCCAGGCAAGAGAGAGCGAGAAAAATCGACTGCAGCAAGAAAATGCACGCTGTGAAATGAGAGTGGGAGCCGGCAGGGCACTGCTGCAAGGAAGCTCACGGCACCGGCGACAGGCACAGAAGCAGCAGGGCACTGCTGCAAGGAAGGACGCTGGGCGGTGGAGAAAGGAGGAGAAGGGGAGGGAAGGAACCTAGAACAGGAGGAGAATGGGCTGCCGGGGGCAGGGAAGCTCTAGAGAAGCTGGCAGGTGAGGCTGCGGCTGTGTGGGAGCCAGGCCAAGGAGCAGCTACCTGCTGCAGCACACGTACTATCCCGAGCCACATTGCAGGCTGGCGGCCGGCAGGGAGGTGCACTCGCTGCATCAAAGGCCCTTATCCCACAGACAAGCCGATTCTGGCTCCTCCAAACAAGCCAAGCCAGAGCCTCACCTCCGAGCTGGCACGAATCCACCCGGCGGCGGGGAACCCCCGGGCCAAAGGGCGCCCATTCTCTGCCTCCCTCTGTGCACACCCCACAGCTGGCAACTCATGTGCCGTGACTCTGCCAGGGCCGCCCTGCCACGGGCCTGCCCGCCAGGTCCCTGCTCCCCTGGGAGCCCCGTGCTACGTGCTGGGCAGCGCCAGCTAGGCTTGTTTATTTCGCTTCCTTCCAGCCTTCACGTGTGGAGAAACTCCACTCCCAGGTGTCCGCCGGGCCTGGGCTCCAAGGGTGCCCGAGAACAACAGGTCGTAGCATGGGGCCCTCAGCCCTCCCTTCCGCACCAGGAGCCCCACATGCGCTCCCAGCCCCTGCAAACCCTAATCCCCCCGCCCCTAACACCCATCCCCTTGCCCAAACATCCCGGCCCTCACCAGCCCTGAGCTGTGCAGCCTGCCCCACGGGGGAGAGAGGGTGGGCCAAAGCGGAGGGGTCCCAGCCAGCTGCTTGCTCCTTTATGTCCCAGCAGGACCCAGTGAGTGCAGCCGCAGCAGCATGGGCCGGGGAAAGATGGCTCGGAGTGCCTCAGCTCCACGGGGCTGCATAGAGCCACACCAGCCCTGAGCCTTATGGAGAGGGTTTAGGGATCTCCAGCGCCACCAAAGTCAGGCCCTCGGCTTTGCTGGCCCTGGCCCGGGCTCAGCTGGGGGAACCACTGAGCGTGGGAGCAGGCAGACCTGGGAATACTGGGGAATAGGCCCCCCACCCCAACCCCAAATCCTCATGTTGCCCCCACCTGCCAAAGGGGTGCATGGCGAGGGGAACTGAGGAGCCACCCTGCAATGCGCCAGCGACCCCTTCCCACGCCAGCCCCCACGGGCAGAGACAATGACAGACAAGTGGGCCTTGCAACAGTTTCTGCCCGTCCCGCCCCCATCCCACCCCCGGAAACCGGGCTGTGGTTCCCAGTCCCCTCTGGGCCCCGCGTACGGGCCTGCCCTACTTCCACACCCGAATCCCCTTCCACAGCTGAGCAGCACCCCACGAACACACCCCAGCCAGCAAACAGCCCCCATGCAGCCAGCTCCGGTGCATGTCGGCGTGGGCCCCTCCATGGCACGGTGACCAGCTGGGCCCCGACCCCATGGAGCCTGCCCCGTCACGATTAAAAACGTGCCCAGCCTGCAGGGAGCTGCTCTTCCCCCGTGTTCAACCCCTCGGCCTCCAAAGTCTGATCCAGGCCAGAGGGGCTGGAGACGGGTCAGGAAGCTCCCATCAAGCAATGGAAAGGGGGGCAGAGCCTGGCTCAGCAGCCGCCCAGGCCCAAAGGCCAGGCTGTTTGGCACAAGTGTCCTTGGACCTCAGTGACACCTGGGCTCTGCCCGGCTGCCTCGTGCCCCACGGAGCAGCGTGCACAGCCAGCATTTCTGGGTCGCTTCCCCGGAGGAATCTCCCAGCGGGTGCTGACTCATGGGGCGTTCCCACAGCTCAGCCCTTTCCACAACGGTCTAGGGTGTTCGTGTGCATCCACACAGCAACACGCAGGCACCCCCTGCGCCTCTCACGCCCCCCTGCCTGCACGCATCTACCCTCCCAGCTCCCCACACAGTCTCCTGCCCACCCGCCCACCCGCCCAGGCCTCATCTGTGCCCCCCACACCTCCCTGTGTGCAGACATACACTGCCGCAAGCACGTACCCTGGCTTGTGCCCCCCCCCCACATGTGCGTCCACTGCCTCCCTCTAACTCCTCTGTAGGCATGGGCACGCCTCGCCTCTGACTGCGGCGTGCGGCACTTCTGGGGAGGAGCCCGTCGGGCCGGGTGCAGAGTTGGGCAGGGCATGCCCCTGGCTCTGTCACAGAGGGGCAGGACGGGGCACGCAGCAGGGATGGAGACAGGCAGAAGGGACCCCTCACCCAGGAGCTGCCCCCCGCCACTGCCCAGAGGGCCCATCAGCGGAGGAGAGGGTCAGTCTCAGCCAAAGTGAGCTCCAGGGAGTGGGGGGGGTCTCCTCCCGGTGGCTGAGCCAGGGATGGGCTGCGGTATGAGGCCAGCGGGAGGGAGGGGGGCAGAGCCCTGGAATGCCGGTCCCGGGAACGCCCCGACAGAGCCCAGGTCTGACAGTGTCCAGACTAGAGCGTCAGACATGCCTTCCCTATTAGGCCTTCCCCAGGAACAGACCCCGGGGGCAGGCACCAGCCAGACAAATTCCTACATCCCCGGAGACAGGAACATTACGCCCCTCGCGCCCCCCCTCGCACCCCAGGCCAGATCCTCAACATTTGGCCTGGACTCTGGCAGGGGCTGGGGCTGCGGCATCGGGCGCCCTGCTGATGGGCAAACACCTCATGGCCCAGGACCCCATCCCCAGCCTGCAGGCTGGGTCTGGCACGGCGCCCCCCCGCTGCACAGCACCAAAACTGGGTTTCCCTACCGCTCGGCCAGCTGCAGAGCTCCCCTTCCCTCCATTGCCTGGCTCCTCTTCTGCCCTCCCGCCCCCTCTGCTCTTCACGCTCCCAGCCCTTTGGGAACGTCCAGCCCGGTGGATTAGCTGCCACGGCCGGCCTGATTCCAGACCCATGGGCACAGGAGCCAGGGCTACGTGGCCCTGAGTCTCTGCTCATGGGAAAGCAGGTTCCTGGCTGCCGGGAACTGCTGGGGATTCAGGGCGTTGAGTGCGTGCAGCATCCTAAGCCTCTGCCTGACGCTGCTTAGGACCAGAAGATGTTGTCGCTGGGGGGAGGGCCCCTTTGGGCAGCAGGTGCCAAGCAGTGGCAGCACCGGGCACGAGGGGGGGCAGGAGGGGCACCGTGAAACCCAGGAGTCAGTGCCACGCTGGCAGGAGAGGCTGGCGGGTGGAGACGCTGGGCCATGGCCCGGTGCTGCCTCCTGCATGGTGTTTGCTGCTAGCATCCTACGGTCGTGCTCCAAAACATTCCCACCCTGGCTGACTTTTCCCTTGGCCACTGTCCCTCCGAGCTCCCCCTGTGCACGCACGAAACCCCTGCTACTACCCGCCCTAATGCCTAGCCCCCCCACGGCCGGACACACAGGGCTGGCTCAGCCTGCGCCCCGGAACGGAAGCTCTGTCCTGCGCCTTCCCCAGTCCCATCAGGAACAGACGGGCCCCCTGGAGCCAGCTGAAGATGGGTTAAGACAAGGAGCCGGGCCAAGGACGCCACTGCACTGGGGACCCTCTGCCTTGCAGCATCTCAGCCTCTCGCGGTGGCTCCCCCAGCTCGGCTTGTCATCGTGACCCCAGCCCAGAGGTGCAGCCGCAGGAGTGTTTGCAGGGCAGGAGCCCCCGGCACAGGCGTGAGAGCTCGGGGTGTGAGGTCATCCTGCCTGGGGCATGTGGGAAGGCCGCAGCAGCATCCTTCATGCATGGGGAGCCGGGGCTGGGGGACCTGGGCCGGGGGGGCAGGGGGGTTTAGGCAAGGGTGAGCGGTACGGAAGGCTCCAGAGGCAAAGGGGGTATGTATAGATGTATTGCACCACGGGGGAAAGATCACACAGTCATCGCCCTCTTCTTTCCCTCCCAAGTGCCTGGTGCCGGCCACCACCAGAGACAGGCTGGATGGACCCCCGGTCCCGCCCGGTCTGGCCCTTATTGTGCAAACACAGGCCACGATGCTCTCCTAACAACCTCGCCACCTCGTGGCCAGTTACATTCATGCGCGCCATGCATTCCCCATGGATCCAAGAGGCTGGGGGGGCCACCCCATTGCTCCTGCCCCAAAGTGGGTGGCTGCTCTAGGGGAGACCCTGGGCCCTCTCTCATTCCCTTCCCGAAGGCAGTGGGATGAATGTAGCCCAGGCTGCAGCTCTCCCCAGGCCCCTGCCTCACTGGACAAGGTAAAAGTATGAATATAAAAGCCCAGGTGCAGGAGAGCAGAGCACAGACAACCTCAGCCCCCCAACTTCCCCCCCCCCCGTCCTCCAACACAGCCAGGCTAAGCTGTTGTCCTCTGGGACCAGCATGCACCCGGCGTCTCCCACGGACCAGTGCGCCCAATGGGATGGCCAAGCTCATGATCACTAGCACTGTCTGCTCATCCAGCACTTTGAGCTGGGCGGATGAGAAGCGCTTCGCAAGAGCTGGGGATTATTCGTCGTGTTCTCTGAGGGTCGCCCAGCTCTTCCAGAGACATTCATTCATAACGTGCCCTCTCCATACCCGGGGGACAGTGCTTTGATCTAATCACTGTCCTCCCTCCCTAGCTCCCCCAGCAGGGCTGGGCAGACACAACAGCTAAGAGAACCTGCTAGTCCCCGTAAGAGCTGTGCACCCTGCCCAACTTGTCTCTAATATCCCGGGTCCGACACAGCTACAACCACACCGGCTTGTCCAGGACACGGGCCCACAGCCCTGCCACACAGCACACAGCAGCTCACCCTCCCCCAAAGCTGACACCGCAGCTGAGCCGCATGACAGGGCTACAGTGTCTGTGAGCCTCCTGGGCCAGGAGGCCGCGGAGCCAACCTGCTCCAACACAAAGCCCCTTTTGTTCCAGGGGAGGAGAGTCTCTGGTCACCCTGGCCCATGCAGCGATGCTCAGGGCGAACAGGACGAGGAGAGGCTGAGGGAGCTGGGCTTCTTTGCAGAAGAGAAGAACGAGGGGGGATTTGATAGCAGCCTTTAACTGCCTGAAAGGGGGCTCCGGGGAGGGTGGAGGCTGTTCTCAGTGGTGGCAGGTGACAGAACAAGGAGCAACGGGCCCAAGTTGTGGTGGGGCAGGTCTAGGCTGGACATTAGGAAAACGTTTTCCCTGGGCAGGCGGTGAGGCACTGGGACGGGTTACCTGGGCAGGGGGCCGCATCTCCACCCTCGGAGGTTTTGAAGCTGCTGGCTGGGATGGTTTAGTTGGGGTTGGTCCTGCTTTGAGCAGGGGGTGCAGCTAGACGCCCGCCCACGTCCCTTCCACCCTCTCCGCTGTGAGGCTGGCTGCGGGCTGCCAGCGGACCCTGGGCTTGCCTGGACCAGCTCCCGCCAGGCTCCCCGAGCTCGCCAGGCTCTGCCCTGAAAGGGCTGCCCCCGCCCACCCCCGGGCCATGCCAGGCGCCACGGGACACCCCCGGGAATGGCCCATTCAGGCGGCTGGCGGCTGGCCGCGGCGGGGATCGGGGCGGGCCGGGGCGCCGCAGCCGGGCTCACCTGGGTCTGGGCGGCGCCAGGGGCCGCCCCGCGGGCAGGGGCAGGCAGCCGGGCAGCGTCTGCAGGGCCAGCAGCAGGGCCAGGCAGCGCAGCGCGGCCGGCGGCGGCGCTCTCATGGCGGGCGGGCGGGCGGGCGGCGGGGCCCGGGCCGGGCGCAGGGGAGGCGGCTCCGCGGGCTGGAAAGAGAGCGAGAGTCAGCGGGGCCGGGGGTCGCTGCGGCCTCCTGAGCCTGCGGAGCGAAATCCCCCTTCACCGACCCGAGGGGCCGCGCCCCTGCCCCTGCCCCGGGGGGACCCCCGCGCCGGCCCCCCGCCCCTGCCCCGGGGGGACCCCCGCCCCTGCCCCCTGCCCCGCTCCTGCCCCTGCCCCGGGGGGACCCCCCGCCCCTG
>ML675616.1:1406562-1436815 GCA_007922155.1 Mesoclemmys tuberculata | reverse complement strand
AGACAGACAGACCCATAGATGAGGGGGTGTATGGGGATAGACAGACAGACAGACCCATAGATGAGGGGGTGTATGGGGATGGATAGAGAGACAGGCAGACAGACAGACAGACAGAGGGATGGATGAGGGGGTGTATGGGGATAGAGAGGTGGATTCTTCTCTTCCATAGCCTCCCCCCAAACACTTGTCTCTTCCTCTGGGGAGACCATCCATTACTACCAGGTTCCTCCCTGCTCCGTGCACATGCCCCTTCTCTCATCTTCCTGGCCTGCCTGCTTTGCAGTGCCCCACATAGCCCAGGTGAGGGCTGCTCTGCACCCCCTGGACTCCTGTTCTGTCTGCACGTCTCCCAACTACCTGGCCCCCTAGCTCATCATCCTCATGGTCCTTCACCCCACAGACCCACCTCTCACCTGCCTCCGACTGAGCCCCCTTGACAGACAGTCCAAAGGGGGTGGGGGGTGGCTGACTCACCCCCGGGAACCCACGATAATGGGGTAGAAAGGTTGGCTAATGTCCCACGCAGCCACGCCATTCAACATGGTTCAGCTGGTTTTCTAATGCTAAATCCAGGTGGATGGGCTGGAGCGGGGGAGACGACTGTGGAGCCATTCGCCTGTAGGTCGCCTGTCCTTGGTCAACCCTAGGGTTGTTACGGCGGAGAGCTGTTCCCATCTGGTGGCTGAAGGACCATGTCTTTGAATGCGTGGATGGTCTCCACATAGCTCCTAGTGGGCTGATGTGCCCACCGCCACAACGACACCAATTTCTCCCCTGCTTGGGCGTCTCAGCGAAGATGCAGCCACAGAGTGAATAGGCCATGTAAACTGAGTCCCCGGCCCCTCCAGTCAAGATTGAGACCGCTGTCGGAGGGTGTGGTGGATATGTTTGTGTAGCTGGCACAGCTGTACCAGCTGTGGACGGAAGCAGATCTCTGTGTCGCAGAACCTTTCACCAGGGCTAATTCAGTTTACTGTTTTTGAACATCAGCGTGTGGTCTTTTAAAACAATTAAAACCCTAAATCCCACCAGCATGGGGTCAGTACAAAAGTTCACCCTCACCGAGCTGTCCTATTTTAGTGTCATATTGAGGCTGCCAATAAAATTAAGTTGCCAGAGGCTCCGTTCATGCCATTACATATTTTAAAAGACTCCCCTCCCTCCAGTCGGGCAAGGAACTCCAGCTACCAGACCAGCACAGTACAACACAGAGCGATCCCTTTCATTGCTATGCAGTATCCTTCCCACCCAGGGTCACAGAGCACTTTAGCGAGAGAGCGGAAGAGAGCAGGACCCATAAACTAAAGAGAAAGGGAAAGACGGGACTGGAAACGCTCCAGCGAGAATGAGAATTGACCCAAAGCGTCACCTCGAACCCACGCCAGCCCACGCAGGACACAGCAGACCTGCTCTCTGCTTCAACCCGTTTACAAACGCTAGAGGGCAGGGAAACGTTCTGACTTTGGGGACCTTCCTCAAGCCCAGCAGGGCCCGGAGACCTTTGTGGGGATGCCATTGCCAGGCGACAGGTAGAGACTAGGCGGTTGGGAGCAAGAACGAAGAGCTCAAGAGTCAGTCACTTTTAGCCCCGGAGAACAGAGGCAGGGGATGCAAGAGCAGGCCAGGGCGGTGGGAGTGAGGGGAGCTGGCTGGGCAGAGCAGGTCCATGGAGAGTTATGGGGCCAGACAGATGCATTCAGATCCCGCCCCCTCCCCCCAGAGTTCCCCAGGGCCCAGGGTACCTGAGCACCCCCCAGAGCTCCCTAGGGCCTGGGGTACCTGAGCCCCCCCTCCAGAGCCCCCCGCCCAAGTGGCCCCCTTGCTCTGGCTTTTCCATTCTCAGGCCTCCCTTGCATGGGGCCGCCAGAGGTTTCCACATGCTCGGAATCGCTCCGATGTTGCTGCATTGTGAAGACACAAAGGCTTCAAACACTCTCCCCTCTCCATGCGGGGGGATTTAGAGCAGCACCTGATTGTGCGTCCGTGGCCGTGCCTGGGACCGGCCAGGGAGGGGTCCTGGGGCCCAGGGCGAGTGGGAAAAGAGGCTGTGAAGAAGCTGCACAGGGGGGAAGAGGCTTCTGGGTGAAGCATGAGGCATCTTTGCCGGGAAAGGAGGAGAGAGTGACTTTGGGTCAGAGTGCGGCGCAGAATCCACTGGTCGCAGTGGGTTTGTTTTCATTCTTATCTGAAACGGAGCTGCCCTCTCTGTTACCCCTCAGCTCCCCAGGGCTTTTGCCCAGCGCCACTGCTTCTCACTCCCAGAATTGTCTCCCCCGGGTGGAATGTTTTTGGTATGCTGGATTCTTTGCTTTGTTTGTCGCTGGATTATCTCAGGGACGTTTACACAGGCAGAAAAAAACGGGACTCTGAAAAACACGCACGCACTTGAGAAAACGAGCTCCAGTGCCCCAGCCCCAAGGACCCTGCCCAGCCAGAAGGCCACTGCCCCGTTCTCTGTTATCCCCTAGCCCACGCCTGCCCCAGCCCCGCCGTTCTCTGCTACCCCGAAGTCCCTGCTGAAGCAGAGATTGCCTGGAGCGAGCAAACGGCCGGGCTAGTTTCCCACGCTGAGCGACAGGCTGAGTGACCCAGCTGCAGAGCACGTTGCGTGCTCCAAACCCCTCCGGATTTCAGCGTCTCAGGCTTTCCTGAGGTGCTTCAGGTAAGCACGTTTGAAATGACCTGGGCTGGGTGTGTTCAACTCCTTGTATAGCCATAAAGCAAGAACTTTTCTATCTCACCCGCACCCCAGCCCTGAGTGAAGGCCAGCCTGGGTGCTCCTCTCTGAGCTGGGCCTCTCATTTTTTCTTGGTATCATCAGCACCTATTGGCCACTTGCGTTGCTGCAGTGGCAAAAGGTGCGCCAGGCGGGGCCCCGTTGCGCCAGGTCCTGTACAAAAGAAGGGCACGTTTCTGCCCCAAAGCACTTCCAGTCTAGAAAACAGGTGAGGGAAACAAGCAGGTCAGGGCGGGGCTGGGAGAGACCGGGGTAGCACGGAGAGCTCGGTCCTTAGCCAGCCTGGGGCAGCGCTCACAACACACAGCGGAAACAGTGCAAACAGCGGTTTTGCCCGTTTACACTAGGGATGATGCCGCTGCGCCAATAGCTGACATTGGGCCAAGTCCCCCTGTGGACAAGGCCTAAGGCAGGAGGCCCAGACTCACTCTCACGCGTGGTATCTTTTTCTTTCCCAGGCTCGCCAGCTTTCCTGAGCAGCTCTGCAAGCTCCACCTAGTGGCCACCTGCCACCCTCCAAGGCGGATAGAAACCAGCCAGGCTGATCCAGACCGGGCAAACGTTTAATTCCCAGCAGCACAGGAGCCAGGGGCCGCGGAGCATTGGCCCTGTAGCAGCCTCTCAGGGAGGGGAGGTGGGGCAGAAGGAGATAAGTACCTGCTGCATCTGAGACTCTTTCCTGCTTCCAGCCTGGAGCAAAGGTGCCTCCGGGATCCCTGAGCCAGTGCCCTGACAGAAGGTGGTAAGATTTCCCAGCCACCCAGGAGAGACAGCCTCAGTATCCCCACATATCCCGTGAAGAAATCCAGCCTGTCGGGGAATTCTCGGTGTTGTTAATATGCTCTGGGAGGACAGGTGCCTGGGCTGGATTATGCAGCTTTGGTTAATTAATGTTAGGCTAATTCAGGTTATTCTATTAAAGGGGGGGGTGACAAGTCTTAAATGGGCAGAGGACCCTCCTCTCCGCACCCTACAGAACTGGGCTGCTCCGGGGCCCAGAGACAGGGTGGGTGCTGGGCCGACTGGCAGCCTTATAACAATACTTCACCCCTCTTGCCCTGGGATCTCAGAGTTTTACAAATGCTTGTGAATTAGGCCTCTCAGCGAACCTGTCAGATAGCTGAGTAATTTCCCCATTTTACAGATGGGGAAATTGACGCACCAACAGGGGCAAAGGTCAGACAGTGAGTTGACGGCAGAACTGGTAAGAGAACCCAGGTATCCTGCCTCCCCGCCCCTGCCTCTAACCACTAAACAGCACTTCTCTTCCAGAGCTGGAAGAGAACCCAGGAGTCCTGACTTCCGGCCACCAGACAAAACCACACTCCAAGCTACTGTACGTGACACCCTTCATAACTAAACACAATTGTGTCCTCCGTACTCAGAGTTAATGGTCCCGTCTTGCTTTATAACCTTGGGGTTAGCGGCAATCATGCCTTGTCCAGGAAGGAGAGTCCTAGAGGAGATAACGTTAGGTGGAGAGAGTGGCTGCATCCACTCCACTTCCATCACTTCAGCCAGCCACGTCCAGGGGACATGCAGCTGCCAGCTGGTGATATGCAGAGGCCATTCGGGGCTTCTCTGGATCTGCAGCAGAGCACCTTCCCTACCGCTGCCCGTGTGCTGCTGAAGAGGGAAAAGGCCTGGCTTGAAGCCATGGAGAATCACTTGCTGAGATTCAATTAGCTTAATTGCCTCTGGGCTAACCTAGCGGGGGAGGGGGCGGAAGAAAAGAGCAGTTCAGACACATTGGGAATCCTGGCCCAGATTTTCAAGAGAATGTGCTTAACATCAGGCTCCCACGCCCTTCCGAGGACACCTAAAGAAGTGACCTGATTCTCCGAAGTGCTGAGTACGCAGCTGCTCACACTGGAGTCCGCGGGCGCCACTGGCCACTCAACACTTTGGAAATCAGGTCACTTATCTGCATGTCTAAGTGTGGATTTAGAAGCCTGACATTAGACCCCAACTTCTGGAAATCTTGGCTCCTGTGTTTATAAAGAGCACATGTAACCCGCCAGTCACTGTGTGTTATGATCCCCACCTGTGGCCGAGCCAGAGAGGCCATGGGGCTGTTACAGGGCTCTCAGCTTGGCCCTGGAGCTTCCCCGTTCAATCCTGGGTGCCAGCCACTCGTCACACATGCACAGTCCCCCAAAGGGACTTTAACAAGGAACAGGCCAGAGTGGCTCCCGCGACATCAGTCCCTAAAGCCAGCCCAAGGCTACTGTCTATCTCTACCCTGAAAATACACCAGAGCATAGCGCGGGGCTTTGCTGTCTAATGTGCTGAAAGAGACTGGCCTCTTAGGTCTGCCGCGAAGTCTAGCTCACATACAGAAGAAGAGGAATGCAGCCCGTTGTGTGCCAAGCTATACCGACCTCATCCGCTGTCACTGAACCAAAGGAGCCAGACTGATCTACATGGAGGGAAAACAGACACAAACCACGAGTTCCCAAACCCCTTCTCTCTGGAGCCAGAGGCGGCCTCCCCCTAGATTCCTTGCTGGTTTCATTGCCAGTAAGTGATAAGGCTGGGGCGGGGGCATTCGGTTACCACGGTAAGAAAGATTTTCCCTGTGCAGCTGTCATGCCACAGAAGAGGCTAACTCCCAAGGGCAAATGGCACTTTTGTGCTTACGGATCCCAGCCGCAGCTGGGGAAGTTTCCCCACGGAGCCATCTACCTGGGAAAGCTACCCAGAGCCCAGGGGACAGGCAACCCTCTGTCTAATAACGTATCAAAGAATGCATTCAAGGCAGATTCCACCTTCTAACTGGATGGGGCCTGATGATGAATCTAAGGCAGTATTTAAGGAGAGGCCCAAATTGGCTCAAAAATGAGGAGGCTGGTGCACAAGATTTATGAGGAGAGGCTGAGGGAACTAGGCTTGTTTAGTCTGCAGAAGAGAAGAATGAGGGGGGATTTGATAGCAGCCTTTAACCCCCTGAAAGGGGGTTCCAGGGAGGACGGAGCTAGGCTGTTCTCAGTGGTGGCAGATGACAGAACAAGGAGCAACGGTCTCAAGTTGCAGTGGGGGAGGTCTAGGTTGGACATTAGGAAGAAGTTTTTTACTAAGGGGTGGTGAAGCACTGGAATGGGTTACCTAGGGAGGTGGTAGAATCTCCATCTTTAGCGGTTTTTAAGCTGCGGCTTGACAAAGCCCCGGCTTGGATGATTTAGCTGAGGTTAGTCCTGCTTTGAGCAGGGGGTTGGATTAGATACCTCCTGAGGTCCCTTCCAACTCTAATCTTCTATGGTTCTATGATCTAGCTGCGCGCAATCCTGGACCCAGTATGTAGCCTGAGGAGCTTGGCCGTGCACTGAAGAGATCTTCAGGGGGAATCCTCTGCCGCCAGTCGGCACTGGCGCTGTTCTGCCTGCAGGGCTCTCCCCTCGGTCTCAGTGCACCCCGTCCCCTGGGGAGGAGAATGGGAAACTACGGCTGGCGCCACACGACTGCCACGTTCCCATTGCCCTTGCAACCTATCCAGTCTGTATAAGGACAGGGAGCCCTCATGGAAGTGTCCTCAGCACAAGTAGGAAAGCCACAGCCTGGCTGGGCAACCCATCTCCCCATGGGCTGCGCTGCAGCCACATCCGCCAACCCTCCCACGCTGCTGAAGGGCAGGATTCGCCCCCCAGAGAGCAGCCAGTCCCGGGGAACAGCTAGTGCTTCCTGACTCATGCCTCTCTCTGAATCCCCAGGGTTTTCTCCCGGGGGCTATTTTCCTTGCTTGCCCTGCAGATGTTAGAATGGCCCTGGCTCTGGAGCTGCCGCAGAAGGGTCGAGTGACTCTCCTCGGTGTCTGTCATGGGGCAGCTCCATTGAGTTCAGGGAAGAACAGGATGGGACTGCCTGTCTGTGCCTATCTCTGTTCCATCCACAAAGCCATCTCAGGGCTGGGCAGAGGCCTTGGTCTGTGTCCTGGGATTCATTCTTTCCTGTCTATATTGGTCCATGCGCTCTGTTTTCTTGTTGACTTAGGCTTTGTGCCTATTGTGTGGTAAATGCAGGTGTGTCTGGACTGGTTCCCTTCAACTAATTCATGACGTAATTAAGCAAATTAATGTTTTATAAATGATTCCATGGCCCTGGGCCAGGGTTTTTTTTCCGTTTAAGCAGGACAAGAAGGTCTGCTGTGAAGTGATGGCATCCACCTGGCCGACAAGGGGCGAAGCCTCTTCACGTTAAAGGAGCTGGCACATGAAATTGCAAGCCCGATAGCAAGGATTTTTAAGGAATCTGTAAACTTGGAGGTCATACCCGGTGACTAGAGAATTGCTAACATAATTCCTATTTTTCAGAAAAGGGGGAAAATGTGATCCAGGAAACAACATACTTTTTAGTTTGCGTTCAATTGTATGCAAGGTCTTGGAACAAATTTTGAAAGCAAAAGTAGTTAAGGACGTAGAGGTGAACAGTAATCGGGATAAAATGCCACATGGTTTTACAAAAGGTGAATCATGCCAGACCAACTTGATCTCTTTTGAGTAATAGAAATGGGATGAAATTTAATAGTGGAAAATGCAAGGTCATGCACTTAGGGACTAACAAGAAGAATTTTTTCTGTAAGATGGGGACCGATCAGTTGGAAGCAACAAAGGAGGAGAAAGACCTGGGTGCCTTGGTTGATCACAGGATGACTATGAGCCGCCAATGTGATGTGGCCATGAAAAAGGCTAATGTGGTCCTAGGATGCATTAGACGAGGTATTTCCAGTAGAGACAGGGAAGTGTTAGTACCATTGCACAAGGCACTGGTGAGACCTCATCTGGGTGCAGTTCTGATCCCCCATATTTAAAAAAGATTAATTGAAATTGGAACAGGTGAAGAGAGAGGCTACCAGGATGATCTGAGGAAGGGAAAATCTGCCTTCTGAGAGGACACTAAAAGAGCTTGGCTTGTATAGCTTAAGCAAACAAAGGCTGAAGTGAGCTATGATTACTCTCTATAAATACATCAGAGGGATAAATACCAGGGAAGGGAGGAGTTATTTAAGTTAAGGGCCAGTGTGGACACAAGAACAAATGGATATAAACTGGTCATCACGGTTTAGGCTTCAAATTAGGTGAAGGTTTCGAACCATCAGAGGAGTGAACAGTGTCCCAAGGGGGGCAGTGAGGGCAAAAATCATAACTGGCTTCAAGACTGAGCTTGATAAGTGTACGGTGGAGATGGTATTATGGGATAGCCTACAGTGGCATGTAGCCCATCCACGACCGCCAGTAGCAAAAATCCCCAACGGCAGGAGATGGACCACTATATGGGCCACTGGCTCTGAGCTACGACAGAGAATTCTTTCCCAGGTGTCTGGCTGGTGGGTCTTGCCCACATGATCATGGTCTAACTGATCGCCATATTTGGGGTCAGGAAGGAATTCCCTCCTCCCCCCAGTTAGATTGGCAGAGACCCTGGAGGTTTTTCACCTTTCTTTGCAGCATGGGGCACGGGCCACTTGCAGGTTTAAACTAGTGTAGATGGTGAAATCTCTGTAAATTGAAATTTTTAAACCACGATTGAAGGGCTCCAGTAACGCAGCCAGAGGTTAGGGTCTGTTACAGGAGTGGGTGGGTGAGGTTCTATGACCTGAAATGTGCAGAAGGTCAAACTAAATGATCATGAAGGTCCCTTCTAGCCTTAAAGCTTCGGAGTCTATGAAACTTTGTGCACCAACTCGCCAGCCTAGTGAGAAGGGCTTTAAACTAGGATCAAAGGGGGGGTGACAAAAACCCACAAGTAAGCATAGAAAAGGCAATCTTAATAGAGGGATAGATGTTGTGAAGGACAGAGCAATTTACAAAAGAGTCATAGAAGCAACAAGAGGTAAATCAGTGGGGAGAATCAGCGCCACATCTTAGATGTCTACACACAAATGCAAGGAGCATGAGGAATAGACAGGAAGAACTGGAAGTATTAGTCCATCAGCTAAATTATGACAATTGGGCATCACAGAGATTTGGTGTGTTGTGGAGAGGCACAGCGTGTTCAGGAAGGACAGGCAGGATAAAAAGGGAGGAGGTGATGCATTCTACATCAAAAATCTCTACGTTTGTTGTGAGGGCCAGGAGAAGGTGAGGGGCAAGCCTGATGAAAGTCTCTGGGTAAAATAAAAGGAGTAAAAAACAAAGAAAGGAAGATGTCATGGTAGGCGTTTACTCTACGCCAGCACAGCAGGAAGAGGAGGTAGATGAGGCATTTCTGGAACAAACAGAAATACCCAAAACGTACAACTGTGGCCTGGTTTTGGGTGTCTTAGTCATTTGAATGGGGGTCGAAGCTCGTCAGTTGATCTGATCAGAAGATAATGAGGTTCTTGTCCCGGAACCAGGCTCCAGAAGACTTTATGGGGACCCCGGGGTGCACGACAGGAAAGTTCTTAGTGATGGTCAGATCTGTATAATTTTATAAGCTTTTATTAAGTTAACATGAAATGATAGACAAATGACTGATATAAAGAAAATGAACAATCAAATGGATAGTGGACAATACAATCTTAATTTTAGAGACTCATATGGTATATATATTTCTACGATATGCTTTGGATTAATATACCCACTCCCTTCCCTGATGACCTGGTTGAGAGATGTCTGGTTCCTCGACTCTTGAGCAGAGGGGTGGAGCAGGCGATGCTCGAGAGCTCAGAACTATACGACTAAGACTAACACTACAAATAACACTAAGTATAAATGAAGAACAAAATCTTAACACTAACTAAAAGAAGCTTCAAGCAGGAGTAGCTGACAATCGATTGCTCTGAGTAGCTCAATCTGCCCCTTCTGATACCCTGAGAATATGGATCCTCCTTCTAAGTCCAAATGTGGATTTGTCCTCCCCCCAAATTATCAGGCTACACATATTCTATAGGCTGGTAGGTTCGTGCGCATTAATGACATATCCACATCCTTTCCAGATGGTTCCAGACAGTTCATTTATCTCACCATTGTTATTTCTGGCCCTTTGTGGGTTCTGTGGTGTACTTGTAAAGTTTCCTTGGGGCATAACCTGTGACAGACCCCCTGTATTGATATCTCTTATCTAGGGTAAAGATTATGACCATATATGTCTTATCCTTTTACTCATCAACACTTACCTAGGCAAAGGTCCTGAATACATGTATACTAACTGCGTAGCTGTCATACAGGATGTGGCCTGTAGGGTACCTTGCATTACAACTAAAATACGTTAATATAAATCTATAACGCTATTATAATCAAACAATCATACTTAAATCTATAAGGAAAGATATATATATACACACAAGCAAGACGCTAGTCCTATAGGCTACAAGACCCGGTATTAATGGGGGCCTTCAGCTTCCCAGATATCTCTTGGCAAAGTAATATGGGGAAAACACAAAAGTTCCAAAAGTTCTTGGACTGCACTGGGGACAACTTTTTCTTGCAGAAAGCAGAGGAAGCAGACTTGATTCTGAGAAAAAGTAAGGAATTGGTAACGAATCTCACGGTGGAAGGCAATTTGGGTGGAAGGGATCAGGAAACTACAAACTGCGGAATAACTGGCTAGGTGGTAACAATGCTGAACAGGAGCTGGGGTTCTAGTGGTCACAAACTGAATATGAATTCATAATGTGATGCATGGGCAAAAAAGGGTGTATTAGCAGAAGTGTCGTACGTAAGACACAGGGGGTAACTGTTCTGCTGTGCTCAGTACTGGAGTGCTGCGTCCTGATCTGGGTGCTGCACTTTAAGAAAGATGTGGGCAATTTGGAGAGAGTCCAGAAGAGAATGAAAATGACAAAAGGTTTAAAAAAACTGACCTTTGAGGAAAGGTTAAAAAAACTGGGCATTTTTAGTCTTGAGAAAAGAAGACTGATAACAGTCTTCAAATATGTGAAGGGCTGTTATACAGAGGACAGTGATCAACTGTTCTCCACAACCATTGACGCTAGGACAAGAAATAATGGGCTTAATCTGCAGGAAGGGAGATTTAGGTTAAATATTAGGAAAAACTTTCTAACTCTAAGGAATGTTAAGCATCAGAATAGGCTTCCTAGGAAGGTGTGGAATCCCCATCAGAGGGGAACAAACCCCTCTCAGGGATGGTCAAGGTTTACTTGGTCCGACCTCAGTGCAGGGGGCTGGACCTGATGATTTCTTGAGGTCCTTTCCCAGCCTGAGATGTCTATGATTCTATGACAAGGAAGGGAAGGATTCATGTATCTAATTAGCTACTGACATGGTCCCCAGCTACACAGTAGCTGAGCATCTTCAACCACCCTGGGGCTGGCTTAGCCAAAATGGATTGCATTAGCCTTTGCTAAGATTTTGTGCTATCTCTTTCCAGAGAAGCCCATAGTATAGCTCAGCCACAAGATATGGGCTTAGTGCAGGAATTTGTAGGTGAGACTCCAGCCTGTGTTATACAAGGGGTTAGACTATATCATCATAACAGTCCCTTAAGGCCTTAAAATCTATGACTAGATGTCTCTTTCATTTTGTTAAGTGTTATGAAAACATCTCTCGTGTAAAGGAGACCCCTTTGGGGTGGATGATCAGCCCTGCACCATGTCTGAGTGAGCGACTGGTCTCATTCATTCCCGTTCACGGTCTGCCTTGAATTGCGGTTTGTGTTTTCTTGTTGTGGACGAGTCTATGCAGATCTCCCACAGGACAGCACCGGTGAGGCAGTGGAGGCTTTCAGGACAGAGGGATGGCCAAGGCACCCAGCAAAAGGTTACGCAGAATGAGACCAAGAAAAGGAACAATCAGTGCGAGCCGAGGCGCTGGCCTGGGCGAATGGGAGGGGCGGCAGCACAGAACATTTGTCTGCCTGTCTGTCTGTCATTGATTAGATTGATGGATTCCAAGGTCAGAAGGAGCCACTGTCATCAGCTCACCTGACCTCGTGTATTATACAACCAGAAAACATCCCCAGAACAATCCTTCTTTGAACTAGCACCGAGCGTTTAGAAAACATCAATCCTGATTTCAAAACGTCCAGTGATGGAGAATCCCGCGTGCATCAGGGTAGTACAGCCTTGCCCTCCAGTCAAGGGTCAGGGCCCCCTTGTGCCAGACACTGAACAGACTGGTAACAAAAAGTCCCTGCCCCAGAAAACTTACAGTCCACCCGGAACATGCATGTAGCCATTGCCCAGCGCTTTCCTTGAGTGCCTCGTCAGGACAGCTGTTTTGCTAACCAGCACGGACAAAAGCAAACCGCGGAGGAACCCAGCGATAGCTCTCAGGGTGGTTCACTGGCTCCATCCAGCCACTGAGACTTGTGGGTAAGGAGAGGGCGGGGCACCATGCCGGGTAGCACGCTAGCTGCTTACCGAGCGGCCCTAGCAGCTAAAAGGAGCATCCTGGGAACCAGATCTCCACTGGGGAGGCCGTGACAGCATCCCTGTTCTCCTGACGGGGAGATGCGACGTCCATGGGCTGCATATGAGACAGGGAAAAGTTCCAAGGGAGACATCTCCTCCCACAGGGCCCAACCTGAACCCAGCCAGCGGCTGGGACCCACAACCAGGCTGATTCGCTCACACCACCCTTACCACGCCGTAACGCCACTGACGTCTGCCAAGTTGCTGCTGATCCAGAGAGAGTCAGAGAGAGGAGCGTGCGGCCCTGGTTGTTTTCTGAACCCTGCCCCCACCTCAGAACATCCCGGCAGGAGTGAAGAAATATGCGGCCGTGTTGTAAGCAGTTGGGAAAGTGGCCGGGAGGCCCCAAGAGGAATCTGCCAAGGACCACGTGCCCCGTTCTGCGGCAACGTCCCAACTCTGAGAAATCTTTAGACGTTCTCCAGGAAAATAACTCCATGGAGAGTGTTAAAGTGTACCTCCAACCAGAGCAGGGACTGGTAATAAACCCTTCCACAGCTGATCTGCAGGTCTTTACTGAGTCACTGTAAACAAAATGGTCTTCCTGATGTCACCCTTCCTGCTCTGCTTATATTTTCCAGGACTCCTCACATCTCTGAGAAGGCTCATGCTTCCTCCTCCCCACTGAAATCTTCCAGTCCCCTGCCTAGAATGGTCTCCCCTTCCTTTCTCGCCCAGACTCCCAGTCCCTGTTTGCCAGAAAAAAATCAGACACGGCCCACCTGTGATGATCCGAGACTCAGTTATCCGAAACATACTGGCCCCTGCTATGGGCTCCCCTCCCCTGACGTCTGAGAATTGCACTGAAAACGCTCTGGATTAGTTGAAACCCCAGTTATCCAGATTGATCCGGTGCCCCTTGTTCCACCAGGGTAGCTGAGATCATTCCGTATTCCACCGGGCAGCCCCTCGATTGCATCTGTATGATGTACACCCTCATCCCGCCGAAACAGCCTACCGCACTGAGCCACCCACGCTGCATAAAGCCTGGAGCTGCATGTTTCGGCTGAGATGATCAGCAGTGAAAGGTTGACAGCGCTGCTGTGACAGCTCAGTTATGCACAGAGGCGTGGAAGAATTGCTAGGCTGCTCGTGGTCCCCCTAGCCCGGTATCCTCCCTCTGACGGTGGCCGGCACCAGCTCCTTCAGGTGCAGGAAACCTGGGAGAAGGCCGTTATAGAATAAACTGCCCCTTGGGGAAGTTTTTTCCAAACTCCGTTAGTCAGAAGCCGTGTGAAGGTCTGTACAGGTGGGTTTATATGCTGTCCGAAGCTCTTTGTTGTTTTAACCCCCACTGGCTATCCTTGTGAGCCATACAAATGTCAAATCCTTCCTAGAACCCTGCTACGCTCTCATCCGCGATGATATAAAGGGGCGATGAGTTCCACAGGCTAATTAATGTGGAAGAGGTATTTCCTTTCATCTCAGTTATGAGACGTCTCTAGTCCAGGCAGTACTTTATGTCATTTTCTTGAGCCCCCCCATATCCAGCTCCTCTCTAAGGTAACCAGTCCCAATCTTTTCCCAACTCTCTTCCCTGGAGAGCATTTCCAGGCCTGCAATTGGTCTCGTTGCCTGTCTCTGAATCCCCCCAGTTCTGCCATGTCCTTTTTGAGAGCGGGGAACAGCCAGGACGGAACCCACCATTCCAGGTGCGGCCGCCCCGTTCCTGGTTATCCTGGCACTAGATGACTGACGTGAGCATGGGGCCGCACTCCATGGATCAGCAGCAGGACTCTGAAGCCCAGACAGGGCCCCCTGGAGTCCAGTCTGCCAGGGAGTGAGCCAACAGGCCCATGGCCCCTTCCCAGAGTCCTGCTTAGCCAGAGAGCTAGCAGAAAACGTCACCCCTGCTCCCTGCTGCCGCTGTCCTCTGGCTGGAGTCAGCACGCTCCGAATCTGAGCTCTGGCCTACAGGACTAGCCCAGCGAGCAGCCCGTGTGTGCGGCCTCCTTGAGCCTGCACCACGCTCAGACCCAGCTGCTGCCCGCAAGCAAGGGGTCCCCTTGGCACAGAACGGATGGGGCCCTTGAAGAGGGAACAGCTCCAGCCCACATGTGGGTCATGAGCAGCTGTGATGGGACTGATGAAGGGTAGGTGTTCCCCATCAAGAGCCAGCGGGGAACAGGCAAACGGGGAGGAAGCTGTGACAGAGGAGAGATGCAGGGGGCAGGAGGCTTTGTCTGGCCAGAGACCCTGCCTGAGAGAATCATAAAATCCTGGAAGATGAGGGTTGGAAAGGACCCCAGGAAGTACCTAATCCTGCCCCCTGCTCAAAACTGGACCAACCCCAACTAAACCATCCCAGCCAGGGCTTTGTCAAGCCTTAAAAACCTCTAAGGATGGAGATGCCACCACCTCCCCAGGTAACCCATTCCAGTGCTTCACCACCTCCTAGGGAAAAACGTTTTCCTAATGTCCAACCTAGACCTCCCCCACTGCAACTTGAGACCGTTGCTCCTTGTTCTGTCGTCTGCCATCACTGAGAACAGCCTAGCTCCATCCTCCCTGGAACCCCCTTGCAGGTAGTTAAAGGCTGCTATCAAATACCCCCTCATTCTTCTCTTCTGCAGACTAAACAAGCCTAGTTCCCTCAGCCTCTCCTCATACGTCTTGTGCTCCAGCCCCCTCATCATTTTTGTTGCCCTCTGCTGGACTCTTTTCAATTTGTCCACATCCTTTTTGTAGTGGGGGGCCCAAAACTGGACACAATACTCCACATGCGGCCTCACCAGTGCCGAATAGAGGGGAATAATCACTTCCCGCGATCTCCTGGCAATGCTCCTACTAATGCAGCCCAATATGCCATTAGCCTTCTTGAAAACCAGGGCACACTGCTGACTCATATCCAGCTTCTTATCCCCTGTAACCCCCAGATCCTTTCCTGCAGACCTGCTGCCTAGCTCGTCGGCCCCCAGTCTGTAGCTGTGCATGGGATTCTTCCGTCCTGAGTGCAGGACTCTGCACTTGTCCTTGTTGAACAGAAGGGCAAAGGGCTGAGACTCAGCAGCCAGGTCCAGACGGCAGCTCTGGCTAGGAAGGACTGGGGGTGTTGGCTTTGGGGGGCACAGACTGGGACAGAAGAGACGCTGCAGATGCCAGCGCTGAATCCGAGCTTTTGTGCTGTGGTGATGGACAGTAATTTGGGACCTTGGGGGTTGTATTTGAAGCAGCCCCTGGCAGAGGTGGACTTACCCCCGGAAAGACTGTGTGGGGCTCTTAAGGGCCCTGCAGTGGGGAAACGGAGGCAAAGTGCCGCAGAACCACCCCTGGCACAAGAGGGCACTCGGAAGGCAGCAGACCCTGTTACACCCCTTTATCAGTGACTGAGGGATGGAGGCTGGAGGGCACCAGGTGGCTGTGTTTGCTGACCAATGTGACGGTGGCGGGTTGTTAGCATGTTTTGTGCCTGGCAAAGGCGTTGGGGTGATTGCAAGGTAAATCCCTGCCTCCCCAAAGGATGCTGGAGGAATCGCCGCCCCAAGGCAAGGGCGGGAGTTTGCAGTGAACATCAGGCAGGGGTACGGTTCTCTCACTCGCTTTTCAGCTGTCTTTGGCTTTCACCAGCTACGGGACCTGGCACAGCTTTCAAGGCACTTGCCAAGAAGGGCGTCAGAGCGGTGACAGTTTTCGAGTGCAGACACACATCAGGAGTGGGTTGTTCAGCGCTGATGCCCTGTTGCAATACCCAGGGCAATTCCCACCTCTGTGAGGCTCTGTTGCATGCCCCCTGTCTGCACACACGCCAGCATACCCCGACCGTCTTCTTTGCAGTCCAAACCCTCACTTCTTTCCTTGAAATGGCAAGACCCATTCTGGAGAAAATCATGGAAATACCAGGAAGCTGAAGAGGAAACTCAGAGCCATTCTGCTGCATGGAATTCCCCTCAGCAACGCACAGAATAACCGGAGCAGCTGAGCCTGACGTCCGTGCAGCCGGAAATGCCTCTGTAGCCTTCACGAGAGGATGACTGCAGCAGCCCTTCCTACCCAGGGAGTTAACTGAGGAACCTAAAGAACGGGACACTCTTGGTGCCCTAGAGATTGCGTGGCAGTGTTAGAAGGGCCCCATATTGCATGGCAGGGCTTAATTTGTAATGAAAGAGGGGCCGGGGCTCAAGCAATTTTTTTTACACTCATAACTGACGTGGCAAGCCTAGAGGCACCTGGGCTCAGGCCGGGCACAAAATTACGCACTGTTGCATGGGATGTTGGGAGAGACGGCAGGTGCTATGTCTGTCCCAGGCCCAGATGCATCACTGAGGAGGTCAGTCCAGTGTGTGGGCAGGTGGACAGTACAACCGCTATGGAAGCACAGCACATCCTACAGCCACAGAAGGGGGTTTCCCATTGATGCAGGTAACCCGCCTCTCCGAGAGAGGGTAGAATTCTTCTGTCACGTTAGTCATGTCTACACCAGAAGTTAGGCTAACCTCGCCAGCCTGCACAGGTCATGAACATTTTCAGAGCCCTGAGCGACATCAGTTGGTTGATCTAATTTTTAAGTGTGGACCAGGCCTGTGCATTTAACTCCCTTTTCGGCAGGGACAGCACCAGAGCCCTGCCTTGTAGAAACTGTATTTAAGAGAGATTCTGGCAGACACAGGTGTCAGGCCACATCCTGTCACTCCAAGAACTCTAGCAGTTCCAAGCTTCCTTCTCTCTCTATCTGCTTAAGTATTTGTAAGGCACAGATCTCTGTAGGATCTAGGCACTGTAAGGGTGCACCTGCATCCTTTAATGTATGCCTGGTTTACACCACTGCAGTGCAGCCTCCCTGGACTCCTTAGATCCAGGGCTGGAATTTAAACTCTGGGAACCAAATATTCCCCTCGGTTACCCCAGAATCAATCTGCAGCAATTCTACTAAAATCAGTGACATTACTCTGGAATTGCACAGTTGTAACTGAGAGCAAAGCTGCCCCTGTTTGCCCAAGCCTAGATAGCACCATGGCGACAGACACTTAGATACCAGGATGATAGGAACTTAGACAACCATGATGACAGGCGTTTCATTCCATGGTGATGGGCACCTTAAAACAAAACCAAGGCAGACAGACAGGTAGAGAAAGGAGGACTAACAGGTTTGCCCATAATGGATACGTTACAGCCTCATGCCTTCAGAAGCGAGCAGCCAAAGGAGGTAATAGATATAGGAGGTATTTACATTGTTCCTAAGAAGTGAGTTACACAGTCAACACATTCCCGAGAGGCACTGGGGAGGGCTTTCAGGCCTTGTCTAGGGCCTCCTGACAGAAGGGGCCAGGGATCTTCTGCAGTCCATGGGACTGGAAGAGAGCAAGGTTTTCCCTATTCAAACCTTTTTGGCCCCTTCTCTCTCCTTCTAGGCTGCCCCTGCCAGAGGTGGGGCGTAGAGTTACTTGCTCGTTTAGCATAGTGAGCTCCTCCCGCTGTTCTTAACAAGTTCTTTCCTTCACCTGTGGACTCCAGTGTTGGTGGCATTAGCCTTGCAGTAACTAATGACTCTCCCTTTCTCCAGTCCCAGCTTGAGCGTGCAGTCGGCTACCTGCGTCTATGGATGTTCAGGACTGAAACTGAATCACATCCCCTTACTGCCCCTTTCACAGGCAGATCTGCCGAATGTCCCACGCAGGACCCAACGTCTGTGGGAACTGACGGTGTGACCGCAGCACTAGATCCACCCCAGGGACCTATTGAACTGAAGTCAGCTTTGGCCAGGCTCTGGTATGAGACACTTCGGGCTTGTTGAGACATCGCACAAGCCCTTTTGGTGGAAGGTGTTCACAGCTGGCTCTGTGCTGTTCGGTCAGCATTCCAGCATCCTCTGGGCCATCTTCAGACCTACTATCTTATGGGAAATTACTCCTGTGTAGATACCTGCTCTCCTTCTCAGGGGACTATGGGAATTTGGGGTCAACAACTCCCTCTTCCATACAGGGGCCCCATAGGGGGTGGAGGGAGAGTACACTTTACCAGGGCCCAGAGTCCCTGGGGGGCCCGGCCAAGGCGGCAACCCCCATTGCCATGAGGAGAGGTTCCATGGCTCATGAGATTGTACGTATGGGTAAGGGATTGTGGTGGGTGTGAGGGGGGGGCTCAGTTACAAGTGTTACACGTTAGTACTGGGCCCCAAAAAATTATGCTTGGGCCCTGGTTCCATACAATACATGGGCCCCGCGCTAGCAAGGAGAGGGGCTGACAAGGGCCTGTGGACTCAATGGCCATGCTCTGCTATATCTGCCGCGAATAGCAGGTGAGGAGTGGGCAGCTAAAAGGAGAAGGGCCAGCTCAGTTTGGGGCTGGCCAGGAAGGAAAGCAGGACCCTGCTTCTCCCTTCGTGAGGATAGCCGGCTCTCAGCCAACAGTCTGAGACTGCTTGCGGCCTGGACGAGTCTCCTGGTGGAGGGGATGAGCAGGTCCCTGAGAAAAGGACGGGCTGCTGGAAGACGTGCTCTGAGCAGATGTGCGGAGTCCTGCCAAAGACTCACAGGACAGACCTGTTTTGAGTTTGTCACATTCCTTTATGTTGGAGCTTTAATGCCCCGGAGGGGTGGGTCCAAGCCTGCCTTAGCCGGAGGGTTACAGCACCACTGCGCAGACTGTGTAAGGGGTGGCAAACAACCATGGGACCCCCCGTGACAGGATGAGTGAGTGTGTTGTAGGGTCACCAGGGGGCACCCAGCAGCAGGCCCCGCCCTACGCCGAAACGGGACCAAAACAGAAAGAGGATTGTGCTGAGATGCAACCTCAGATATCTTTCTCCCGCGGTTAACTGACCAAATGACTGCCCCGGCGAATATTCCCGTGAAACTCACCTGCATTAATCTGTGTTCATGCTGTGTTCTCTCCAGCTGCCGAGATTGCCAAGGGCTTGGACTCGGCTGGCACAAGGACCTTGGCGTGCACAGAGTGAGCCCCAGTTGAACAAAGCAAGGTGACAAAAGAAAGCAGCTGCACAGCGGGGTCCGTCAGCTGAGCGAGTGGGCGTGACAAATTTAAAAAAGTCACAGGGGAACAGCAAGGGAAAACCCGGGAGATTCACTGGCAGGGCATCTTTCAACCTGAAGGATCTCAGAGGACTTCGCTCCTGGACCGTCTTTTTGTCCTGCGTTTGTACAGCACCTAGCACAATGGGGTTGTGCCCCGTGACTGGGCTCCTAGGGGCTACGGGAATACAAATAAGTAATCCTAACATGCTGCAAGCGTGCTCTAGGCAGAGCTGCTGTAATGCTGTCATTTCCACTTCACCCCTCTATTGCCCTCTGCTGTGCTTTGTGTCACAACGGGCTGTGCCTGATGGGAACTCTTAGCTTCTGGGAGCAGACGGGGACCTCCTTTCCGCTACGGATGAAACTCAGCCCTGTGCCAAGGGCAGAACGGGACCTGCATTATCACTTGCGTTGGCTCAGGTTACTGGGGTTTCAGCATCCAGCCAAAAGCCGTGGCAGGCACACAAGGAGCTAGCTAGGAGAATCCGACAGATGTAGTACAAATCCTCTGCGGAGCAGGATCCCTCCTGGGCTGGTTCTCCGGCCAGGGTCCGTACTGCTTCTGTGAGTGTGACACCCACCCATGGTCATGGGCAGCAGGGGTCAAACTTGGGACATCTGGAGTTAAAGACACCTGGCCGTTAACTAAGGCTGTAGTAGGTTCATCAGTCATTGGGGGCCTAGCCACCACTGGGGACAGAGGGCAGAGAGCGCCTCTCTCAGCAAGCTGGGTTTGCATGTGTTTTGTCGGCAGCGTGTTCATTTGAATGGTTGTAATTCCTAGTGGCCAGTGTGATTTAGTAAAGGCAGGACTGTCCCAGTGGTTAATGAGCCAGCGCATGCACACACACACGTGCACACACACACAAAGGTTCCTGCTTACGTGGCTATGAGCTTTTTCCATCCTGCCCCCTGGGCAGATGATTCTGCAGCCTCACGTATCTCACTGTCAGGACACGTTTTTATTCCAGATACTCAGCCAGACTTTTCCCCTTTTTATGCTCCTGCTATTGCTCCTGGTCCCACCCCCGTGGATCACACCATACAATTCTTGCCTTGCTCCGGGTTTCAACTCTTGAAATATCGGCAGGGTCTTATTACATCTTCTCCCACTTAATCATAGGTTAGTCAGGCTAAGATTTATTATCCGCGTGTTAGGTGCTGTACAGATCCCGGGGGGATGAATGGTCCCTTCCCGATAACATTTCATTCTTTTCATCTTTCCTCCAGACCCCTGATCATTTTTGTTGCTCTTCTCTGAGCCCTCTCCAGTTTGTCAATATCTTTCTGGAGGTGAGGACAAGCCCGGCGGAGCAGTCGTGTCTGACCACATGCGCCCTCCTGGGTCAATGATGTGAGTCCTCTCCCAAGTTGCTCTGGCCTATTTTCACTGCAATGGTACGTTGCCACCTCCGGTCTGGTTTGGTGCACAGCCTCCCCCTGAGTATCTTTCAGCCGATGTTGCTTCCCAGGTTCCTCTCTCTGAGCTATTTGGCTTTCAGGGTGTTTTTTCCAAGGTGGATTAACTGGGTTGTTCCAAACTGCTTCTCACTTTATTATTTGCTGCTAATGTTCCTGCTCTTTGTCTGCCCCTGTGCCTGTGTGTCAAGGGCGGTGCCGAGCCGTTCTGCTGACTCACCCAAACAGCCAGACCAGGTGGGTCTTTAGCTCCAACTCAGGGGGAGAAAAGCTCGGCTGGAACCACAGGAAGAAGCCCTAGATCTACAGCCAGCTCAAGAAGGAGCTTGGTCTAAAGCAATACGTGGGGAAGTACAGTCCTGACTTAGGGCTTTGTTACTGAAGTAAAGACCAATGGCCAACCCTAGAAAGCAGAAGACTGGCCAACACACGCCCTGTTGTGTGTGCTTTAGAGGGAGAGTGACAGAGGGCCCGAACCACTCGCAGCCCCTTTAATTATTTCCCTGGCCAGATTAGTGTTTGCAGCTTCTCCTGCCCTGTGGGGTTGAACATCAGGGTGTTAACGCTGCACCATTACAAAGCCTAGTGTAGATGTGGGGTGTTGGTGAAAATTACCCCATGACAAGATGCAGTGCTGCAAGTCAGGGTTTTCACCAGTGCAGCACGTTTCTTCTAGGGATTTCCAGCAGTGCAGTTACACCAGGGCAGACAAGGCCTTGGCCCCAGTGCAAATCTCATGATGGTGGCCCCTATTCCCTCTCCCAGCTCCACGAGAGATCGGTATTAATGAATTGTAATAGCACCCAGGGCGCCGCTGTGCTAGGTGCTGTACAATCTATGCTACCCCCTGCTGCTATCCATGGAGACCTCCCTCCCTGAGTTAGGTGCCATTTCTGATTACGCTTTGCTTGCAGCTTTTGGTCTGTTTGGGTGCTGTGCCGTGTCACATCCAAGCTTAAATGAATTCCATTTTCATGGAAGGTTTTGTGAGATGCTTTATCAAATGCTGCCGGCTCTGCTGAGCTGCCCCAGCGTGCCTCACGGCTCATGTTTCCATTCTCCTCTGGATGTTTACAGACATTTTCTCCTCTGACTCGTTCCATTATTAATAAGGGATTGAGGCAAACACAAGAGCGTCTCTTGAGTCATCCAGCCCCGAGTATCTCATGCTTTCCCGGGGTTGTGTCCTCCAGATTGTCCAACAGCGCAATGTTGCAGCAAAGAAAACATGCTTTTATTAAAAAGCCCCTCAGAAAGGATCATCTGTTCTCGGCCTGCATTCTTGGCTGGAGATTGTTTACTTCAAAAACATTGGGGAGAAAACACAGGGACAGGAGAGGAGCACGCAGGTCACTAAGTCGGGCCGCACAACTCCAGAATAGAGGGGGATCTGAGCGTGCACATGAGGCTCTAGCGTCACACCCACAATGGGTGGAGACGGGGTTGCTACCACTGATGTGTATAAAGGAAAGTCCCACTGGGGTTGGGCAGCTGTGCAGGGGAGAGACCCTGCAAACCATGGGGTGGCTACAAATGGACAAAACTCAGCAGGAAAGATTTGCTTTACCCAGATTAGCAGCTAAAACACCTTTATGAGTCTGGAACCACACAAGGCCCAGACACTCTCTGGATAAACTTAGCCAGAGCAGCCTATTGGCTAACGCATGCCTGAACTCGTGGAAGACCAAAAGAGCCTGGCCAACTCAAAGGTGTTTGTGGATCTCAAACACGGAGACACGGTGGGGGAGTCCCCAAGGCTAACTGTTTTTGGAGACTGCAGCAGCTGGACCATTGATTCTCTAAGCCACCGGGCAGAGGCCTCATGGCTCTGTCAGCGAGGGTTTTCTCCCAGGAAATCACAGGTTCCAGCCATGCTGTGAGTCACTTACAGTCACTTGTACGTACATATCTTCAGTATGGACACTGATGCTGACAATGCAAGAATAATGCCTGTGTCATGTTCAGCCTGTTGCTATGTTGCCTGTGCCCTCCCTTTCGCGTGACAAGAAGGTTAGACAGAATGATCTGGGCCAGCCCCAGCAAGCCTTAGAGAAACTGATACCCAGCAAGATGGTCAGGATGTAGAAGACTTGGGTACGTATCCACTGCCTTGTGCACCTGTGTCCTGGCTCATGTGCATGCCTGTCTCCTAGCGTCCGCACCCAACCCACACTGGCATGCCTACATCCACACTGGCAGAGGATGTGGCGGTTACAGAGGCGTGGCGGGAGGCTTCCCGGGGGGGCAAACCCCAGGGTTCTTAGTGCCTCGCTACCTGGAGCAGCTCCCACAAACGGTTCACGGTGCTTTTGGCAGAACTCATCTGCCCTTCCCGGGCCCCCACGCAGCAATAGCCTTAGCCTGCCAACACACTTAGCTGAGGCTCTTCCCACTGTGCATGCGCCACACTTCCTTCCACTCCAGCTGGGACCAAGCCATAGGTCCAGCACCACCGAATGAGCTGTTCCTGCGTGGGGCTGGACCATGGCTGCGGCGGAACAGACATTCTGCTAGCTGCATGTTCGTGAGCCAGGGAAGGGGAGTCCATTCGTGGCAGACTGGAGACACCTGTCCCTTTCCGTAGTCACTGCAGATTGCTCTGACGTAGACCGGTATTTCTGACGCAGGACAGTGGGGTGAGATAACGTTGGCACGCAGACCTGGGATGACCAGGAGAGGCTCCAAAGCTTGTCCAGGAGGAAGCAGACCCTGGTGAAGCTATGTGAGGCACAAGCATCCGATGTCGACGGCGTCAGCAGGGGCACTCTCCCACTCCCAGGAGTCAGGGGAGGTTCCCTGCTCGGAGAGGCAGGCACTGGAGAAGACAGCCAGGCCGGGTTCAGTGCATCTCCGCACTCATCCCTCCCTGTACCGACGGCGCAGGGGAGTGTCCGCACTTCCAGTGCTCCGCGGTGCCAAGTCAAGGGTGGTGCTGGCAGTGCACTCTGTACCGAGGTCACGTTCGGTGCCGAGGTGGAGTGGGCCGGCTTGGACGCTGGGCGGAGCCCTGCCTCCATCAGCAGGGCTTTCAATCGGATTTCTCGGTCCTTTTGAGTCCTCGGTTTAAAAGCCCTGCAAATCTTACACTTCTCTTTCCTGTGGGCTTCCCCCAGGCACTTACGGCAGCAGTCGTGGGGTCGCTGAGCGGGAAGGCCTTCTCGCAGGAGGCACACGGCTTGAAGCCCAGCAACCGGGGCATGGCCCGGCTGCTCAAAGTCTCCGCAGGAACTTGCCTTAGCTCTAACTACTCTTAACAACACTTAACAACTGCTTAACTCACTACAACTAACTTAGAATAACAAACAAGCCCGAACAAGGGCAATAGCACTTGCTTGGAACTAGTTCCAGGAACCGTCACGGGCGGAAAGAAGGGACTGAGGGGGCGTAGGGCTGGCACTGCCTCATATACCGCGGCATGAGCGCAGGGCTCCAGGGGGCACTGGAGCCAGCCCTATAGGATCTGCTAAGGGGAAAAGCATTCCGGGAACTGTGCAAGGAGTCACGCACACACTTATAGTGGAATGGACATGAGCAAGCACTGGAAGAAGAATAAGGGACCCTGGGGCACCCGTCCCCTTGCCTGGCTCTGGATGAGGGACAGTGAGTGTGGGCGGAGGGACAAAGAGGCTGTGTGCTGTTGTTACACATCTCAGTGCACTTGGGGTTTGCTGATTTGCTCTTGGTTTTATGTGATTTAAGAGAGTCCGCCACTTTATTAAAGCTTTGGCTACAACTTCCTGACTCTTCCTTCTTTTCCGAGCATTCACCTGCCCGCATTTTGGGCCGTCAAATCAACGTAGTCACAAAACCTGCCGTGTTCCAGTAACCAGAAGTTTGGTTATAACTGTCGCTGCTGCCTGAACTCAACTCCAGGCTCCGCTGTCTCGCTGGTAGCGGCACTGGCTGTCCAGGTGTCCTTCCCCCTGGCTGGCAGGATTGAATGGGGGTGGAGTGCACTGGGTACGTCTGCCCAGTCCAATTTGTTCGTAGCCTCCTCGCCTCCATGTTTTCCAGGGCTGCGTCGGCTGCAGGAGGTGCTAGAATGGAGGAGAGTCAGCCACTGCTGGTGCTGGCCAGGAGTTCATCAGCATGAGCAGCTGCTCAAAGAGCACCCAGTCCTGGTCCTCTGATAATGCTCAAGGAATTTGGTGACCGTTTTCTCCTCCTGCTTGTTGTCCCGCTCTTCCTTCCCTTACTGATACCGCAGCTGCCCATCCATCATGGGCCTATGTGTCATACAACGGGTTATCTCTGTCCCTCTTCCTTTTGCCACCTTCAGGACAACAGGCCCTACCAAAAGAGGGCCACCCACGCTCACTACCACATTCACCCTCCCATCGACACTCACACAAAACCACTCACCTGTCTGCTCCCAAAATTGAGAAGAGGAGAGAAGCTCTAACGAATCACACCTGTCCATGGACAAGGGCGAGAAAGGGCACAACTTGGCCTCTGTGCAGGTCCTGCAATTCATTTGTTGACATTTGGAGCAGTGCTCAGATGCCACGGTGATGGACATGGCCGGAGAACCCAGGCAGAAGAGCTTAGATGAGGAGAGGAACCTTCCCATGAATGGGGGATTGGTCAGTCCCCGGTGATTGTGGCTTGGAAGTTTGAAAGGATGGGTTTCCCTTGGTAGCAGTGTAGGAATCCTTCAGGACCAGTGTGGGGGTGAAGGTGTGGGACTCGGGGAAACAAAAATGAACGTGTAGCAGAACCAGACCAAGCCCAAACAACGATCAGGGCCCTGACAGAAGCACTTTACCAGCAGAGGAACTGATGAGTCACCAGGCATTTTCATGACGTGACCTCTCTCCATCACTGAACTGCACGCACACACGTGCAATGTGCTCTCAGCTGTTCCCTGCTGAGCAAGGAGGTCTCACCTCTTCGTCTGGTTGATTTGTTGCGTTCCTCAGCCGTTTCTTGCAGCCGACACACACCGGGAAGGGTAATCCATGCCTCGGCGGGAGATTTGCTCCTAGTCTAATGAGACTGGTTGTTTGTTCAGGTGACTGGTGCAGCTCAAAGCTTCCTCATTGCTATATATAAAAATGGGTCATAAAATGGTGCTGTGGGAAGAAATGTGTGCAACTCATTGGGAAATCAGTCACGCCGCAGGCCTGCAGCCACACCTCCCCAACCCGTGCTGGATCCTGTCCGATCTCGCAGGCTAAGTAGGGCTGGGTCAAATTAGCACCTGGATAAGAGGCGGCTGAGTGCTGCAGTCAGAGGCACCAGTGATTCAGTAGGCGGCACTCAGCATTAAACCAGGAGCAACTGTACTTCTGCAAGCGCCATTTTGCAGGTTCCTGGCCCTTTGCGGTCACTCAGTATTCCCTGGCAGTTCCCCTGGGGCACAGATGTTAACCCAGTGTCCTGGCCAAATTCCAACTTGGTTAATTATGGTCTGTTCTCCTGTTACTTACATGCACAGAATCCTAGAAGATGAGGGTTGGAAGGGACCTCAGAGGTATCTAGTCCCACTCCCTGCTCAAAGCAGGACCAGCCCCAGCTAAACCATCCCAACCAGGGCTTTGTCAAGTTGGGCCTTAAAGATCTCTAAGGGTGGAGATTCCACCACCTCCCTAGGTAACCCATTCCAGTGCTTCACCACCCTCACAGGGGGAAAGTTTTTTCCTAAATTCCATCCCCACTGCAACTTGAAACCACTGCTCCTTATTCCCTTGACATGGCTTTCAGCAGAACACTCTGCACGGAGAGATCCTCCCAGGAACTAGATGATCGATTTCTTGGCCTGGGCTAGATTTGGTGATAAATCAAGTGGGAGGCCTTCGAGCTCCCATTCCCTCGACCTCTTGTTCATCCCACATTCAACATCTTCATGATAAAACCATGCACCAAGAACACATTTCTCCCTAGTGCCCCATCACCACCACATGGTCAGGCTCCGGAGGCATAAACTGATTAGATGACATAGAGTCAAGTGCCAACAAAATACAGGTGCCATCCAGCGCTACCTGTCCTTCGCTACATGGGACCACACCCAGTGCTTGGATCAGATCTGCTCTTGAATGAAGAAAAGCTGGCTGACGCTGAACCTGGGCTAGACAGACATGATGCTGGGGGTGAAGGACTATGAACAGTTTGCAGCCATGGCGCCATCTCCTTTGGTTGAAGGCACAAAGCCACAATTAGACAACCCAGTCCCTCGTTTCCGAAGCTCCCAGGTTTGTCACTTTTGCTGAGCTCTCATAGAGCAGTGTCTGTACGCAATGCTGTCTGTCATCTCTGGATGGCTCAGAGACGCCGTCCCATCCTGGCGGACAATGACCTGCCTTTGGTTACTCATCACGTTGGGCTGGGCTGCACCACTGGGACATACCTGCAGATGACGCCTTCGGCTCCTAGGAAACTCCAACCAGCACAGAATGCAGCGGCTTGTCTTCTCAGCCACACAGGCTACTGTGAGCACATCCAAACTCTTACACCGGCTCCCCAGAGAGTATCAAATCCAGGCCAGCATCTCAGTGGCCTGGGTCCAGCATAGCTAAATGATTGGCTAATGCTCTGAGATGAAGAGCAACTCAGCTCACCTGCCCCAATGGGCCTCTACAATAAGGGTAAAGCTTAGTTCGCACAGGTGTGGGTTAGTGGGAGCCAGTCCAAGACTGTGGAATGGACTTTCCCTGGAACTAAAACCATCCCCCATGTGACCACTTTCTGCTCTAAGCGCAAGAGGCATTTCTTTGACCTTTGCTAAGAACGGCTATATTGGGTCAGACCAATGTCCATTGAGCCCAGTATCTGTCTTCAGACAGTGGCCAGTGCCAGGTGCTTCAGAGGGAATGAATGGAACAGATGATCATCAAATGATCCATCCTCTGTCATCCACTCCCCGCTTCTGGCAATCAGAGGCTAGAGGCACCCAGGGCATGGGGTGCCTCCCTGACCATCTTGGCTAATAGCCATTGATGGCTCCATCCTGCATGACATACCCTTCCCTCTCTGACATGCACAGACATTGTTGACATTGCTGTTGTTGATTTTTTTTAAAGCCAAAACAGCACCCTCTGCTGCACACACGTCTGCCCTGGGCTGGCGGGAGCATGAGAGAACAAACACATGACAGATGCTAGTCACGCTGCTTCGTGCATGACCGGACGGTGCCCAGAAGCTAGTGGCCAGCGGGGTCTGAGCACCCACATAGAACTGAATTGTCTCAGCAGTGCTCCCCTTTGCCACTGCAGGAGTATCACTGACGGGCCCGCTCCACCCTGGGGCTTCGAGAGCAGTCAGCTAAGCAGGGGAGTTTCCCTCTGTAGGCAAAACAAAGCCTAGGGGAGGATCCGGCCTCTCCTTCCTGTATGCAGGAAGCTTTCAGTCCCCCGAGGATTCAGGCTGCGGCCTGTAGCCCCAGGGAGCAGCACGGGCTGGCCTGGGGAGCTTTCAGGGTGACCATGGCCGCGCCACCGCCGGGGTTGATGGGCTTGAGCGAGAGCCGCGTGCAGAGCAAGCGGTGATGTGAGCCTGGAGAGAGGCCAGGCCATTAGACAGCACATTCCCCGCGCCCCAGCTGTGCAGGAGCAGGGAGGCTTTCTCCACGCTGACTCAGAGCGCTGCTCCGAAGGACACCGTCTTCAGAGCTAACGCTTCTGCACGCCGCCCCCCGCGTCCAGAGTCATTCTGGCCCCGGGGCCAGGGGAGGCCAGGCAGGAGCCAGGCAGCGGCATCCCTGCCCTGAGCACCGCTGCCCTCTGCTGGGCAGAACGGGTTAAACCTGCCTCTCCACTGAAGCCTGGTCTAAAGGAAAAAGGTGTGCGACGTAACACGACTCGTCCAGCACAACAGCCCCTCGTGCGGATGCAGTTACGTCAGCATAAGAGTGTTTTATACCGGTGTGTATTCCTGCAGGGCAAGAGGAGCAAACTACACAGCCTAAGGCACCTTCATACTGACATAACCACGTGCACACTGGAGGTTGTACTGGAATAACTCTATTAGGCACTCTTGTATCTAGCTTGCTCATGTGCACCTCAGTCCTGTCTGTAGCGTGTGGGTGCATGGAAATCCAGTGTCTCCAGTGACCCCATTCTGTCCCTGGTCTCTCTGCCGGGACTGTCAGCCCGGGGGACAATTGGTCGTACGTTTGAGTGTGTTTTTTCAGGAACTGGGTCCATTAGGCATCGCACTGGAAAGCACCCATGCAGAAAAGGGTTGGACCTTTATACACATAAGGAGAAGAGCCAGAATTATAATAGGCACTCAAGGAGCTTTGGAAGGGCTATAAACCCGCCTGCTTCAGGGCACAAACCTGGGCACAGCTATTCCTGCAGGGGACAGGAAGGTTATTCCATAACTACCTGCTGCAGGGTTTTGTGCACCTTCCTCTGCAGCATGTGATCCGAGCCCCGGCTGGAGATGGGATATTGGGCTACAGAGCACCTTGGTTCGATCTGAAATGCTCCTACCTCGTTTCACCTAGGACACACTGAGGTGTCAGTGGGGAATGACTAAGCCTTGGCTGTGCTGAGGTGCACAACTTTGAGATGAAAGCTCCCTCTCCCATTCCCAGCCCCTGGGCAACTGAGGGCTCTTGCAAATGCTTGAAGGCCAAAAGCTGAGCTCTCCTGCTGCAGCAGCAGCTGGGGTCAGAAGGCACCGTTGTCTGTATACAGCTGCAGTCAAAGGCAGCCCGTCAGCCCCCGGAGCCCTTGTGTTCCCATGGGTTTGTACCACACCCAGCACGGCGCAGCCCTGATCCTGGGTGGCTCCTCTGGCCACTGGCATGAGATGGGTTTCCTCATGGGATGCGCATAGCCAGCCCAACAGACATCCGCTCTGTCAGCACAAAGAGGAGGAGCAGCTCCTGGGCTGGGTCCCCTATCTCATCGGGGTTGTCAGGCCTTCCAAGACCCCTCCGCCTGCCTCCTGTGAGTCGCCCTGGCCGACACCAGCGAGTCAAGGAGCAGCCTAAAGCCAGTGAATGGAAACAAACCAACCCCTCGAAGCCCTGCTGGGGATGGGGCCACCTGGAGAGTCCCTCTGGAGGGGGCAGAGCAGGGGCTGATGGACCCTACTGCCCTGGAATGACAGTGGGACGTGACCCTGCTGCAGGCACACCGGCCCTGCTGGCCTCCCTACTGAAGGAGCACGAGGAAAAGGGGGAGTCTGTCTCTACCCAGAGGACCACCCCAAAGAGGGGATGTCTCTAGAGAGCCAGCCCTGGGGACTGAAATGACTTCCCTGGCTCAGAAACCAGGCTGCCTCCTGGGGAGGCGGCGTGGCCCCAGGCTTGTCGACCTTGGGCAGCAATTGAATCCAGAGCAGAAGCTGTCAGACGAGACGGGCGGGGCCGAGCTTGGCAGGGCACATGCTCCCACACTCCCCGCGTTGAAACCGTCAGCTAGCAGCTACCTGACAGCGAGCGGGGCGGGCAAACGTCTGACCGCATGCACTGGATGCACAGGGCCTCTCTGCTTTCCACGGGGAACCGCCCTTCCCCGTGCAGCTGCCTCGTTGTAGGAGGGCCCAGGCCAGGGACAGGGGTGTACATAAAGCTGAAGACTTTTCCCCACCTAGCCCTCTAGCACCCATGGGAGGCTGAGGGCAAAAGCACATTTTGTTTGATGGGGGGCAGGGATTTGGTTTGGTTGGAATAAGCGCAGGAGTGGGCGCCTGGAGCTCTTCCAGCATTTCTGTGCATGGTCCTGGGCGAGTCCCATCTCTTCTCTGTGGGGTGACCCCCGGCCCCCTGGCCCGGCCCGGCGGGGGGTCTGTGGGGTGACTCCTGGCCCGGCCCGGCGGGGGGGTCCG
>ML675616.1:1386008-1406162 GCA_007922155.1 Mesoclemmys tuberculata | reverse complement strand
GGCCGGGCCGGGCCGGGCCCCTTGCAGTGGGGCAGTGAATGCAGGCAGGCGCTGGCTGTGGGGCCAGGGAGGGTGGGAGAGGCTCAGGTGGGGGTGAGCAGGGGCTGGTGGGAAGGAGCAGGGCCTAGCCTTGGCATTGCAGGGAAGGAAGCAGGCGGCAATGGTGGTAAAAACGGCAGGGCTGGACGGGAGCAGAGGGAACCGAGTACGTTTTGGACCCATGCAGAGGAATGGGAAATTGCAGTGGAGGGTTGGGGGCGAGGGCTGGAGCGGTGGGGATGGATGGGTGGCGAGAATGGAGGGAGAAATCAAAACGGTCCATTGCATGGAGGTTCTTCCAGTGGAAGGGAGGCGTTGCCCTTGCTAGCATCTGCCCCCACTTGTCCCTATGGGTGGGCTGGATCAGCTAGTAAAAGGAACAGGTTAGGGTTGCAGGAGAGGTAATGGGGGCCATGTTCTGTGTGGCAGTTTACACAATTGCATGACTTTACTCTGGTTAACTCGTTGATTTCTCTTTGTGCAGATACACATAAGGGTCTTCCCACTGGCCCTTATGTCTCTGGGGCCTGGTCAGGGCCCCTGTAGGAAAAGCCTTTCATCTGAGTGCATGGGGAAGTTCCTGAGAATTCTGCCTGGAGTAAGGGAGAGCCCTGGCCCTGTTTAGGGTAGAAGGCTGGCAAGAGACCATAAACTCTGAGGAGGGCTACTGTACAGTGAATCCTGACAGTGCTTTGGATTGGTTCCCATTCTGAAATGCCAACATCCTCTTGGATGCTGACAGAATATTTATATCTGGGGCATCTCAGCAGGAGATGGATTGAGTTAAATTTGATGTGATGGGAGTTTGGTGGCTCTTACTGTAAACTGACTTCCAATGTCTGCTTGTCCAGTGCTAGCTAGTCTGAACCCAGTTTTTCTCATTATTCGCTCTTCTGACTCTTCCTTTGTCTAGTTACTGCAGGTGTCTTACTTTTTTGGCTGTAGGGAAGTGGGCAGTAGGCAGGGCCAGATGACTCCATTCTGGAAGAAGTGAAGTATATCTATAAATCTGGCAATATATTTAGTTTAATCTTTGAGACTCATAGTATATCCATGTCTGGCTATTTCTGGTGTTCAGAGCAGAAAATTGTCATGGCAGCTTGTGCTACTGCCAGCTTTGTTTGCATTTCACCTGGTCACTGACTAGCTCTCTAAGCCCACCTTTTTTGTGAGGAGGGGAACCAGGAGCAGCTTTTCAAAAGACATGCTTCATTTGGCACTGTCCCTGGCCATGGGAGAGGGCTTTCTAAGAATTGGCTTGTATGTCACTATTATCAATTGGCTAACAGATTGCATGTTCAGAAAGGGTTATAGCAATTCCGGTAGTGGTATACAGATTTGCATCTGAGCAGGGTTTATCCATGGCTTGAAGGCCTGCATCATCTGGCCTCTAGATATGGGTAGACTTGGTTCTTAGTCTCACACTGGATGCTTGATTGTATTGTCACCTGCTCTGCAGGCCTGATTGGCTATGTCTCTGTTACTGATTGTGATATTGATGATATACTCTCACTGGTACCAGTTTTGTGGCTTACATGTTTGGAAAATGAGTTTTATAACTCATTCTGAAATTATCTTGGCTTCTCTTTTTTTAAGTAGGTGTGGGTTGTTGGGGGCAGGGCAAGGTTCTCTTTCATCAGATAAACAAGGGTTGGGTGTGGGTGGGGAGGTGGCAGGAGAATAAACCAGCAGGTAATCAGCAGCAGCTAGCTTTATACATGCTCATGAGGACCTGTTAGTGCTGACTAGTTTGGATGCAATCCTGCAATTCCTGCTGTAGCCTCTTTTTGAAAACAGACGGGATTTTCAGTGTTAACTAGTTCAGGTGGGAATCTGTATTTACTCTGCTTCTGCTGAGTGCTTAGGTCCGCAGCTGAGAGGTTGACACGATGCATTCTGTGTTCTCCCTTAGGCTGCACCAGTTGCTGTTAATCTTGCTTAATTCGCTTCATGACAGAATTCCTCTCCTCACCCCTACAGCTAGTAGGAAAGTGCAGTGTCACCAGCTAAATAGCAGCAGCCAGAGAGAAGGAAGAATCTGGCCTGAGATGGAAGGGAGAATCTGAAATCCATGACTGTTGTAGTCCTAATACATTCATGTCAAATGCTCCACGGCAGGGAGAAAGTTCAATTACAGAGACAGTGTAAGCAGTCATTGAAGACCTGCATTGTATTCCTTTCTAGCTCAGTCTGAGGTTTAACTGGCCTCCAAGCTTGTATTGGCTCTTCCAAGCAGTGTCAGGGATAATAGGATTTAATTATACAGAGTCTTTTGTGACATCACTGAAGAAAAGATAATGAGATCACAGGTAGATGCCTTCATGTGGGAGCTGAGAGATGGAGCTGACAAGCTCAAATGGACCAAGATTCTATTTTGTGCACGTTTCTTTAATAGAAAATGGGAAGGAAAATCCAGAACCTACAAAATGTATAGGAAATATTTTGTGACATTCCCAAAAGGGAATCCATGTGCTTGTAAGGGGCTTGTGGAGAAAATGTCGTTAAGAAACCTCATGGCTGGAAAAACTGTGCAAATTCTGGAATTGGAGTAGGTGTGAAGGGATTAGGTTAGGGACTTCACTGAGTTCTCTCATCCCTCCTATGGCTGCCACTGTTTAGAATAGAGCAGGTCATAACACTGCATGCTATGTGAAGTGTGGGGACAAGATGATGAGCTCTGTCGTCTAGAGATAATGAGGTGGGATTAACTTCAGATGGATCCATCAGACTGAGTTGAGGAACAGTTATTACAAAGTCCAAACTCCCCATGGCTGAATCTCAGCAAGTGAAAAAGTGAGTGGCACCGGAGCATTATTTTTATTTAATTCTTGCCAAATTAGTTTAATTTTTGTCTAAGTGACTTACTGTTAGGTGAGCCATTATATGTATGTAATGTTTCCCAAGGATTCTATGCTTCTCCCATGGGGTTGCTTTGCAGTGGGTTTGTTCTGGACCTATGTCTCTCTAGTTATACCTTATGGAGCTGTCTTCACATACTGCTTTCACCTGCTTTTCTGAATTTAATTGTTCAAGGTGGAATGAGCTTTATTTTCCATAGAAAGGAAATGAATAAATGGGGATATGATAAAAGTATATCAGATAATGAATGGTGTTGAGAAGGTAGGTTAACAGCTTCTGTTCTCCCTGTATTATAAAAAACAAGGGGATGTTCAATGAAATCGTGGAAGGTAGCAAATTCAGAACTGATAAAAGGAAATACTTTTTTCACACAATGCAGAGTCAGACTGTGGAGCTCATTGTCACAGAAAGTTGTTGAGGCTGAGAGCTAACAAAATTTTGGAAGTGAGATTAATCCTCATGATTCAGGAATTAGTAATCCAATCTCTAAATAGTAGAGAGCAGCATGAGACATAGTCTGGATTAGGTTACCCTACATCTACCTACTATGGGGGTCTTACACCTTCTGACGCCTCTGGGGCTGGTCAGTGTTGGAGACAGGATACTGCACTAGGCAAACCTTAGCTCTGATCAAGTGTGGCAATTCCTGTATATATCTCCCTTCCCTCCCCCCCCCCTCCGTAGTCCTGGATTCTAAGATAAGGAATAAGAGCCTTAACGTTGCACTTGACCTCTGTTGAAGAGTCTGTTTTCCTGTAGTATGCAGCATTGCATGGGAACCACACTTGACTGAGCAGTGGTACAGTGATGTACGTGGTGGTGCAGCAGCAGCATCTCATGTAAAAAAAACCTGTAAGTCTGCTTAACATCTTCCATGTTGCTGGATCTCATTGCACTGATTATACTTGAACCTTGGTCATTGATCTTGGGTTTTTAGACCCTTTTGTTCCAAAGGTAAACAGCAAGGGGGGGCACTTGAAATGCAGTCACCTCTGGTGAGAAAGGTGGCAGCTGTTGACTAACGTAAAATGACACTACACAACAGTGTAGGGGGGAAAAAGTACAGTAGAATCTCAGTTCTAGATGAAACTGCAGGGGTAATTTAGGGAGGCGGAATATAACTATTTGTTTGGGAATTTGGTGTGGATAGCAATCGTGGCTGTTCTGAAAGGTACCAGGAAATCTTTAATGATTACACTTAATTGTCATTTTTGTATCTTATCAAAACATGCACATCTAGTAGCACAGCATCCTGTAGTGCCAGGCTCCAGGTCAGTACTGAAACAGAGGGAAGATCTCCACCAGCTTGATCCCTTTAGGCAGCATGTTGGTGTTCCTGGGATGGCAGTCTCCCATCCACTAGCACCAAGCCAGTCCATCCCTGCTTAACTTCAGATCAAACAGGATCACAGTGCATTGCCTCTTTGGAGGTTAATAAAAAGTGAAGGAAATGGAAGATGTGATTCTGCTGTCATCGACACTGCTGGATGTTTGACTTCAGGGCACTTGTTCACTGGGCTTCCAGATGTTTCCCCTGAATTCTTTGTAACGGCTGTAGAGCTGTGCAGTGGCATTTGAAGTGCTGTAGCTGGTTCTGATAAATATGAAGCTGACACTGAGTGGATTTGTTTCCATGACAGCTGCTGTGGTGATAGGATACTGTGGTGTTGGGGGGCCATGTAAATGCACAGACAAAACTGCAATTTGGTAATATTTTCCTTGTCTTGTGGTTTGGAAAGCTGGGTTTGTGAAGGGAGGGAAAAGGGTGTGTAAATGTCATGCAGATTTGTAGTGACCTTTGATGTGGCTTGTCTTCCTGGAAGCTGAACTGTAGACAATGCTATGGTGTGAAGTAGGTCGTTTTGGAAGTGCAGTGGGAAGGAAAGAGTTTGTAGTCATGTGGCTTGGAGGTGCAGGGATCTTCTTGCACAAATTTCCTCTAATGGCACAGCACTAATGGTGAAATATAGAGATTGACATTTAAATTAAGGGCCCACAGCTTTGGTAGTTTATCCCCTCCCTTATTGCTCCTGTCCCTCTCCAGTAAATTAATCAACTAATGAAAACTGCTCAACTGAAAATGGGGCATTATGTCTTGGGACTTGTCGTCTTCACAGGTGGCACTGCGTGCCAAGACCTTGTACTCTTTGAAGGATGCACATCTGTTAAAGATAAGAGTGGCTGCAGTTTCATGCCAGTAAGGTATAGTTTGCCTCCAGCTTCTGGTCAGTTCTCAGTGTAGCGGCTGAGTGAAGTCTGGGCACCTCTTCCTCGAACTATTCACATCATTGTCTCTCCAAGCTTTTTGAGTGTTTGGATGCTTCAGCAGTGTTTCTAGTCTCAAACACAGCACTGCTAGTGAGACCCAAAGGGGGTTCATACCATGTGCTATGAGAAGCAGCCACAAGCAGGGACTTGGTTTTCTATTGCTGGGCGATCACTCTGAGGGAGAGAGATGACTCAGTAGGTAGAGGGAAGTTCACAAAAATCTGGTCAGTTGTGCCTCCTTCTCAGAAAACTAGGAACAAAAGTGTACTGGCTGGTTCTTTGTAAATTTCAATCTCGCCATAATCTTCTTGCTGCCTCGCACTGGCCAGAAAGCTTCCCCTCACATCAGCCAACAAGTGGTTACAGATGCTTTTTACAAGCTGTGTGCAGAGTACGCTGGGAGGTCAAGGGGGCCGAAGTGACATTTCCTTGTTTTGAACAAAATATTCCACCTCTGTGCGAAGCCTTTAGGAACCAACCATCTCATGGTACAAAAGGTGTTTGATTTCCAGGCAACTGGCTATTGATATTTTTGTGTGAGTTTGGCATTGTCGTCTACTCCCCATGTCAGGACTCCAGTTTTCACTCTTGTCCAGCCCTGAAGGACTTCAGATGGTGGCTGAACTTGGAGAATATTTATTTCATCAGAAAATGACTAACTGCCTTACTGGTTGGATTAGTCCTGACACAGCTGTAACCTGTGTTACTGGCTGCTACCACAGAGGATGCAGCCACCGCCCTGCTTACAAATAAAGTTTGTATGTAGTGCAGCTTGGAGAGAGGCTGCACTGGCTGCTGTGGACACATGCAGACCCTTGGGGATTTGAGGAGAGCTGCCGAGAAACTAGATAGAGGATCTTTCAGGAGGAGGGAAAAGGGTTCTGTTGTTTTGGATGGATTCCAAATATACTTGTCTTTGTGAAATTAAAGCCTCATCTTATTTTGCTGCTCTTGACCTTTCCAATCCATAGAATATCCCAAAGGAAAATGGGTGGGTGTAGGTTGACTCTTCTAGCTCCACAGAGACCTATGAGTACCAGGTGGGTTTCTCAAATGCTGCTGGTACCCCATTTTCATTGGAGTCTGTCTCGAAATGTAGTGAACTGATGGATTAACATCCAAGGAAAGAAGGGACTGACGGGACAGAGAAAGGGAAACTTGTCAAGTCCATGAGAAATATATTTAGAAGGATGGAAGCTGAAGTAGTTCAGCAAAATCTCCAACAAGTCTCTGTCTCTCTCCAGCTCTGCCCCTACAGCTTCATGTGAGCAGAAATGAAAGTTAAAGATAAAGCAGTTCAGGATACTTCAGAGAGACAGGAAATGGGGTTGGGCAGCTGCTGCACGAGGCTCTCATTAGAGTGGTTGGGTACTGCTTGATGGAATGTGGAATCTAGCACAGTCAGAATATTTGTTTAGGTTTATAGTTGGTGGACAACATCAGCTTTCTGGGGGAGCCTTCCCTTATGATGCAGAACCATGCTGATCTTTCTAGGAACTCTTTGCTGTGACAGTGTGACATCTTTGGGGCATGAGATAAAACGAGCAATGATTTTGCATGGAAACGTGTTGTCTTACTGAGCAATTGTACCATGAAGTGGTCAGAAGCCAACATGGGAGGCTCTGAAATCAGACAATGCAATGATGCCCTAGGCCAGCAGGCAAAGATTCAATTGCCTTTCCTCCTGGTCAGTGAGATCTCTACTTCTGCATCTTGCACTGTTAATTTTAACATGCCCAGCCACTGGATTCCTGCCCCTTTGTCAGGCGGGGGGATTTGTTCAGTGAAGCAGAACATTGAAGCTTTATAGCAAATCAGAAATCCTCCTGCAGACTGTAGCTGCATGACGCACTTGTCTAATCTCTGTCCAATCACTTGCACCTTGTGATTACAGGGCCTTGCCACAGTCTACTTGTATGCTGAGCCAATGCCTGCGCATCTCTGTATTGGTGTGCTGTGCAAATCTTTAGATATTTTATCTGGGGAGAGGGTTGTATGTTGCAGAGCCTCCAGAGAAACGTACTCTTGCGAGCAAGAATATCTCAACAGAAGGAAACTAGTCTCATCATATGAGAGTTTGTGCCGTTGTTGTTCACGTCATTTTCAGTAAAAGGATGTTTTCAGATCTCTCAAGCTGTTTGCACTTCGAGTGGTTCTTCTGATGCTGACAAATGACCACACTGGCAAAGCCCTGGACTCTTAAAGTTTCAGCTACAGGATTTCAAGGAAAGCAAACTGCAGAGCTGCTGTGTGTGTCTGACAGTCTGTCTGAGAGCCAGATCTTTAAAGGAATAGATGCCGCTTGATTCCAAATACGTGTGTAACATTAGCTGAGAGCACAGTGTGCTTGGCTGTACAAAACACCGAGAAAGATGTGGCTGCCTGCCGCAAGGAGCTCACAATCTAAGATACATTTTTGAATAAACCACTGAGAAGGCTGCTCCTCCTCCTAGTCCTGTACCCCATTTACAATTTCCCCATGAACCTTTGTACCCCTACTAACCGTTAATCCCAGCATTTTCGGTCAGCTTCCTGCCCTGGGTTTAATTGTTAGTGAGGTCATCCGCTGTTGCAGCGGGGATGCAGAATCCTGAACCTGGGGTTTGGCAGTTGAATGACAGATGATCAGCCTCTTCAAAGGGGTGGTTCTAAACTTTTAATTTTAATGTCATGTAAGCATCTATTCTCTTACTGGTTTGCCTTAACCGTACTCTTAAAATATTTTCACAAACTTTGCAGATTGCCCTTTAAATTGTCTGGATTCATATCCGTTTTTGCTCAGGTGTGAAACACTTCGTCTTGCCCTAGTTCCTGTTCACAAAAACCACTACACAGCACAACTAGCAGTCCTTGTGCAGGGAAGATTTAGGATTAGAAGCAGTTCGGGGTTGCAGGGCAGCCGCAAAGCTGTGTGTATAAGGGAAACCTAGAACGCAAAGAATAGGAAGTGCTGCAGATCAAGGTTGGGGTGCAATGGCAAGGTTTGGTAAGGAGAGCTCAGGATGAACTGCGGAGGGTATGTGGGCTGGGATTGAAGGTATCAATAACTGTGTGTGGAGCCCAGGGCTGGAATGTCAGGGGTATAACACTTCAGACCGAGAGCTGTGTCAGAGAAGCTTGCACACCATATACCTACTTCAGTTAGTGCTCTCTGTTCCTCACTTTCATGAGTACTAAAACTCCCCACGTTTCAGATGCCATGAAATCCATTCACCGCTGACTTTTCAGAGTAAAATAAAACGAGGAACTGGCATCTGGGAGGAAAATAGCCTGACCTCAGGCAAAGGTGACCAGGGCCTGAAGCCTCTTCTCTGAGATCACTTGATTTTACAGAGAGCTTCAGTGGGGGACCTGCACTTAAGTCTTGGGTCAGTTGCTTGGTGAGAAAAACGTATCATCTGAGATGATCTGTGGTCGGGACACACTGAAACACCTCTCAGTCATGGTCTAAGAGCTTTCCAGGCAATCAGTGCTGGCAGGAGTGTTATGTCAATGGCCTACCTGGGACCATAAATAAGAGTTGCCCTGACTCTTTAAGCAATGTGCTCCAGGGCTCTTCACTGTAATTCTCACTGCATTGACCTGCTGGACATAAATTGTTGTTGCATTCTAGGCACTTTTTGTAAGGTTTGAACATAGGGGCTGGTCAAACGTTGATTTCTGGTCTGGACTCCTTAACATCCAGTAGCAGAATAAGAGAATTTCTTGTGTTACTAAAGACTGGTGTTGGGCTGAAGAGCTTAGGAGGGAGCATATCTTTAACTTCTGCATCCCTCCTTCACTGCTGAGGCTCTGGGGGAGCTATGGACAAGTGCCAGGGCAGCTGCTTTTGCTGGGGGAGAAGCTGCCCCACAACAAGGCTCAATCCTGTCCTCTGTCTTTTTCAGGGAAGCTACTGGAGGGGCAACAGGGGTAGAGGTGCCAGCAGTATCTGTTTCTGTATCTCCGAATGTGAGATGTAAACAGTGCCATCTTTGAACTCTGTGCCTGGCCAAAGCCAACACCTGGGTAAAGAACAACTGGTTAAAGCTGATCCCAGGCAAGACTGATAGGGAGAGGGAAGCGCTTAGGATTTGCCTCCTCCGTAGTATTGTCCTCTGTTGAGACCATCTACATGTGAAGTTGATTTGCAGTCTTGGGGTCCTGTTGGACTCTCCCACTCGATGCCTGAATGACCAGGGCTGTGAAAAACATCCACTTCATCTGTGAGTGGCCGCAAGATTTGCTTCATCTTGTGCAACGCAGACCTGGCCAAGATGACCCATGTGTTTGAGTAACAGCCTTGGTTATCGTAGCTCATGTCTAGGGATGAAACCACACATCCTCCAAAAAGCTCAAACAAGTGCAATTGGCAGCTATTTATTCACTTAACACAGCTTGCTATGAAAACATCACCCCGGTACTCCACTCTGCACTGGCTCTTCACTGAATACAGAGTCCAGTTCAAGGTCTCTGACTTGATAGTCCTATGGAAGGCTTTGAATATCTGAAAATTCAGCACTTCCTTTGTGGCCATGACTTTGAGGGACTTACATTCCACTGGAAATAAACTTTATTAGTGAGGAAAGACTCATGAGCATGACAGATTAAACCGAAGGGGACATGGATGAACATTGGGGAGGGGCGCAGCAGGACCCGAGCCAGACCCCATCGGGGATGGGAAGGGAGTGCCACTGCCAGGAGCTCTGCTCCTGTCCCACTCCCCCAGCTGTAGCCTTAGCCTCGGCTCCCAGCCTCAGCTCTTGGTGCATAGACCCTGGGCCCCCAGTTGCACCACCCCTCACCCCTCCCAACCTTGGCTGTATGGCTCCTGGCCCCAACCCCCCCTCCCCCACCAAGGCACTGGCCTTGGTGCCTGGCCTGGCCCTGGCGCCCAGCCTGTGTGCTCCCCAGCAACCTGGTTACCAGGGCTTCCCTGGCCACTGCAGCTGGGTCCCACTCCCAGCCTTGGCCCACATCTGCACCCTGCTCCCAGCCCCAGCTGGGGGCGGGGGCAAAGACGGGTAAGGGCGGGCATGGTGTAAAAAGATTGGGGACCACTGGTCTAGACAATGGAACTCATTGCCACAACATATGAGACAACAAGTGTTTCAGTGCTCAGAATTTAGCAGTGAGACTTAGCTGTCCTGCAGCTGGTTCTACACATTCTTATGCAAATTTAAACCATTCATGTTTACTCTGACAGGTGTGAAAGGAGGAGATTTAGTTGGTACTTTTTAAATGTGGGCAGTGATGTGATAATAGTACCATAGATAATGTGACCTCAGTAGAGGATGTTGTAGTCTGCATCTGCCACGGATCCAGCAGCATTTCACATGTCTATTTTGCTGCTTGAAGCACCTATGAGCCCCCAGCCTCATCTATGACCCCACTGTGCTAGGAGCTGTACAAACAGAGAACAAACAGGCCTTGCTCTTTGAAAAATCATATTCCTGATATGGTGAATGAGTCCACTGTTATAACAGTTAAGCATCAGAAATCCCAAAGTTCCAGTATCTGAGGGGTTTAATGCTGTACCAGAAAATCCTCTTCAGCCTCTCACCCTGGGTAAGCAACTTTTTTTGGCAGGGAAAATAAAAATATATTTTTTATCATTTTGGTAAAGATGAGCAGTGTTTGAACCTAGGCTAACACTTTTACAAGGTAACTTTGCGTGGCTGGCTTAATGGCCCTTTCACGAGAGGGAGGATTTCCCATGGAGTTCGTTGCAAAAAAATTTCTCTCAGCGCAACAGTACGATTAGGAACAAATAACTGGTATTTATACAGTTTTTCCTTGTGTGGTTGGTTTTAGAGCACTATATGAACATTGAGGAGCTGTCAACTTAAAATCAATTAACTTAACCACTTTCTGTTTCCAGGTTCTCAGTGCAGCAATGTTTGATTTTGAAATTCAGCCAGGAGAGATTTATTTTTTTTAAAATTCAAAGAAAGCAGTTCTTAGATTGTGGAAGATCTTAGGTTTTATAGAAGTTTTTCACCACACTTAAACTTTGGTCCAAATTTAAATGGCCTCACATGCCTTTCAATCTCAGTTCAGTAAGCTGCCTCATTTAGATCCCTGCTTTAACTCCATTCGTGACAAGTAAGTTAACCATAAAACACTTGGATAGAGCCACCAAAATGTGCTTGTTTGTACCTTAGCAGAGTAACAATGTGAAAGTATTGTTCTAACCTTTGAGCTGCTTTATCCCATCTTCCCTTAGTGTAACTCTTTGCATTCTATAGAAGATGAGGCTCTTTGACGCAGGGATTATGTCCTTGAACTTTCTCGCTTGGGCTGTCTCTTTTGGACACTGTAAATAACCTAGTTACAACAAATTACAATAATTTAGAAGATGAGTCCCTAGCTTTGAGACTTGTGCTCAGACTCCTATCCATGTCAATTATGACTAGATGGGGTTGCAGAGCAATAAGATCCAAGGGGTAGTAGTCTTGCACTGATAAAAATCAGGTTTTTATTTACAATATGGCCCCAATGCAGCCATGTGTTACTTTGTGGGGAGCAGCCTGCATATTTGGCAGCTGCTCCGTACCTGAGATTTGGACAATGCTGCGTAGCTTTTTTCTGAATTAATTTTTCTAATAAAATCTATACCGCTCTTAGTGTTCAGAGAAAACAAACTGCTTGGGTGTCCCTTGCTGGAAAGCTGGCTTTTTACATTGGGGTAGCTGCAGAAAGCAAAGCAGAGCCCCCCCATGCCATTTCACCTCTGCTGTGTATGTTCTATTCCTTTTGCTCCAGAGGCCTTAGATCTCTGAAACCCGTTTGCTGTGCAGTCTGACTGAGTCATGCTTTTCCGGGAACAGCGTGAAATAGGTTTCTGCTTTTATAGTGGTGCTACTTATTCTGCCTCAAGCTCTGACAGCTTCTTATTCAAGGGATTTATAACTAAGACCCACCAGTCGGTCTCAGACTGCAACTTGCACTTTACACCTCAGTCCCAGGGAGGGGAGTGCCTTCCTTTTCAGGATCTCACTTGGCTCATTGTGCTGCTGATGCTCAATGGGTTTTGTGCACTGAGAACTTGCAAGGATCTGTTGTGGCCATTGCTCTTTAAAGTGGTTAAGGGCCTTTGATCTTCTGTCTGTTTTAGGTACTTCTAGGACATTGTTCTTGTAATATACTTGACATTTGTAATTCCCAAATATTCAAAGAGGTTATTTTGTTTAATATAGTATCAGCTGTCACACACTAAACTCTGAGGTTCTTTAAATGTATCCCTACTACTTGGTGTCTGAATAGTTCCATAGTAAATTACATATATAGTGCTTTACTCCCAGGCAATCCCAAAGAGCCTTGGGCCCTGACTTAAACAACTTGATACAGAATTGCCTCACTAGCCACTGGGATGGGGCAAGGCAGGTATTGACAAGTGCAGCTTCCTGGTGCCTACATGCCCCAGTAACTAGAGCAATATAAATATACATGTAGACAGCAACACTAAACAGTAGCTCAAGACAGGTGATGACGAAGCCATAACAATTGAAAGGGCAGGGGAATTTAGGGAAGCAGGACGTAGATACCCAAATTAGAATGTTGTCAGGACACAGGCTACTCTATAAAACGTCCCACTGGAGCTGCAGAGAGCACTGGCAGAGACGATGGTTTTGTTTCTCATCTGTAAAAGTAGTGGATCTGCTACATCCCAGTTATGTTTTGAAATCTGCTTATAAGAGATGTTTTCATTTTTAATCTTGAAAAAGCAAAGTAGATGAGGACATGTGTCAGTTACACAAAATGGTTACTGTAAGCAAGAACATCCTAAATTATTAAGGGCAGAATCCCCTCCTCTGCTAATCTCCTTTGACTGGGGATCTGTAGTACCAGGCTAGACATTTTTTTCGTAACTTCCTACTGATGCAGCTCCATGAGTGGCTGGCTTTTTCATGTAGACCTGCTCTGAGCCAGGTCGGATGATGGTGATTAAAACACTGCACATTCAGTGCCCTGTCTGCACTGGTGCTTGTTAGTACTTTTGGTAGAGCTGAAGCAGAGGTAGCAACAGTGGAAAATTAGGAGAACACAGCCTTGATGAATAGTCAGAACATGGGAGCCCCTGAGAAATCAAACGTGAATTGGGCCATGTGTATATGAAAACGTGCATTGGCTTAACTATAAATTGTTTAAAAATTGATCTAGTTAAACCAATTCAACCCTCTAATGTAGGCTCACTTAAACCAGTTTAACCATTGCTTATGTTAATTTAGCATGTCAATAACTTACTGAGGCAGCAAAATTGATTTAAGCTTAAGTACATATACATTAGACATTTGCACCAGTTTAACTAGATCCGTTTTTTAAGACCAGTGCATTTTTGTAGTAAAGACAAGACCTTAAATCCTGTGCACATTGGTATCAGGAATGAGCTAAGTGCTTGGCTGTATGTAGCATGATTCTGATCTCTGTGTACACAAAGCCCCAGTTTTTGAAGAAACTGCTTGTGTCCTTAATGAATTTAGTAATGCAATTATCTTGCTCTGGATCAGTCAGTTCTCTTCAGCTGTAGCATTCCAGAAAGCAAAATAGATGGAAAGGCCTTTCCTCATGCACAGTAGTTGCAGGGCTTACCACAAAATTACCCTAGAAGGACTGGAAAAATAAAACTGCCTAAAGAATGGTTTTCCCTTTCCTCCCTCTGTATAAATGCACACATGCCTTGTCCTACTGCTTCCACATGCCCAGCGTATCTGTTGGGGTAGCTACCCAGTGCTGCTCAGTCCTGCGTCGCTGTGGGTGTAAGTGATTGCTTCGGATAGGCTGAAGTAGTAAAAGGGAGGGGGGGTAGGTTTGTGCAGCTGCATGCCAGTGCTCTGGTAGTGGAGATCAGAAAGTGAGTGCATTGTCTTTCCCTCCTCTCCAGACACAACAGCTTTGTTCAGCTCTGTGCATTAGAGAGAAGCAGAGAGGACAATTACTTGCTTCAGATCTGTGTCTGTTCTGTATTGGTGGTGGTGGTGGAGGCAGCAAGGGGATGCTGTCATGGGCTTTATTTAGAAATGAGTGCTAGTGGTTTCATGGGTTCTCGGATGATCACTTGTGAGACACACTAAGATCATTATTAGTTGGAGAGGATGTAGCATCTGTTCTGGGGGGAGCTCTGGGCTTATCCATCCTGAGAGAACTCAAAGGCTGGTATAGAAAAGATTCAAGTAAGGGTGATGAAAATGAATAGAGGCCTAGAGTGACTTCCATATGAGGCCAGCCAGAAAAGATTAGAACGGTTACTAATAGGGGAATTCCATGTAAAAAAATTAAAAATTCTGCACACAATACTTTAAAATTCTGCATATTTTATTTGTCAAAATAAAACAGTATAATCATGTCAGTTTAAATTATTTAAGGTAATTTGTTTCACAGTTCCTGTCAGCAAGTATGTCTATAACAGTGCAGACGACAAAAAAGATTCAGGAAATATTTTTGACAAATAGATTCATAACTAGGTATATTAATACAACACTTTGAGTAATAATTCATTTAAACTAAGATACCGAAACGTATTTCCTGCACCACTCAGAAGCACTGCAAAGGCTTGTGGAGTCAGGAGTAATGGAGGACTTGAGGGACAGGGAAGAAATTGCTGGGAAGGAGGCTGCGAGTGAACCTGGAGGTTTGATGAGTGTGGGTGGAAAAGTATGGAACAGGTTTTTTGGGGGTGGAGGGTGGGGTGTGGGGGAGGAGGGATTGTTAGGGAGTTGAGGAGCCTCCCACATGCAGACCTTGACTGCCCCCTAGCCCCTCCTAGGCACATCTGCCCATGTGCCCATGTACCCCCTGCATTCTGCCAACTTCTCCCCCCATCCATCCCTGTGTATCCTGTGGCAGAGCATTCCACAGTTTATCGTTGAGACAAAGAGTTTAGTATAGCATTCCCTAGATGTTTGTGGATAACTGGAACATCTACAGTGACATTAGGATAGCTTCTTTAAAAATAAGGGATCTAAATCTTCAGCTTCATGTCGTAAATCAACCACTAACTAACAGAAGTTAGGAAGAAACTTTCTTTGAATAGGTTGTTTCATAATTGCTTCTGCTTCTGGTCATTATCAGACAAGATATTGGATGGACAGCTGGTCTTAACTGATGTGGCAGTTCCTGTTTTTATAGGCCTTTTTAGATGCACTTGGTTGGATGAGGAAAATTTGGGTCCTGAGGGAATTGTGCTGGTCATGAGAATAGAGGGCTCAAATCAAGATCACAGAATTGCTTCGGTTGCAGTGATCGTGGCTGTGCTCCAGACAGATGCTTATGACCTGTGGAAAGGAAAGTGGTTCTGAATTTCACTAAAGGAAAGAGGAGTGATTATGGCAATTAATAAGTTTAATTTGTATCCCCAGTAAAGCAATGATACAATGAGTGCTAGTGAGGAGTGCTGAACATCTAGAGAGTAATAGAACCATGGACAACCTGCAGCTTTAAGGGTTATGATGAAAAACAGATCTTGGCAGAGAAACTTGGTGGTTTTTAGTAGTAGTACAAAATTGGATGTAGGGAAAGGAGATGGAACATCTGGATTTAGTAAAGGATTTTGTTGTCACACAGTCATACTTGGAAAAAGAGTTCTAACGCGATAGGATGTGACATTAACGTGGATTGAAAACTAACTGAAGGACTGTAAACAATGAGTAATGATAAACCATATGTGTTGGAAGGAGTTGTCTGGTAGGGTTCAGCAGAGATTGGTTTTAGAATGGATTTTAATTATAGTCTTGATTAATTAGTTGGAAGAGGAGGTAAACAGGTTATTCAAAAATTTGCATTTGATACTAAATTAAGAGGGAGGAGTTGCAAATATCAGCGACTACAGAAATAATCCCAAGAGACCTAGAGATAATTGTAATATGGGCTGAACATAAAATAAAGTGTCAGGGAGGAAAATGCAGCTAGTCTACGAGGGAAAATAATCCAAAACTCAGATGTTCAATGGGAGGGAGAAAACTGGGAAACAGCAAAGCCTGAGAGACCCCGATGGTGAATAGGCAGCAATTTAGAGTCAAGTTTTCTTGTATTACAAACAAGAGAGGCTATTGTAGTCTTGGGTTGTGTACACAGGACTCATGAGCAGGGAAGCAAGATTCTCTCTTTGCTGCTGTGATGAGACCACACCTGGAATATTGTGTTCAGCTCCAACCCCTCATTTCCAGAAATTTATTTATCAATCATATGGAGTTCAGAAGGTAGAAATAAAATGATCAGACAGCTGGAAGTCTTGATTTATGAGGGAAGATTAAAAGAACTAAATGTGTATAGCTTGGCTAAGCAATGACTTGGGGAAAGAGGACATAAGTCTGCAAATATCTGAACAGTTCAAACGCTGAGGGAATGGCATTTATTGTGATTTAGAGTTCAGCTAAGAGTGTCAGGATCAAATTAGAAAACCTTAGGCTGTATATGAGGAAGAACTGACTGGGGGATGTATGGGGCTATGGAATAGTCTCCACAGAAGAGTTGGAAGATCCATTGCTTGAGCCTTTTAAAACATGCTGTAGAAAAGAAGTCTGTCTTGGCCAAGGGGAGATGGGCTGGACAGGAACTATAACAATAGGTTTCTTCCATCTCTTTACTTCTATGATACCATTATCTTGGCATCTTGTTCCATTCACAAACATGGCAGCATGTTGGAGCAGTTGGCCCAAAGGCAGGGAATGAATGTTAAAACTGGAAGGCAGAGGATTGGAGAGAGAATGTGCAGTAGGCTTGTGCCGTTGCTTGGAGGCATTTGAGAACATCTTTGCCTTCCAGGACAAAAAGGTCTCCTCTGCAAACAAGAGAACCAGCAAAGATAGTTCTTTGAGTAGATGCAGCTGTGTATTCCACGTAGATATGTGTGGAAATTTTTGCTTAGTAGTACCTGTAAGGGCAGTGTTTGTGGCTCGTGGCCGTAGCCTCTCCCCTGGCTCCTTGAGGCAGAGCCGTCTCCCTCCCTCCCCGCCCCCTGCGCAGTTCCTTCTAACCACCCATGGCTGGAATCGGAGCTCTCTGTGGGTATGACTTCATGTTGTCTATCTCAGTTTTCTGAGAATTTCCTTTCATCTCCATGCTGGTGGCATACCAGGCAATAGCAGATTTACTCTGCTTATCTGTTCCGGACTCTCTACTAGTCTGGGACTTTGCCAGGGTCACTGCCTCGTTGGCCCCATTTGGTCATTTTGCAGAGATATACTCTGGGTACAACAGCCTGGACTTTCTGCACCACAGACTGTAGAGGTGAGGCTGGTGGCAGGCCTGGCTCTGAGGACCTCTTCGGCACTGGTGCATTCAGCACCAACATTTCCTAGCAGTCTGCTTGCTCTCAGGGCTAGTGCCACTGTTACCAGAAAACCAGGACTCCTTGGATCCAGGTCAGGATCCTCCTCCCAGTCTTCATCGCCCAGTTGGCATCAGGGACCATTCTCAGAGCCATATCAGCGTTGAGATCAATACTATCCGTGTAGTCGGGACAGTGCCTACTGGCCACCAGTGCTTTATCCGTACCCCTAGTGGCCTCCCTGGAATCCTTGTGATGTTCCTTGATCCCAGAGATAACGCTCTTCATCCCGCTCCAGAGACACTACGCATACATGGAGAGAATTATGGCGTCAGCTGTGACAATAGAGAGTATCAGGACTATAAAATTTAGCTATTGCTTCTGATGTGCCGCAAACTATTAAAGACCTGCCCTGTGAGTGAGTGATGAGTGCTATTCCCGGACAAGAATGCCGAGACCGCGCGCTCTAAGGTTTGTGAGCCAAGTTGTGTTTTAGGGCTGTACACTCCTGCAGTAAAGATGCACCATTATTGCGGTCAGCAGCAGCAGCACCACTCACAGAACTTCACTGGGCAGTTCTTTCCTGCAGGGCAGCAGACTACTCCTGGAAGAGTCATAGGGTCCAGAATCAAAGTGCATTCTGAACCTGCATAAACCTGCCTCACGTTGGGCCTTTTGTATCCAGCTGTTAAGTGCCAGTCCCATTGCACAGGCTTCTCTCCAGGCCTGACATGTAAGAGAAAGATGGGTCCTGCCACAAAGTTAGTGTTGCTGAAGTACTCACAGCAGCGAATCTGGAGATCCGTTCTTGGAATTTTCCCATGGTGCTGTGCAGTTTTCTCCCCATCCCTCTCCCTACCCTTCCTTCTGTCCCCCTGTCTCAGGCCCTTGATCCAGGTCAAGTCCCAGCTGAGGATTGTCTGGGTGCGTGCACGCACTTGTGCAGGGGATCAGTCTCCTGCCATGAATGCAGCAGGCTGTTGCTGGTTGTTCACATAATGATTTGATGTCAAAAATCTTTTCCTGAAAGATGTTCAGACATGTCAAGTAATTTGGCCAGGCCCTGTCTGTCAGTATGTGCTGCCTGCTTTCATATGTATAGACACGTGCATGAAGGCTGTATTTTAGGGGTGATCTGGGGCAATGCCTCATCCAGATCCTGTGCCATAAAAATCAGTGAGAGCTTTGCCATTGACTTAATGAGTGTGAGATCAAGTCTCAAGAGCAGCCCTTTCCCAAGCGCAGGGGAAGGCTCCTAGGGATTTGGTGGGAACCGTTTTTGTCTTAACAAAAACAGCATGAACCTGTTGAGGGTACTGCCTTGTGTATCCATGTCTCTTTTATAGGATTGGCATGTGTGGCTCATTAAGATGAGAATATAACTTCATTATATAAATCACCTGGAATAGTGTCTTCAGTTCTGGTCACCCTATCTCAAAAAAGACGGAAACAGAAGGGGTCTACAGACAGGCCACAAAAGTTGTTTTGAGGAATGGAGAGATTTTTAATGGGTGTGCATTTTTGTTTGTTAGTTAGCTTGCTTGTTGCTCCCCTGCTGACACAGCTACTGCTGCTTGTTGAGCTGTCCATGTTCTGAAGGATACTTTTTTGGCTCAAAAAACCTCTAGAACCTTGCCATTTACCCTACTGTTTTTTCTTGCCATCTTGATTGCCTTTTTGTTTAGGGGTGTCCGACTTCTGTGATTCTGTTTCGAGCATTAAATAAACTCTATGCTGAGTGTAAGAATATTGATTTCCTCGCTTTTGATTTGAGGTTCTTTCTGATGAGTTTCCTAATTTTGTGTAATTCTCCTTTGTAACATTTGGTGCCACATGCTTGTTCTTGGTACTTCCACTATGATTTCAGTTATATTGTGGTCCCTTATGGAGTGACCCTACTTGCTCCTTGAGCTGACCCATGTGTTGTTTAGAATTAAGATGAGGATAGGATCTTTTATACTTTAGAACTAGCTATTCCAAGAACCAGTTCTGTCAGGTGGCAAGAAATAGGTTCTTTAAACTCTATCCCATTGTGATATTTGCCCAGCTCAAGTGCAGGTCATTGAAGTCACCCATCATTATTGTTTTATTAGACTCTGTTATCTTGTAGGTTTCTGGGCAGCATTTTAGGGAGTGTTATCTTATTTCCCACTGTTTTCCACCCTCCCACTGCAGAGGCAGCTGTATTCAAGTAGGGAGTGAATGAGTGCTCCTTGGCCTACATGCTATTCTTCAAGCATTTTGGGATCCTTCAGCACGATAGCTGTATTATCAGTAGAAAAAAATATACTGTTATCTGTCTGTGGTTCCCAGTGGGATACTCTCATTCGCAAAGCCACGAGGAACCTGTTTTCTCTTTCCTCTGTCCATCACCTTGAGGCCTATCATTGCAACCACCATCTTCCAGGCCACAGTTCCTGGAGGAGAATTTCTTCCTCTAATTAGTACATGTCACTGTTCAGTGAAGTGAATTATGCTTGCTTCTCGAAGATCCACAGATCTGGGTACTTTGGCCTGCGTCAGCCCAGGAGCAGAACCAGACTTGTCAGTCACTGCTGCAGGGGGAAGCTCTTGTCTCTTGGAGTTCCCGCAGTTTTCTTTGCCTTCCAGCGCCCTATGGCTCCCCTGGCCATCCTTGCTGCTGAGCTTTGCTAAGGGAAATTCCCAACTTTCTCTCATATGTGAAGACTAACAGTTTGGCTCGGTGTGTCTGTCTGGCTCCCAGCCATGGTCCCAGGGCC
>ML675616.1:1306064-1385608 GCA_007922155.1 Mesoclemmys tuberculata | reverse complement strand
CCATGCTTCAGACTGCAGAGCTCATCTGCCTCCTCCCATTCCAGTTCCCTCCAGGTTGCAGATGGAGGGCACAGCACAGACACTGCCTATGCCAGAGAATATAGCAAGGCACCTTTGGGCCCAGCCCCCTCTTGCTGCTGCCACCTCTAACTGCCTCTCCCCTGGGAGGACATCAACCCATGTCCCAGATTGAAATCTTCTGGGGAAACACAGCCCCACCTGGCCCATTTGAATCCCAGGCATAGAGTTTCTGGGAAGCCCATCCATGAGCTCATTGCTACTATGAGGCCCTGCTTTTCCTGACAGACTCAGAAGGGGCCCATGTGGGGGAGGAGAGAGAAATAAGCGGAGCCTCCCTAGGACAGGAAGATCACTAGCCACTTGAAAATCCCAGTAGCTCCCTAACTGCATTTTTGGTATCTGAATGTCTTTGGAAATCAGGCCTGTGGTGACCAGAAACAATTTGTCAATTTGCTTACTATAGTTAATGCTTCATTTGTTTAATCGAACAGTTTCATTTACAAAACATCAAAAACAATGAGTGTCCGGTAGCACTTTAAAGACTAATAAATTTCTGCAGGCATAAGGTTTCATGGGCTGCAACACACTTCCTCAGATGCATGAAATAGAAATCAGACAAGGGTGTATATATACATCCAAGGATAAGAAACAACAATGGGGAGGGTAGGTGTTTCAAAGTCCATTCAGTTAGAGTAGCTGAGGCCTATTCACAACCATTGATTAGAAGGTGAGAATGTGTGAACAGTGACAATTACTTCTTATAATGACATAACCATTCCAAGTCCCTATTCAGACCCAGTTTGATTGGGTCAAGTTTGCAGATGAGTTCCAGCTCTGCATTTTTTCCGCTGAAGTCTGATTTTGAAGTTTTTTTGTTGAAGTATGGCAATTTTCAAGTCAGCTACGGAGTGTACAGAGAGTAACTCTGACACAATTTGCAAAACATGTTTTGGTAAATTTCGTTTGTATCCAACATATTAAGGTAACTTTTAACCGCTTAACTCATAAAAAAAATATTTTTGGTTCGTAAAATTTTGCTGTTTTGTAAATTTTTATTAAATTCCAATTTCCATGCAAATGCCTCTTGATATGACCCCAGAATAAAAATACCTATCTAGTAAATAAATGCATCATTCACCATTTCCTAAAATAAAATGTTTGGTAAATGATATAATACACTGTATCCTCTTTGTTAGCAAAAAGAAAGATCAGATTTAGTGTAAAGGCTCTTTGGTTGCCAATGAACATATTTTCCTGTTTATACCGGCCAATGAGAGGAGAGAGAGAGAGAGAGAGAGAGAGAGAGAATGAACCTTTTTCAGGAAGATAGTGAAAGTAGAAATGCAAAACAAAACTAAAATCACTGATGTAAATCAAAGTTTTCAGCGTGCTCATTTAAAGCATTGTTAAAAATCCATGCTTCTTGCAGGCCTTCACCCTGTAGAGCTGGTTGTCTTGCCTGCAGCTTCCAGCCTTTTCAGTGCAGAGAGTGGGAGCTGGACCACAGAACACTGAATGACCATCGGTTGTGGATTCTCAGTTGAGAGAAGGCAGTTGTTGACATGGTGAATTGAAAGGCCTGGGGGTGAGGGAGCAGGGCACTCTGCGAGGCTGAGGGCAGGAAAGGGATTCTGGATTTCTTTCCAAAAAGTGCTTATTGCCTGTTGTTCCACCCCAATAATGTGTAAGTGGTATGGGCCCACGGCCTGCTAACGACTGCTGCAGATCTCTATTCCACTGTTGTTGGTCAGCTGCTGGGTCCTGCAAAGTCAGTTGCGCTGCCTGGGCCCCATTCCTTTATGAAGCTCAGTGCAGATCAGGATTCACTTTGCATGAGAATTAGTGACATGGGAAATGCCCTTGTTAGCATGGGATGGAAACTGAAGCTGGGACTGCTGCCTTTGGCCTTACACAGAGGATGTTGGAGTAGCCCTAGTCCAACAGAATTGTCAATTCTTGCTATGACACCCATGTACAGGGAGTATCCAGTGTCATCAGTCACATTCCATAATGCTTGGTGCTGTACAGAGTAGTGGCTCTTCTCAACACCCTTAGGAGAAAAATATTTCACAGAAGGGGGAGCCTGAGAAGGAGGTTAAATGTGTTACTCTAGGCTGGACTGCAGCTCCGTTGACAGCCCAGAATAAAATTGGGGAGCTTAATCCTCTTGGCTATGTTGCCTTTCCTGGCCAGTTGCATTAACAATAGCTGAAGGTCCCTACTACCTCTCCTGTCACTCTGGAGTTCACGGTCAGTTGCGAAACACCTGCTGAGGAGTTTGGAGGCTGCCTTGCTAGGCCATCCCTGTGCAGACTGTAGAATAGGGAAGGGAGGGAAAGCTCTGAAAGGCAACACTTATTGGTTCTTTGGTTTCATATGGAGAGACAACTAAGGGGTTACTGTAAATATAGGGTTATGTATTTTCTAACTGTTCAGGGCTGGGCTTTTCCACTTGCCAGCTGAGACTAAATGTGCTGGATGGATGTGTATTTACAGCACAGGATGCGTGGGAGGGGACATGAACATATGCTCTATGCCACTGTATGCTGGAAATTACCAGCAGAGCAGTGGTCCTTAGCTTCAGGAATGTGGCCTTTGGGGAAGAGATTTAAGGGGATGCTGTGACATGGACTAGGCCCCAATATTTGATCTGTAGAATTGTAAGAGTCTGGTAGGGCCTTACTAGAAATTCCTTCTGAAAACTTAAAAATAGATCCTACTTAAATGGAATCTACTGTTCTGTGTAACAGCTGTGGGCTAAGGAAACCCATTTCCATAGCTGGGCTGGCATTACTAGCCCAGAGTAGCTAAAATGGAGCTGTCAGTTTTGAGTTTGTGTGGAAACAAACTACCCTAGGGGAAGGGGAATGACAGCTGCATGGGATGGGGAATCTTCTCCCAACTTCTGCAAGAGGGTTCCACGCTGAGGAGAGTGCTAGAAATCCAGGGGGCTTTGCAAAGAGACTTCCTAGAGCCTTTGCCCAATCTGCCAGTAAAGGGCTCTTGACTGGCTATCATGGAAACCCTGATAGTTTAGATGAGTCATGTTGCCTCTCATTGTGTAGTGAGAACCTGTTACAGGTGCTTGCTGAGGATTAAACAATGCTTGTCCTTGAAGTCTGGTTTAGGCAGAGGTGGTTCCATAGTGTTGTGAAGGGAATGCATGTTCCCTGTGAGCACCTGGGACTCCTTTGTGTAAATGGAGCTGTTAGTAGGGTGTGCACACCCTCAAGCACAGTTGCTCTTGGCTACCTTATAGGGCTCCATGGGAGAGGGCAGGAGCTAAATTGAAAAGGATACCTCCTAGCAATTTTGCTGTACCCCCCTGCCCTGATTCCCAGGCAATGGTCACTAATGGTTCTGTGTGTAAAGTGCAGAAAGAACCTCTCTTCTTTAGCTCAGCATATCTTTGTAGATGTCCCCCCCGACTTCAGATGTGTTCAGGTTTCTGAAGCAGGGTTATAGGGTTCCAGCCAAGTCACTTGGGCTCGCACACGTGCGCCTTTCTGCTGGCTGCGGGAGAACATGCTGTGAAACAGTTGGCTTCTACTGCAGGAATAGAGCTCCCTGGATTCTGGGGTGTCCACTGTAAACTGGTTTGGAGCAGGGTTTGTGCTCAGGGTGCGTGCTCAGAGGAAGGCTGAGTCAGCCTGTGTTATGAAGTGCTGCGTTTCAGAAAAACCAGGCAATCGTTGCTTCCTCTTACGTTTCCTACTTAGAAATATGTTAATCTTCGTATGTAAAGTTTTGTTCCGCCATGCTGTGCATCAACCTTTTTTGGGTATCAGTGTGATCTTACTGCTGTAACTCTTCCGCCACCTGTTTCTTACTAGTTTGTTACTGCTTTTGTTGTATCAAGTCTGAAAACTTAAGAGTGAAAGTGCTTTGGGTTAGGGACCATTTAGTCCTATCTGTTTGATGAGGCACCTAGCATGCATGCTTCAGGTTGCTGCGAAATAAATGGTGATCACTTAATGGAGGCATTTGGGAAATTAGACGTCTCTGCCTAGCACTTCATGTGACATGGTGGGCCTTTTCACCCACCATTGCCTTTGCAGAGCCTAGGCTTTGCAGCTGCACTCTCTGAGCACCCCATCCTGTGTTGAGCATATGGCTGCATATTGCGAGCAGAAATCTCACTGCCACGCGTATCGTTGCATTGTTCCCTTCTGAAAAGCACTCTTGAGGGTAGGAGACAGAGCAGGAAGTTGAGGTTTTCAGAGATATGCACAGTATGTCAGTTGTCTTTCCCTTATATAGACACAGCAGCTTTGTCTACCTGATGGGGGTGAGATTAGTGTGGTTTGCAAGGGATTGTGTTCAGCCGGTGGAGAGAGGGATGAGAGAGCAGCTTGGGGCGGTGGTGAATTCCTGTTAAGTCTATTGGCCTGATTCAGTAATTCTGCCAGCATTTTTAGTGTCCTTTTTTTGTCTGAAGCAATAAATGACTCCTGTTGGAACAGAAGATTGATTACTCAGGTGTAATGATCAGTGGTTATAGTTGAATCCACCTCAGCAGACTTGGAGATTTAATCATACTTTGCATTTCTCCAGTCCCTTTACCAGAGGTCCTCAAACATTAAACCTCTCAAATGCCCAAGGAGGTAGGTCAATACCATAGCCTCAGTTTAAAGGTAGATAACCTGAGGCACAGAGAAGGCACTTGCCCAAAACCATGTGAATCTAAATGCCAAGGCGGAGAAGGATTTCAGTGTTATGGGATGAAATTCAGCACAGGAGAACTGGGCTGAATATGAGGGTGTGTTTTCTGACAATGAGATGTAAGATTGGGACAGTGGTGGAAGTCTCCTTGCTTGAGCCACTTAAACCAGAGTGAGAAAAGGTAGATTACTATAGAGAACAATCTTATATGGCCTTAAATGATTGGCCGGAAGGGCCTTGAGAGCTTTTCTGTCTAACTTTCTTGCCTTTCTGCTTTCCCAGTTTCCCCAGGAACAGTAATGATGCTGGCTGTATAAGGAATTTGTAGTCCTGGTTTTGTTGTTTGGTGTTTTGTCACTGGTTGTGGCCATCTCTACATGGTATTTTTCCAGACCTTGGCTCCTGTTTACATGGGGTGTATTTTGGTTGAGGCCCAACTGCTGCATCTGTTGATTTTAGGAATGGGTTATGTGCTGGAGAATCTCTTTCCAGGCTCAGTCTGTGGGCCCAGCAGTGAGATAAAGTGCTGCTGTGTTGGGGGATCTCAGACCCTTCACTTGATCCATTGTTCCTTACCTAGTTGGGGATGGCCCCTGGAAGAGAGGAACTGCTGCATAGCAACCGTTGATGACCATCTTGAAAGAACATTTATAAACACAAGAGGGAGCTGCATCTAGGCCCTTTTGGACAGGATTATTGTGCCAGCATTTTGGGGAGGACAGTGCTGGGGCAGAAAGGACCCACGGTTGTTCCATCCGAACCACCTCCCTCTTGGAAAGTAGCTTGTGAATGTCCCTTGCTTCCCATGCTCCCCTGTGGAAGTTGATGGAGTGGATTGTAATAGCGCGGAGGTGAGGGAGCTGCATTGCTTCCCCTGAGCTCTCCATTCGGCAGTTTCAGTTTGTCCTATTTGTAGTCCAGCGAGTGCGCTCGCCCACTGCTAATTGTGATGGGGAGGGTGGTTAACCTGTGTGGTGAGGCCATGTGACAAGGGTATTTACTTCACTTGCTAACAGAAATGCACATCTTTCCCCTTTCTGGCCATTGAAAATGTTATTGTTCAGGAGATTACTCTGATAATCTACTTCTGCTTCCCATTTCTCAGCTAACAGGAGTTTCCCTCACTGCCTCTGCAAATGTTTGTGAGGCAGCAAGGCCTATAAGCTGAACAGCTGTGCCATACACAGAAGCCTCCTGCTTGCCCATTCTGCAGCTTGGGTTTGCTTCTGTTGCTGCACAGAGCAGAGGGAGAGAAGTGCCAGCCAATACTGTACCCTCCTGAAAAAGAAATGCTGCCAAGGGTGGGTGACTGACGTTCCCGTCACTTGTGCTGCTGCATGTGCCAAGTCGGGCTCTTCCCTCGTTGCTCGCTGTCGCTTCCTGCTCTCCCTGGGCTCTTGGCCCTCTGCACGTTGCAATTCTTGCCAAATCATTCATCTTAAATCTGCCGAGAGGTCAACTTCCCTAGCTTCAGTGGCTGGAGAAAATCTTGTGTTCCAAAAACACAACTTTATGGGACCCCATCAACATGTCTCCCTCTTTTGCCTTGAATGAAACTGCTTCCTTTGGCAGCAATTAAATAATTGCTGTTAAGAGTTGTTGGCAGGCATGGGAGGAAGTGGGTCCTTTGCCTGTTTTGCCTGCTGGAGGACAAGAACAAGGCAACGTGATTCTGGAGCAAGTTGTGTTGCCTTCTGCTTCCTGCATTCCAGCCCTCAACCTCAGCGTGGAATCCGGAATTTGTCCCTCTGGAAAGGAAATAGACAGCTATGGACTTGCTTACCTTGCTGGCTTCAGTTCTCTGCTAAGCCTGCAGTGTGTGGGAGGTGGGTTTATGAGGGCTTAAACAAACAGTAATGCCTTTTGGGTCTAGTACTGAGGTACAGTATTGAAGGGAATGTTGCCCTGCTTCCCACCAGTGGCTGACTTACGCCATGTTCCCTAATTTCTGCAGAGTTGCTTATGTGTTTCCATCTTCCACTCTTGCAGGGCTCTCCATGAGCCTTCTTTTTGAAGGGCCAGTTATAACATCATAGTTTTCATTGCATTTGTTTCACTGTTAGTCACATTCTGTTTGCTGGAAAATAACTTTTGTCCTCATTCCTTTCTTCCTGTTACTAAAGCTGTAGGAGCCAGTCTGGTTGCATTTGGCTTGATTTCCTCTCTGCACCGACATCACTGATGTTGGCGGGAGGGTGCTTAGCTTTGGGAATGATTTCATCAAAAGTGGGTGAAAGCGGTGGAAGACTGACGTGTTTGGACTGGTGCACAGAGGAATTAATGCCATCAGGGTTGCAGGCATGGAAACTTTATTTTTTCAGTGCAGAAGTTTGAAGTGGAAGGAGCAGTGGGAATAGGCTGTGTTGTGGGGGTGGTGATACCAGTCTTGGAATAGACTAGTCTTCACTGTGGTGTTAGCTGGAGCTGTAACTCAAGTTTGCCCCTCACTTGAATCTTGTCTACACACAAATCTCTAGTTTGAGTTAAGTGGTGCTTTAGGCTTGAGTTAGTCGGCCTGTGGGGGTGAGAGCTGGTGAGCCACAGATGCTCGAGCTACAAATGCAGTGGGGATGCAGCCGCTTGAATTACAGCTCATTCAGCTGCCAATCCAGTGGCTCCATAGCCCCCGTGTTCTTTCACAGTGTGGTCATTGCCATTCAAGCTAGGCTCAATAGAGTTACTGCCAAGTGTGACGCTGTCTGAATTAGGGGTGACCATTTGTAATGTTATTGATATCAATGTTGTAAAATTCCAATCGTTTGTACAAGTTAGGCCTTGTCAGGTACCATGGGAAAGGTTCTAACTCGCTAAGATAGAGAAGCACGTTTGTAAGTACATGTCAATGATAAGTTCTAAATGTGTATGGCATATTTGTATGTCAGCTTGTGCCATGTTTCTGGGTTGTGCCCCAGGAAGGATGACAACAGCACTAACCCTGCTTAATGGCTCAAGGGAACTCGAAGGTACAATGAATCTAGTGAAAGAACCCAGGGGTTACACCTTATGAGTTACCAGGACATGTGAAAACATGCGTAGGGACAGGGGCTCAGGCTTTTCCATGCCATGTGCTGTGTGGCTGTGTTTGGGACAAGCGACATGACACCGGGACATAAAAGGCAGCTGAGCCATCCCCATCTTGTCTTCATTCTTGCTTCTTACTTCTGTATCAACTCATCTACAACTGAAGCTGTGAAACAAAGGACTGAGATCCATCCAGGTACTGATGTATGCCAGAGGAACTGTACAAGCCTGCAAATTCCACAGTTCTACTGAGAATCTGATACCTATGGACTTTACAGTCATTTGCATGTATCTGATTGTTTTGACCATTTAACATTTCTTCTCATTTGTTTCTTTCCTTTTATAATAAACCTTTAATTTTAGTTACTAAAGCATTGGTTGGCAGCGTGGTATTTTGGGTAAGATCCAAACTAAAATTGATTTGGCAATGTGGCTGACCTTTGGGGAATTAGGAGAACATTTCTGGTAAGGGAATAGAGTTTTAATAACTTATCTCTCTACTGGACCCAGTTGCTAATTGGGAGCCAGAGACCAAAATGCAATAAAGGGTGCTGTGTATTTCTTGTTGTAGCTTCTTGATAACCAGTGTGGGGGATCAGATGCACTGTTTGTGACTGGTTGGTGAATCTAACTGCAGTGTTAGCCACCAATTTGGGAGAATCTGCTCTCCTTCTGCAGCCTGCTCTGACCTTGACATTTTCAGGTGGGCTACCCTAGGCACGGACAGATCACACCAAGTACCAAAGGAGTCTTCATCACTGACAGTTTTTAAATCAAGATTGGGTGTTTCTGTAAGAGATCTGCTGTAGGAATTATTCTGGGGAAGTTCTCTGGAGGAAGTCAGACAGGAAGATCACAGTGCTCCCTGCTGGCCTTGGGATCCATGAACTTGGGCGTACTAACTCATGCTAACTGGTGCAGGGAAGACAAGCTCCTAGGTTGAATTGCAGGGATAGGAGGACATGCTGTGCTTGTCACCCTATTCAGTAGGTCTCTTTGGGTATGTCTACACAGCACAGAAAACCCTGTGGCTGGCCCATGCCAACCCAACTCAAGCTCGGGCTGTTTTGCTGCTGTGTAGATTTCCTGGCTCAGGTGGTGCCTGGGCTCTAGGACCCTGCGGGGTGGCAGGGTATGAGAGCTCAGCTCCAGCCTGAGCCCAGAACAGCTTCTTTATTCTGAGAGTCTGCACCCCAGAGCCTGTGATTGACTGGGATGGGCATGGAGTGGGTTCTTCATTCCCTGCTGCTCTGCCTCTGAAGGTTGGCTGACCATAGCTGGTCACTCGTCCCTCTCATTCATTGCTCAATTACGGTCAAACAGTGGGCCAGATTTCTAATAGAGAGCCCCTTTAGTCATGCACCCATCTGGGGAGAACTCCGAGAGGTCTGTGACACTATGGAATTATCTCCCATCTGAAGGGATGGAAGCCCCAATGCTTGTCAGAGCAGCTGAGAATACACTACGGGGAAGAATGTGATCTGTGGGGAATGGACTAAGTGAGGCCCAGTTAGATCTGGTCCATCGGCCTTTATGGTTTCTGTGACTGAGCAATTCAAACACCACCATGGGAAGTGTGTGCTCTGCATATGGGGAGACTGCAACTTCATGTCCCTGTAGGAACTGCTGCCTGCCATTACCTGGCCTTCCCCCCAGTCCCAGTCTCCTTCCTTCTGGCTGGCCAGGAGCTGGCAGCCCCTGCAGGTAGTGTGCATTCCTTGGGGTGTGGCTCTTACGTGGCTTTTTCTCCCCAGGAGGGCATGGTGTTTTCTCCCTCCCTACCCCCAGAGGCAGGGCCAAGGGAGATGTTTCCACCATTCCTTCTGTTTGTTTTTCTGTTTTTAAAAATCATTTGCAAGTTATTTGTTTCCTTTGGCTCCACTGCTTCATTTCGGTGCTTTGGGGTTAGTGGAATTTTCCAAATGCTGGGGTGGCTTAGAGTAGTATGATAGCTTCCTCTGAAGCAAATGCTAGCTTGTAACTATGGAGGTGAAGCAAGAAAGTCACTAAGATCAGAACTCCCAACCTGCACCACCTCCCGTCAACAAAATTGAGCTCCTGACCTTGGCCCTGAGCCTAGTCTCTGGCATCAGGAGGGAGGAGGTGGGGGCTTGTGATGGGGGAGAGTGGAAAGATTGATAACTTGTCTTGGATCACTTTCCAGAAATACTAGTCAGAAATTGTGGATTCCTCCCTGTGGGTTTGAAGGGAGGGGGGGAAATAACAGGGCTGTGCAAGCTGACGTTCCACACTGGATATGTCCTACAGAGGCGAGATGGATCCGTAGCTATCCCACATGTGCTGCAGTTATAGTAACAGCAGCAGCAAACTGAAAATCCATAAGTGAAGATGCAGTCCTTGCCCCCAGATGCTTCCTTTCTAAGCTTACAACACAAGCCAAGTAAGTTCCATGCCATCTTTGTAAAACACTTCCCCAGCTGGGCCAGTCTTTAGCCAGGGTTACACACGTCGGTTTTAGGTGACGACAGAACGACGTGAAATGGAATGAGCTAGACAGCATGGTGGCTAGTGAAGCTTTCTGACCCCTGCAGCTGGATATCAAGCCCTGCTCTGTAAATGTTTGGGGGGGTAAAGGGGAGAGGGAGCAAAGTGGGCTGGCTGCGGTGTACCCATAGGGGTGGAAGCCAGCTGGCAAGGGACAAATGCAGTGTATTTTCAGTGGTTTTGGTTCGGTTTACTCATTAATGCTATTATTGTGCTTGTGAACTTTGATCTGTGAATTGGATCTGTACTGGTTGGTAAGTAAAGTCGAACAGGAAGTAGTTTGGGTTGTTTTGGAGATTACCCCGACTCTGGGAGACAATGAAATTTTCCACAGCTTCTCTGAAACAAAGGGTTTAGGCCTCTGCTCCAGAAACAATCTCTTGATGCTGACAGGCAAGCCAATTATCTTCTTGTTACTAACTTTTCTTTTTGGGTAATAGAAAAAGATGAGTACAAGGTATCAGCTAGAGGAGAAGGATGTGAGGAGTACATGGTATCAGCCAGATTCCTCACATTTCCTTTATTCCTTTCAGCCTGGGTGTGGTACTTAGACTACTTTTGTCAAGTTGGGGTGATAAAGTATAGAGGGGGTGGAGATTTGCAGGATTATGTAGTTGCCTGTTTTAGTCGTCGTACATGGTAGATGACACTAAGCAAGGGGGAGTGGTAGATTCCCTGGAAGGTAGGAATAGGATATCGGGTGACCTACATAAATTGAAGAATTGGGCCAAAAGAAATCTGATGAGGTTCAACAAGGACAAGTGCAGAGTCCTGCACTTAGGACGGAAGAATCCTATGCACTGCTACAGACTGGGGACCGATGAGGTAGTCAGCAGTTCTGCAAAAAAGGACCTGGGGATTACAGTGGACAAGAAGCTGGATATGAGTCAGCAGTGTGCCCTGGTTGCCAGGAAGGCTAATAGTATATTGGGCTGCATTAGTGGGTGGATTGCTAGCAGATGGAAGGAAGTGATTATTCCCCTGTATTTGGCACTGGTGAGGCCGCATATGGAGTACTGTGTCCAGTTTTGGGCCCTACACTACGAAAAGGATGTGGACAAGTTGGAGAGCAGGCAGTGAAAGGCAATAAAAATGATGAGGGGGGCTGAAGCACAAGACTTATGAGGAGAGGCTGAGGGAACTAGGCTTGTTTAGTCTGCAGAAGAGAAGAATGAGGGGGAATTTGATAGCGACCTTTAACTACCTGAAAGGGGGTTCCAGGGAGGATGGAGCTAGGCTGTTCTCAGTGGTGGCAGATGACAGAACAAGGAGCAACGGTCTCAAGTTGCCGTGGGGGAGGTCTAGGTTGGATATTAGGAAAATGTTTTTCACTAGGAGGAGATGAAGCACTGGAATGGGTTACCTAGGGAGATGGTGAAATCTCCATCTTTAGAGGTTTTTAAGCTGCAGCTTGACAAAACCCTGGCTAGGATGATTTAGCTGAGGTTAGTCCTGTTTTGAGCAGGGTTTGGACTAGATACCTCCTGAGGTCCCTTCTAACTCCAAATCTAATGATTCTATGTACCTAGTTTTTGTTTACAAAATGCTCCCATTTAACAAATGCAGGCAACAGGCTGGCCTTAGAAAATACTCAGTACAGAGCTGGGATTGGTTCAGTTTCGGAAATGCGGATTACCAGGCCAATGGTGAAGAATGTAAAAACTGTGGACAAAACATTTTTGCTATGGGGATCTGGCAATGGAACAGTCTCCCAGAAGAGGGTCAGGCAAATCCAGACCCTGACTTTAGGATACGTTGCAAAACTTTCCACTTTGAGAGAGCCTTTCCACCATAAGTGGTGCTCACAATACAAACATCCCTTTGGGTCCCAAACCCTTACCAAGTGCCTCAAATGAAAAACTTATCCCACGGAGCAGAGATTTGACCCTGAAAAGAGAGAGGTGTGTGCTGGAGGCTCCATGAAGCCAGCTAGAAAATCATTGCTATTAATGCTATATGGAAGGTGCTCATACTGCTTGATGGGCAGCAGGTTAAAACCCCAAGATGTGTTGGAGTGCTGCGGAAGGAGTGGAAGGCCTTGTGTGAGGGAGGCGCTGTCCATTTAATGGGATGATTCCATTTGCCCTCATCTCCTTGGTGCCACTTTCCTTCCCTTTATTTTGGGCAGGAAGATCCAGTTGTGCTTTTGATTTTGGCCTTCACTTCTGTCCCCACAGCTGGTCACTTTGTGTCTCTTGGACTATCCTGTCTAATAGGTGTGCAATTTGCCCTTTCAGACTTGGCCACTTTGTGAGGGTGACCATATTTTCAGTGTGAAAAAAAGTAGTCTGTTTTGGCATTTGGACATCCTTCCTCACTAACTAGAGGCCAAACCCATCCTTGGTGTAACCTCATTGACTTCACTAAAGTCACACCAGAGGGCAACTTTCTCCCAGGATAAACTTTTTGTGAAATCTGATTTAGGGGAGCGCTATTTCTGAGGAAGAGCTGTACAACTCCTAGTCAGTGCTTGTGAGCACATCTCAGATTCTAAGTTTATTGCTCTGTTGCTGTTGCTGGTGTTTCCTGCACCGAACCATTTTCTTGCTGCTAGTGATCCTACACGTCCCTTGTGTGTGCAGTGGTGTCCCAAATGATGCATTCTCCACTCCTGTGCCAGGAAGAAGAGCTCAGTTACGTGGTGGTTTAGAGGGGGAAAGGATGAGATTTCAACAATATAAAAGAGTTAACAACGTTCACCTGTGCAGCAGGATGACTGCAGTCTAGACACATCCTCGCGTGCTGCCATGGGCAATTACCCAGCAATGCTGCTTGTGTCCCAGCTCTCTGAACCACGTTTCTGCCATTTAAACTGTTTCCTCAGTTCATTCCTCTAGCTGTGATAAATTTTAGGAAAGTGTTATCCATGTTTTAGAGATTTTTCCTTATACACAGATTAATCTGTTTCCTTAATCTCTGTAATGTCTTGGGTACTAGTAAATGCCTCATTTGTCTCAAAGGCTGATTTGGTGGGATGGGACTCAGACTAACTCCTGACATGACGGTGCAATAGAATTTAGCAATAAAGTAGTACTTTAGATATTGAAATTGCTGTAGATACGTGAACTCTCAGCCACTGTGGCAGTGCAGGTAAATAGTTCTCTGCTTCACAGATGGGGAAACAAGACGTGCCTGAAGTGTCTTGCCCAAGGCCTCTCAACAAGTCAGTGTTAAAGTTGTGTTGAGAACTCCTAGTTTCCTGACTCCTAGTCTGGCTTCTCATGGGCTACAGAATGTGTGGGAACATGAATTACCTTGCCAGAACATTGCAGCTTTGTACCAGTGCTCTAGCCACTAACAGTCAGAAATATTGATTGAGGTCTGAGATGGTGGTTCATAGTAGCTGCTCTTTTACGCCTAAGATACTCTTTGTGCAGATACAGTGATGGGTAAGTTAGAAATAAAACCTGGCAGGCCACTTGGATCAAAATAGACCATTGCATGTTGGGACCTCTAGCCTCCAGAGACCATAACATCTGCACTGAAGAGGATGGTGGCTGCCATCTGCTTCATTTTATGCAAAATAGGTGTAGCAGCCTTTGGACTCTTCGGCCCTCAGGCATCACTGGGGAGTCCTAAGTCTGCACTAGTTAGCATCCATGATAGTACTGGGTTGTAGATGGCAAGGCATTGCTGGAAGTGGAGGGAATCCGTACAGAACAGCTTCCTGGAAGGCTTTCAGGACCTCCACCTGTCAGTGGCAATAACAGTAGCAGCAGTTAAAGTAGTGGCTAAAAGCCACTGTTGGCTGATGTGAGGGATCAAGGGTGAAACTAATTAGCATTGTAGCACTAGTAGACGGGACATGGCTTTGTAATTTAGTCTGTGCATGAAATCAGCTTTATTTATAAAAACCTATTAAAGGAAATGTCTTCCATAAACATTTTAAGAACTTTAGTTTGGATTTAGATGTTCCCTGGAGTACACGCAATCCAGATATTGCAACACTGTGCTAGTGAAGTGAAGCAGACAAATGGAAATACACAATGTATGCCTAGTGAAGTGCAAACAGCTCAAGCTTGAATATGTAGTGCATTACGTTCCTAAATTCTTCCAGTTCTAAATAATGTGTGGTGTTTAGCTAAATGGGGAAGAGATTTTTTATTTTTAAAGAGTCTTTACCTGACTGTCCATTAAAGTTCAGATCTGCTCTGATGAAGCACTGTCGAAAATGGCACTATGGTTCTTTATCAGGTTTGCCCGTCTTTTTTTTCTTTCCCATGAGCCCTACAAACTGAATGTGGGATTTGATGTCCAAGCTGGTTTCTATTTAACTCATGAATCAGCAGTAACATTTCTACAGGCTGAATGCTGCTTTTAGTGGGGCTACATGTGCATGTGGACAGTTTGAAGACTGATTGCACAGGTGGTCCTGTAAATGAAACTGAATTTTATTGATGCATGAGTCAGAAAAGAATCCCATTTGCTCTGCCAGAATTGGATTGCTTGTGTAGGGCCTATGCTCAAAAGCGCTAGCAAATTTGTTCATGAAGGACGTAGATCAGTCCCTGATACACACAAAGTACAGCTTTGCTGAGTAAGAAGGGGCCAGCTTTACATGGTAATTGTTCAGAGGAAAGCTTTTCTCTTTTCTTCTGTAAGAAGTCAGTGTATTGTCTTCACATACAGTGCTAAAGCATTTGGGAAATGTAAAGGCTAACCATGTTGGGGTACTACATCAGTGAACCTACAGAAAGCCAGAGCAAAGGAGTAATTTGGGCAGTCCTCAGTGTAACAAATTCAAATTGGATTCCCACAGCTACAGAAATGTTAGTATGTTTATGCTCAACCTTACAAAATGTATTTTGGGCTGTAAATACAGAGGAATACCTTCTTTCACAACTGAATTTCAGCCATCTCCACCTTTGGAGTAGAATAAGACAGCTGTGTAACACACTGCAACACTACACAAGCTTAGGACAAGACTTAAAAAATGTTGAGTCAAATTGAAACTGCAGGGGGAATTTAGAAATGCAGAAGCATTTACATGGTAAAATTTGTCTAGAATGTTAAATCTGTCTTGGAAGTTTAATCTAACAACCCTATTGTTTGGGAAAAGTGCCATGAGAGTTTAACAATCACAGTTAATCAGGCACTTTGATTTCATCTTCCAAATGAGATGTATAACAAAGCTCACACGCTGTAATGATTTTGTCTCCAGTTTGATTACCTTTCTTTTCAAATGTAACTTCAACCTGCAAAACTCTGGGAACGATAAATAGAATTTAAAAAAATCCTTAACTAGAATCTACTTTATTAATAGTAATAAGATGTCAATGTACTTGGTGCTGTACAAGACGCAGGATGAAGTCACTTCCTGTCCTGAAGAGTTCACATGCTAAGAAAAATGCTTTCTGAAGATGGTGTACTGGGAAGCCTAGAGAGGAAAAAAAACTCTTGGTTTGATTCACTTTTTGTGGGCTTCATGGAAACAGTCTTTAAGAGTAACTTAAATTGTGGGTAGAGTGAAGAGGGATGGGAGGTCATTCCATGGTAGGGGTTGGCATGGATAAACACTCAGGCTAGAGCATGGGGAGATAATAAATAAGACATCAAGAGTGGCATCTGTGGGACAGAATGATGAGATCAGAGATGTAGGCTGCAAGGAGGCTCATAGGCCTTGAAGGTGAGGATGTTTAAAAAATAAACATACAGATTGATCTGTGCCCTAATGGAACTTTTGAGCTCAGCGGTGTCTACTGTCCAACCTGTATAACCTGTCTAGGTTCTGAAGCACATATTCAGAGCTAACATTAATAATACTTTATTGTAGATGGTATTTTAAGTCTCAAGATGCAAATTGCAGTTTTTGCTCAGAATGAAGATTTTTGAGAGAGCCCTGCATTTCATTTCAGACTAATCTTTGCTGCAATCATAGACTGTTAGGGTTGGAAGGGACCTCAGGTGGTCATCTAGTAGGCCAACCCCCTGCTCTAAGCAGGACCACCCCCAACTAAATCTGAAATGTGAAATTAAATTAAACGAGTCCCAAAACAATGTACACTGTTTGCTTGCAGCTAAAGTGATGCACATGTTTGACTATTGCAGAGCCATGTGCACACATTGTCTACAGTGCATCACGTGGCAAATTGGCACTTACATTTTGTCCCCTGGCAAAGATGGAAGTGAAAGGCTGTGTGGGATCTGTGAGATGAGGTGTCTGAGATCTGCTGTGGGTAGAAGGAAGGTTTCAGGCCTAACCTCACTGCTAGTATTACTTTGCATGGCAAATTCTGTTTCCTCTTAAGTCTGAGTAGTTATCAGCGGTGCTTAATTTGTGCCAAGGCTTAGCCGGGTACCTCTAAGCTTGGCAGTTCATAGCCCAGCACTTCTGGCTTACCATGTCAGTTATGAAAGTAAAAAAATGGCTTGAGCCCCAGCACCTCTTTTGTTACAAATTAAGCACTGGTATCAAGTATTAATTGCAGGCTGGAATCAGTGCTCTTTGCTTGTGAGCAGAGTTCAGACTCTTTGTGTTTTGAACACACAAGCTAAGCACCTGTTCTTTTCTTATTTTGGATGCCTGTCATCTGAATTTTTCCTCTGACTTTGTTGGGTTTCATGCAGGGGCTTGGAAGATCTAAAGATTTCTCAGTCCCTCAATATTTGTAGATGTTTAGAGCAATATTTTCCTTCCTCTGTCCTTAAACTGACAAGAAACTAGTTCCCATCTGTATCCTGCTTGAAAATGCAGCTCCTGACCCTCGTATTCGAGTGGCATTAATTCATGCCCACTCCTTACAGATCTGGGCTTCTCCTGCAGCTGGCCCTAGAGCGGATCCCAGGCTGCTGTCTCCTGAGTTTCCCCAGCACTCTTGTCTGAGGTGTAACTAGTCTGCAGCTCACATCCCTTCCTCAGCACCACACAAGCTCTGTCACATGGTCATTTTTGCTGCTCAAAACTTGAAAGTATAGAACTGGATGGTAACCAACCCCCCCTCCAGCCAGCCTTCGTGTGTGGGTTATGGTTGTGTGCGCCAGGAGCTTCTGGCATTGTCAGCTGCTGGGATTTCTCTTGGAAAAGACCAGGTTATCCTACTGAAGTTAACGTTGCTGTTCAGTGGGAGAGAAGAAATACTGCAGCTTTGAATGTTCTACAAAGGCAGCGTGGATGATGCAAAAACAAATTTCCTACATTTATTTTACCTTGTTCTGAACAGTGGATTTGTGTGCGCACTACTCTCTTCATGATGATTTAATCCTGTGGTTGTACCCTAGATTTCTGTTATGTGATTTCAGCTGCTCAGGAGGTAGTGTTTACTGTTAAAATCCTCTTTGTGCCCCCGCCCCCTGGTAAGTTGTATTCTTAACTTCCTTGCTCTCAGAATCCTTTGTATGCCTCTTATTGTCTTGTTTGGACCCCTTCAAAAGACGAAGGCATTTCTGCTGGTTGGTGGGGAGTGCTTTTTGTTCAAGCCATGTGAACCTAAAGGGTCCGTCTTGGCTTCCAGGATAAACTCACCTCTGGGGAGTGCACTCTTACAGGGCAGAGCCTGGCTTCTCAGAGAGTGTCTGGGGCAGACGCAGGCAGCAAAGACAAAATATTCCTTGTCATCTGCCCAGGGACTTTGGTGTGACAATTCACATTTTGTTTGGGATTTTCCAATTGGCAAAAGATACCATCTTGACATACATGGAGATTAGGGTGACTGGATGTCCCGATTTTATAGGGACAGTCACGATATTTGGGGCTTTGTCTTTATATAGGCACCCAATTTTTCTCACTTGCTATCTGGTCACCCAATTGGAGATATAACCTGGGTGATGAAATAGTTCCTGTGAACTAGGCCCCAGCAATGTGACTATGCCCTCACCTGTTCCAGGGTTGAGAACGAAGTTTTCGTAGTGGTAGTTGTCTTCTGCCCCACAGGCAGCCTGCCAAGAAAGGAGGCTGTTAGTGATGACAGTTTTGTGATGTGCTTTTCTGTCTTTTAGGGAAAGAGACCCACCAACTAATTTCACAGAAGTCATTCAACAGCAGTCACCTGCTAAAGATGGTTGGTCCCTGGTGGCATATAGTTAAGATTCTGTATCCAGTCCATATTCCTGTGGCAGTCAGGCACCAGACATGAGGTGTTTCATGCTAGCGGGGGTAGAAATTGGGGTATGGTTCTGAGGCGGAGAACTGAGTGGAGTTTGCAGAGCCGTGTACTGCCTTGGTGCTTAGCTCAGGTTGGTGGTGATGGGAACAAGACACAAGTGCTGAGATTTCAGCAAAGTGCATTGTGTGTCTAGCTTTTTGTGTGGTGTGTTGTCTCCCCCACAAGTTTTCAGTGACTGGAGCGGCATGCACAGCTCATAGAGGCGCTCTAGATAACATGCATGTTCTGTTTTTGCCTGTGGTGTGGATATTGCATGTGGATATTGGTAAGTTTTAGGAGGAGCCTGGATCAGCCAAATTGGGTGGCATCCATAGTGGGACAGTGGCTGAGGCTGCGGGAAACAATGTAATCCTGCTAATCTCCCTGGTGGGAGTTCTGTGCCAGCTGGTGCACTAAGATTTTTCAGCAACTTGTTGCTGGAGTGGCAGTCTGTGCACTTACAAGGGCTCCATCTACTGATTACAAAGGGATTAACAGTGGAGAGCTGCCTGCTGCTCTGACCTGGCCCTCGCCCTGCAGTGTCACACTTAGAGGGCACAGCAGAAAGGTCCGCAGCAGCAGTTCAGGGCAGAAGTTCATTCTCATCCTTTGCACCCTATGGCCGTCTCTCACCACTGGGTGAGAAGTCACTCAGTTGGGAGGGTTTGAGCAGCATGCTCAAATAGAAGGATGGCTACAACTTGCCAGAAGGCTGCACTGGGGTGGTATTTCTGGGTGGGCAAGTAAACCCAGGCCTCTTGAGTGTGACCACCTGGAGAAAGTTCACCTACTTGCATTGACTTGGTCTTGACTTGGTCGGCTGCTGCATAAGAGGGAGTTCCTCACTTAGAGTCACCTAGGATAAGAGCTGGTCTAAGTAATTAATTATTTGACTTTCTCCAGCCCCCACCATCTAAGCCTTGTACAAACACTGATTCTCAGTCCTTCTGGGCAGTGGGCAGTATCATCCCCATTTCAGAAGGGAAGCTAAGAAATGAATTGGCTTGCCCCATGCTGTTCAGTGAATCCGTGGCAGAGCTGGGAATAAAGCTCTGACATAGGACTTCCATTTCTGTGCTCTGCTAACCTGCATCCCTTCAGTGAGTTGCAGCAGTGCCTGTGGCTTGTTCATAGATAGAAGAGGCAGAGGAGCCCCCAGGACAGGCGTTTAGGAAGGTATGTTCTAAGTGCCTTCCAGAGGCTTTCACAGGAAAGCCCGTTAGTAGTGACTCCAGTCAAGTCTACACTACAGAATTAAGCTGACCTAAGTTACGTCAATGTACAGCCGCTGCAGTAATTTAATCAGTTTTACACATCCACACTACACCTTTTGTGTCAGCAGTGTGCATCCTCCCCAAGAGCGCTTTCATTTAACTGCCAGTGTGGGGCATTGTGGGATGGTTTCTGAAAGGCAGCAACAATCGATGTAAGGAACGCAGTGTCTACACTGACGCTGTGTTGACCTGACCTAACTACATAGACTTAAGCACTATGCCTTTCGCAAGGGTGGAGTTGTTAGGACTTGGTCTACATTACAGTTAGGTATAAGACATAAGACAGCTAATGTTGACCTAATTATGTCAGTGTATATACTGCAGCCTTGGTCCTGCCAGTGTAAGTGCCCTACTACGCTGATATAATAACTCCATTCACCTCCATGAGAGGCATAGTGCTTATGTCGATGCAGTTAGGCTGGGCCAGTATCCGTGGAGACACTGTTGGTTACTTACATGGGCTCTTGGCTTTCATTCTTGTCAATTTCACAGCTCTGTCCTGGAGCTGAGAAATTGACAAGGAAGCCAGGGCAGGTGTGGGGCTCTAGCTAGAGCCCGGCTGTCCCCCGGGCTCCCGGTTCTCCGCTGGAGTGGGCTCTCAGCCTCCTCACACTGCCCCTCTTAAGTCGATGGAAGCAGTCCTGGGGAGGAAGCACATCATCAACAGAAGAAGGGCAGTGTGGACATGTAGTAATTACTGCATTGGGTCTAATTTGTAATGTAGACATGTCCTTAGACAGTGTAGTGGGCAAGTTTCATTGGTGGGAGCTACATTTTATGATAGAGGCTTACAGAGCACTTACCTCTGTAGTGTAGGCCAGGCCACAGTTTCAGATGACCTTTTTAAAGGCCAGAAGGGGCTGTTATCTAGTCTGACCTGTGTAACGTGGGCCATAGAATGTCACCCACACTTCTGCATTAAGCCTGACTTGTGATTGAGCCACAACACATCCGTTTCAAGACTTCAAGTGATGGAGAAGCCACCACTTCCCTTGGGAAGTTGTTCCAGTAGTTTTACTCTCACTTGTAAAACTTTGTGCCTTACTCCTGGTTTGACACTGCTGAGCCACTGTCTGAATTAGAGCAGTGCTATGGTAAACTGGGGTTGTTAGGGTTTTAAAACTTGTAGGGCCTTAGAGATTGTCTAACTTCAGCTTTGGGATCATTTGCTGGAGCTGTGGATTTGTTAGGTACTTAACGTTCATACTGTATGGGGCTGTGATGTTAGCAGAGCGGCTGCCAGCTCATGCCAACACCCTTAGGCCTCACTGAACACTGATGAATGCATAGCTGAAACCATTCTCACGTGGGTGAATGTTGTTAGAACAGAGGTTAAATTGATGAGAATGTGTTTAGTGTTTAGACTTGGTGAAATGCTTGTAGGATGCTGTATGGATTGATCTATCTTAGCATCTGTAGCCCATGGTATAAAGTTATGTTCAGGCTTTGTCTACACTAGAGTGTTGTTGAACCAAGTTTCAGCAATGATCAAAAAGCGCTATAATTACAACACTTGTGGTGTTCACACTGCACTCGTGTCGCCAAAGTTGGTGCTCTAGCAATGACAGTGAGAGCAATGCACTGTGGGCAGCTATCCCACTGTGCAACTCGCCCTCTTGTGCCACTAGGAGTCGTGGAAAGGCGGAGAGGATCCCAGTGCATCATGAGTGCAGGCTCAACGTCCCATGATGCACTGATTTCCGTCACATCATTCCAAGGGTTTCCGACTGCATTTGGCGGCATTTTTCAATGGCCCCGGTTTCCTGTGCACCCACTATCTCTATCCCTTCAACCAACTGTATAATGCAACAAAGCAAACGACAGCTGTACCTTATGTAACCGAGCAGCATCAGCTCAAAAAAAATCACTTACTTGAGCTCCGCTCCCCTCCCCAGCATCCTGCACCCCAGAGCTGGAGAACTGGGACTGGCTCAAACAACCCTCCGGGATTGAGAAGAGGTCCTCACTCCCCATGTCAGCAAACGACCCGGTCCCATGCTCAGCATTTTCCTCCAACTTGACTTCCTTGTCCACGACGTCTTCCTCGGGGTTGAGTCTGGTGTCTGCTGTCTCCGGGCCTGCAGAGGTATCCATGGGTCTCTTGGCAGTGGAGGATGCTTCCAGCTCTTATAGGAGCGGCAGGTCTTTGGCTCTGCACCAGGGTGACGGTTTGATTCCCTATCCTTTTGGTATCCCTGCTGCAGCGCCTTGATTTTTGCACAGCGCTGCAACATGTTCCATTCATAGCTCTTCTTTGCCATGCCCCGAGATACTGCACAGCCTCCTCTTCCCAAACGCTGATCAGATCCCAGAGGCTCCAGTGTGCTCCAAGTGGAGAGTGTTTGGTGTGTGGAGCTGTCATTGTCATCTGGGAGGATGCAATGTGAGCCCTCCCTGCTGACCAAGCAGGAAGTGGAATTTCAAAAATTCCCATGACTTTAAAGGAGGAGGGGGCGATGGCTGTAGGGCAGCGGAGTTCAAACTGATGGCCCGAGTGATCAGGGTGGGCATTGTGGGATACCTGCTGGAGGCCACTTACTGGGATATAACCAAGTCCAGTGTCTACATTGACGCTTTGTTGCTAAAAGTGTGGAGCAAAAGGCTCTATGCCTCTTGTCTCGAGGTGGCTTTATTATGTCACAAAATCAGGGGAGTTGGGATGGGGGGTTGGTGGGAAAGCTGGCTTTGGTCCACAAAAGTCTGTAATGTAGACCAGCCCTGAGTGTTTGCATTGTAAATCTCTGTAATTGTGTAGGGCACCAAACAGGAAAGAAGCATTAATTAGTTAGTGGTCCTGCACAAAAAATTTAAACCAAATGAGCCATTGTGAAACATCAAAGGACAAAGACTTCGATTGCCACCTTCTCCTCTCTTCCTCCTCCTCCTCCTCCTCCCTTCCCCCTCCCCCCCCCAGGGGACCTACCTGTGAACTCATCCCGTCAGTTTGAACTGTGGGCGAAGGGAATAAAAATGCCTGGCAAGAAGGAACTGTGTTGTTATGCTGCTTGGAATTTTTTCTATTTCCTCAGTAGCATTTGACTTCCAATTTTTAAATGGTGTCTTTTTGTCAGCAGCCACCTCTCTTACTCTGTTGTTTAGCCATGCTGGCATTTTTTGGTCCCCTTACTGTTTTTTTTAAATTTTGGGTGTATATATGGTTTGAACCTCTGTTAGGGTGTTTTTAAGAAGTTGCAATGCAGTTTGCAGGCAATTTCACTCTTGTGACTGTTCCTTTTCATTTCAGTTTAACTGGCTTCCTCATTTTTGAGTAATTCCCCTTTAAGTTAAATGCTTCTGTGATGGGTTTCCATCATATTTTCTCCTCTACAAGGATGCTAATTTAATTATGTTATGGTCACTGTTACCAAGTGTTCAGCTATATTCACTTCTTGGACCAGAACCTGTGCACCACTTAGGACTAAATCAGAAATTGCCTCTCCTCTTACAGGACTAGCTGCTCCAAGAAGCAGTCATTAATGATGTCTAGAAATTTTCTCTGCATCCCATCCTGAGGTGACATGCACTCAGTCAATACAGGAATTGTCCCTGTTGTTGCTGGGTTTTCTGTTTTTGTAGCATCTCTAATTTGTGTGAGCATTTCACCGTCACCATCCTGGTCAGGGGATCAGTACTATATTCCTACTGCTACGCTCTTGTTATTGAAGTATGGAATTTCTATCCACAGACATTCTGTGGTACAGTTTGATTCATTTAAGATTTTTACTCTATTTGACTGTTTTCTTTCACACACAGCACCACGGCCCCACCAGCACAACCTACTCTAGTTCCTATGTATTTTTACCCTGGTATTACTGTGTCCCGCTGATTATTGTTGTTCCACCAAGTTTGTGTGATGCCTATTTCAATATCTTCATGTAATACCAGGCCCTCCAGTTCACCCTTCTTAGTATTTAGACTTCTAGCATGTGTATACACGCAATTACAGAAATTGTCAATGTTTAGTTTTCTGCCTTAATTTGATGTAACTGAATGGGGCTCTTTTTTCATTTGACTGTTTCTCTTCAGCTCTTACCTATACTTTATCAGTTTCTATCCTCTTCTCTTTACTAGGGTATAGAGTATCTCCTTTAATAAATCCTTCCCAAGGGATGTGTCTGTTCGAGTTGTGTTCTCCTCTGCACCTGTTTGTCTTCCCTCATCTGTTAGTTTAAACACTCATCGAGAATCTTCTTCGTTTTATATACCAGCAGTCTGGTTCCATTTTGGTTTAGGTGGAGCCCATCCTTCCTGTCTAGGTTCCTCCTTTACCAAAGGCTCCCTAGTTCCTAATGAGCCTAAATCTCATCTCCGAACACTGTTGTCTCATCCGTGCATTGAGACCCTGCAGTTCTGCTTGTCTAACCGGCCCTGCACTTGGAACTGAAAGCTTTCAGAGAATGCTACCATGGAGGTCCAGGACTTTTATCTCTTACCAAACAGCCTAATTTTGGCCTCTAGGACCTCTCACCTATCCTTCCCTATGTCATTGGTATCTACATATACCACAACCACCAGCTCCTCTGCACTGTCCCCAGCACTTCCCATATAACAGTGGTCCCTCCCCTGGAGAAGTATCCTCACTGCGAAAGGATACCATGACATCATCTGGAAGGAGGGTCCCAGCTATGGGATCATTTCTCTCTGCTGCAGCTTGATGTTCTCCTGCCCTGAGACGGACCGTCATACTGCAAGTGGGACTGCAGCTCTGACACGGCTTCCCTGCGTGGCTCAGATGAGTTGTTTAACTTCTCTGTCTCATTTCCTGCCGTTGCACTTGCCTGCGTGCTCTGCTCGCCTCACCCCCCCACGCCAATGGGAGCTATTACGATTAGTCTGTGAAGCACTTGGGTGAAGTGTACCTATTGCTTCTGCCCCAGAGAAGGTGCTTTCAGGGAAGTGTTAGTTAAATTGGAAAAGATGGGGATGAATGTGAAAGTTGTAAGGTGGATAAGGAACTGGTTAAAGGGGAGACTACAGCGGGTCGTGCTGAAGGGTGAACTGTCAGGCTGGAAGGAGGTTACTAGCGGAGTCCCTCAAGGATCGGTTCTTGGACCGACCTTATTTAACCTTTTTATAACTGATCTTGGCACAAAGAGCGAGAATGTGTTAATAAAATTTGCGGATGACACGAAGCTGGGGGGTATTGCTAACACGGAGAAGGACCGGGATGCTATTCAGGAAGATCTGGACCACCTTGTACACTGGAGCAATAGTAATCGGATGAAATATAATAGTGAAAAGTGCAAGGTCATGCACTTAGGGATTAATAATAAGAATTTTACATATACGTTGGGGATGCATCAGTTGGAAAGGACGGAGGAGGAGAAGGACCTTGGGGTATTGGTTGATAACAGGATGACTATGAGCCGCCAATGTGATATGGCTGTTAAAAAAGCAAATGCGGTTTTAGGATGCATCAGGCGAGGTATTTCCAGCAAGGAGAAGGAGGTGTTAGTGCCGTTATATACGGCGCTGGTGAGACCCCACCTGGAATATTGTGTGCAGTTCTGGTGTCCCATGTTTAAGAAGGATGAATTCAAACTGGAACAGGTTCAGAGACGGGCTACTAGGATGATCCGAGGAATGGAAAATCTGCCTTATGAAAGGAGACTCAAAGAGCTTGGCTTGTTTAGCCTGGCCAAAAGAAGGCTCCGGGGGGATATGCATGCTCTATATAAATCGGGGATTAACGTTAGGGAGGGAGAGGAATTGTTTCAGTTTAGTACTAATATAGGCACGAGGACGAATGGGTACAAATTGGATATTAGGAAATTTAGACTAGAAATTAGACGAAGGTTTCTAACCATTAGGGGAGTGAAGTTCTGGAATAGCCTTCTGAGGGAAGTAGTGGGGGCAAATGACTTATCTGGCTTTAAGACTAAGCTTGATAAGTATATGGAGGGGATGTTATGATGGGATAGTTTAATTTGAGCAATTGATTTTGGATTATCTGCAGATAAGTCTGCTCAATGGTCTGTGGGAATGCTGGATGGGATGGGAACTGAGTTACTGCAGAGAAATCTTTTTCGGGTGCTGGCTGGTGAGTCTTGCCCACATGCTCAGGGTTTAGCTGATCGCCATATTTGGGGTCGGGAAGGAATTTTCCTCCGGGGCGGATTGGCAGGGGCCACGGAGGTTTTTTGCCTTCCTCTGCAGCGTGGGGCATGGGTCGCTTGCTGATCGATTCTCTGCAGCTTGAGGTCTTCAAATCTCACTTTTGAGGATTTCAATAACTCAGTCATGGGTTCGGGGTTGTTATAAATGTGTATGGGTAGGGTTTTGTGGCCTGCCTTGTGCGGGAGGTCAGACTAGATGATCATATTGGTCCCTTCTGACCTATGAGTCTATAAGTGATTGGTGTCTCCTTGTAAATGAGTGTGGGAGGTCAGGTTGGCTGCCTGGCTCCTCCACTCTGAATAGTAAACCCGACGTGATGGGCTATCTGAGAGCTAGGTATTGTAACTGAAGCAGCTCTGGCATCTTGCTTTGCTGACAACGTGGTATTTGTCCGTGCGATTCACTCTTAGCTGCCGCCCGTTTCTATTCGCCAGACACACCAGCTGGTGTTCAACTCTCTGAGTTTGTGAGGAAGAGAATGAGTTCCCATCCCCTGGCTAGGTTCAGTGTGCGTGCGAGGGGACAAAGTAGTGATGTGAGGCAGAGGATCAGTCTGAAAAGGGACCGTGATTTACGTGCAGAGCGTGCCGTATGGGGGGTGTAAAGGGTCTGCTCACTTTCTTCCTTTTGCCTGCCAGAGCTGAGCAGCTGACGGTCAGTTGAGATGGAAGTGTTCTCTGGGTCTCACTGAGCCTCTCTGCACCCTGCCAGACACTGCTGGGCAGGGAACTTCCCTCTGGTTCAGAGCTGGTGGACATCCATCATTCCCGAGCCTCCTCACCAACTTTGGGACTGAGCATGTTGTCTGCAGAGTTTCCTGTCTCCACAGGCCTTGGAACATGAATCCCTGCTAGCAGCGTGGTGTGTCTGCTTTGCAGGTGCCCTGTACACATGGAGTCTTGCAACTCTGGTAGGCACTCTCCACTAAGGGCCTAGTTGGACCAGGGAAGTGCAACCATGCTTTCAAACCTCAGAGCAGCCAGGGCCAAAACAGCCTCTGGACTAACTTCACAACCACACATCTCCTAATCATTTGCAAAGATTTCTTGGCTGTGTAAATAAGATGCCCCAAAATTGGCATGTGTGAAAGATTCTTCCTGACATAGGCCTGTGCATCTGACCTACAGAGCTGAATCCTGGGGCCCTGGAGTTCTGTTTCCTACTGTGTATTTAAGACTCCTTTCCAGACTGCAGGTTATTTTCCTTGCCACTGAGCCAAAAAAAAGCAATGGATGGTGGTGTCTGACAAGGCCACATACACATTGCAGTTCGCAGTATTGCAAGCCCCAGATGCTCAAAAATCATGAATCAGGTTAACCAAAAATCATGATTGGCTTTAAAATCATGAGCATGTAAAAATAATAGATTTTTTTATTTGCCTTCTGCTTTCTGAGCCTTTAGGGTGCACTGGGGTCACATTGTGAAGCTTTCTCCACAGCCGTGTGGGCTAGACGCTTACTTTTTCTTTAAGAACGAAGGCAGGAATTATCACACATTCACTTGACTCCAGGAGCTGGGACTTTAAGGAAAACAATGATTGCGAGACTCATGACAAAATCATGAGACTTGGCGACACTGAATTTGTCACTCATCTGTGCTCTGTGCAGAGACCCTCCAACAGGGCTGCCACGTACTAAGGTTAGTGCATTTATGTTGATGCCTTCCAACAGGGTTAGTGGAAACATACTTACAAGACTTCCTCCCTGGTCGCTGCTTAAAACAAACAGCCCCGTTAGTATCAGTGCTGTCCCCCCGCAGCTCATCAGCTCTTCTGGGGCAATTTTTCTGGGGTCCCCATCCCTGATGTCAGGGTAAGTCTTGATATTCCAGATATTTCCTGACGTACTCAGCATTTACCTTTTCTGGGCATCAAACGCTCCAATCGGACCAACCGGTCCGATTCCTTTGCCTCTCTCTGGGAATAAAAGCTCCATCTGTGATCGTTAGAGAGCTGACCCTGGCCAATCCTGTAACATACGTGGTTCCCAGGAGGGTGGAGACAAGTTGAGGTAGCGCTTAGATCATTTCTCTGCTCTGGCTCAGAAGGGGAGGGACTCTCAAGTTCTCCTCCTGCCTTGCTCGTGAGCCATAGATGCAGGCTTCTCTCTCCCCTTCCTTTCTGTCCTTGTATGTTTGCACAGAGCGCTGCCTGGTGGGGTGTGGGTGGCGGGACTGGAAATGGTGGAGGGATGTTGGTGTTAGCCACTCCATCATGAGACTTTACCCAGGTCCCACTCTCTGCGGAGACACCTCAGCTGTCCTCTGCTCCCCCAGCATCCCTTGCTTCCACTTAGCTAGTATCCAGCAATCCTATGGATGGGTAAATGGCAATTCTCAAGTGCTTTGCTTCTGGCAGCAAGACTGCACAGGTGCCATTCAGGGAGCAATGTTTTCTCATGGGTAGAGCATTGGATGAAAATTTGGAGGTCTGCTTACTATGACTGTGGAAGTTTCACTTTCTGCGGAGTGTCAGTTTCTTTATCTGTAAAATGGGGATAAAACAAGCATGGAGGGTTGAGCTTGTTTGTAACAAGCACTGGTCATCTTGGATGAAAGGAGGTGCTTTAAAAAAAAAGGGGGGGGGAGGGGGGGCAGTGGAGGCCAAAATACTTCCTTTCATCACGTGGCCTTATTGCTTCCAGTTCCATGTCTGATGTGTTCCTTCCCTCTGTACTGCAGCCTGCAGCCCTGTGCTGTCAACTTCCATCCCAGCTAAGATTTGCAGCTGGGCTTCCTGCACTTCAGTGCTTAGATCAGAGGCTTTAAAACAGTACCTTGACCTTTCCCGGCTTGCTTTCTCGTTCCTTTGTCTATTTTATGGCCTTTTGGCCTTTCTTGTCCCTTTCAGTCTGTTTCTGTATTCTGTCCTTGGGAACATGCTGAGATTTGCCCACCTGCTGACATGGAGCTAGCTGAACTTGGCCTGGAATTTTCCATGCATTCTGACTTTATTTATTCTCTAAATACAAAGCCTTGGTGACTGGCCATCAGTGTTATGAAAAATGCAGGTTTTTCTGAGGGGAAAAACACCAGATTTTTTTGTGAGTTTTATAATTTTGTGAACTTCTCTCTCTCTGAAGTATTTACACAAAGATAACCCTTCAAATATGTTAATAGAAACTGGCTCTGATCTCAATTTGTGAATGAAGCCTTTATTCTAATGTTACAAAGGAACGTGACGAGAATATCCAGGTTCACATGCCTATTATAAAACAATAAGGAAGCTAATGAACTGTCTAGAAGCCTGGAGGGGAAAGGAAATGGTTGGAGTCACTGGTGTTTGTAGAAAGGGCAGGTACTAGTGGGTGGCAGCACCTGTCATTGATATGGAAAAGCAGGGAGTGAGTTGAGTGCAATCTTCGGGGAGACTCCGTTTCTGGGATCTTGAAACCCCTGGAAGGTGGACTGGGCATCTGATGTCATTCTTTGTAAACCTGGCAAATTTCTTGTCTTTCAGGCTTCAGGGTGTTGAATTCAGTAGGTGGTGCTGATTACCGTAAATATGAAAGCTGCCAATCAGTACAGCAAACCGTGATTTAGTGGTGGTTCTTACTCTAGCTGTGTGAATGTTTGGCTCAATGTGACAGAAGTTGAAGGAAGTATTAGGAAGTCATTGATAGAATAAAATAAAATAATGAATTGTCAGGAATTACATAGCAAGGCAGAAGGGGTCTGTGCTTGTCTCCAAGTGCAGAAAGTTGGATTCTTCACAGTCAAATGTGGCGTTGAATGAAATTTTGTCTTTTGAAGTGAGAAAGCAGAACACAAATGAAGTTTCGTTGGTATCAAAGCACAGCTATAACATGCCCCCCATTCAGTGTCTCCCAGCAGCTCCACGACATCTTCCACACTTTGAAGATGTCAGAGAAGAGTTGCAGAGGGGTAGCTATGCTAGTCTGTATGCAGCAAAAACAAGGAGGGTCCTGTAGCACCTGTTCTGGTCAGTGAGACTTGATGAATTGCATGGTGTTTCACTTCAGAAGATCTTTGTGGTTTTTCTTAGGTGGGATTGTTGATGTAGGGAAAATTGAAACATCCTTAATTGGCTGGAGGGGGGCGAGTTCCATTGGGGTTTGCTCCCAGGTTCTGTAGTCTCTGTGGAGGTCTGTAACTTCTCAGCCATGTGGAATGTATGGATTCTCTGGGTGGTCGTCATTCTGCGATCCCCACCTTGAAGCGCTTGTCTGCATTAACCACCCCTAAAATGAAGAGATGAGGGATGAAATCCAGGGAAAGCCTTCCTGCTAAACAGGAATCTGTGCTTAGCGAAATGGAATAAACGAAACTGGAGCAAGGTACTCTTCAGGAATTAGTGATTGGCTGTCAGTGCGGGCGTGAGTGTGCGAAATGGGGCAGGGAAGAGGAGTAGTGTGCACCTGCTGTCCTCTCCTTCCCCTCTTTGTGCCAGTCAACCAACACTCCCTCACCCAGACTGCTGGGAGATGGAGGAGGAAGAGGAACTGACTCTTCTTCCCTTTGAGCAACCATGGGAAGTGAGGATGGCAACTCCACATAGATCACATTTTAAAAGCTCGGCTTAGTAACCTGGTGGCGGCCTTCCAAGTATCCACAAGTGACAGGTGGAGAGTGCTTCTACTTTAGGGCTTGTGGGCATCGGAAGTTAGTAGTGGCAAGCCAGTGTGTGTATCTGCAGCACACTAACTTGCCAAACAGTAGTGTCCCATGTGGCCATTACTATAGTGCAGTGAAAGTTCCATCCTGTTCTGTGACGTGTACTCCCTTTTGAAATGGGGTACGTCACAGTGCACTACAATCTTTTCACTCATGAAGCAGTATCCACATGGGACGTCGCTGTGTGGCAAACTTAGCGTGCACTGTGGATTCCAGCCCTGGCTTGCTGCGAGTAATGTCACTTGTAGACAAACCAACAATCTCACCAGGATGCTATCAAAGAACTCTGATTTCGGAATTCCTGAACTCTTGCATTCTGAAGAGATCTTGGAACCATTCACAATTATCTTTGACAACTCCTGGAGGATAGGTGAGGTCCTAGAAGACTGGAGAAGGACAAACATAATACTGGTCATTAAAAAGGGAACAAAGAGACCCTGTGAACTATCGACCCATTAGCCTAACTTTGATATCTGGAAAGATACGGCACAAATGACTAAACGATCAATTTGCAAGCAGCTGAAGGACAAGAAGATTATAAGGAATAGCCAGCATGGATTTGTCAAAAACAAATCATGCCAAACCAACCTAATTTCCTTCTTTGACAGGTTTACTGGTCTAGTGGAGAGGTGGAAGCTGTAATTTCATATCTTGATTTTTAGTAAGGCTTTAGACACAGTTCCCATGTTAGTCTCATAAGCAAACTAGATAAATGTGGTCTAGATGAAATTACTAAAAGATGGGTGTGTAACTGGTTGAAAGACCATACTCAGAGTGGTTCTCAGGGGTTCAGTAGTCTGAACCCTTAGGGGTCTGTCCTGGCTTCTGTGCTATTTAATATTTTCATTAATGACTTGGATAATACGGTGCAGAGTATCCTTAACATTTTGCAGATGACACCAATCTGGGAAGAGTTGTCAGCACTTTGCAGGACAGGATTAAAATTCAGAATGGCCTTGAGAAATTGGAGAATTGGTCTGAATTCAACAAGATGAAATTCAATAAAGACAAATGCAAAGTACTGTACTTCAGAAGAAAAAAATCATATGTACTAGTACAAAATATGGACTAACGTGGTAGCGTTGCTGAAAAGGATCTAGGGAGTTATAGTAGATCACAAATTGAATGAGTTAACAATGTGATGCAGCTGCGAAAAAGGCTAATACCATTCTGGGATGTATTGACAGTAATGTCATATGTAAAATGCAGGTGGTTGTCCCACTGTGCTCGGTACTGGTAAGCCCTCAGCTGGAGGACTGTGCCCAGTTCTGGGAACCACACTTTAGGAAAGAGATGGAGAGAGTCCAAAGAACAGCAACCAGAATGATCAAAGGTTTAGAAAACCTGACCTATCAGGAAAGGTTAAGAAAACCAGGCATGTTTAGTCTTGAGAGAAGAATACTGAGTGGGAGGACCTGATAACAGCCCTTAATATATCTGAAACCTGTTATAAAGAGGACAGGGATCAATTGTTCTCCATGTTCACTGACAGTAGGACAATAAATAATAGGCTTAATCTATAGCAAGGGAGGTTTAGGTTAGATATTAGGAAAAACTTTCTAACTCTAAGGCTAGTTAAGATCTGGAACAGGCTCCCAAGGGAGATTGTGGAATCCCCGTCACCGGAAGTTTTTAAGGACAGGTTGGACAAACACCTGGTCAGGGATAGTCTGGGTTTACTTGGTTCTGCCACAGCGCTGGGGGCTGGAGTTGACTTCTCAATGTCCCTTCCAGCCCTATGTTTCTATAATTCTGTGAATCTCTGATTTTATTGCACCCTACCTGTCTGAGAGAGACAAGGTGGGGGAGGTTGTATCTTTTATTGGACCAACTTCTCTTGGTGAAAGAGACAAGCTTTCGAGCTACACGTATCTATCTTGGGTGTCTGGTATGTTTAAGCCCTGTGTATGTTGCTTCATCTGCCACAAATAAATGCTGCTACCTCTTGTGTGGACCATGGCAGCTACTTAACAGTACAGAGGAGGGCTACAAACTAATGTAAGACAGAAAGGGGAATCTTGTATCCCGTTGAAAGAGAAGCAGGAGGAAATCAGCCAAGTTAGAATTTGCCCAGGACATGGAGTTTAACACCTTCTTATGCAGAATACCAAAGGAACTGTAAGGAACAGGAGTGGCCAGGAATGTAGTTTTACATCTCGTCCAACAGATTTCCCTAATCAGGGTTCTGCAGGAGCAGTGTCGTTTGTCCTTCCCTCCCTCCCTCTCTCCTTGCTCAGTTATTGCCCTTGGGAATGCTGCTGTGTTTTCACAGCATGATTTAGCAGAGCTTGTGGTCTGAGTTCATTTTCCGAGATTCGGCATCCTTCATTCTCATTAGCTGTATGCTCTGGCTCCCCTGCTGCCTCCTTCTGAGTGTCCGTATTCCTAGGGATTTTTTCAGGGTGAGAAGAGGCTGGCATGAACCATACTCAGCCTTGGCTCTGGCAGCCCAGAGTTGCTGGAACCAAAGGCAGCATTACGTGGCAGATTTCACTGTGCTGGGAGCGCCGAGCCAGTTCAAACAGCATTACAGCTGCATGCTTGGTCTGTGGAACAGAATTGGCAGCCGGGGTGTCTTCTAACTCTCCGTCTCGTAGTGTCATGCGCACACACAGTATACAGGGTCGTCCAGTCCCTGCGCTGGAGAGTGGTGTGTGTCAAATGAGGCCTGGTCCTAAAATAGTACCAATTCTTTCAAATTACTTCCCTCTGTCTGTGTGTGTTTGTACTCTCCATTCTGTGCACGTGTATTTGGCTGTCTCACAGAAGAGGGTCTGTATTTCTTACTGACTTTTCTCCAGTAAGAATGGCACCAAGATGTCTTTAATTGTGAGTGTCTGCAAACTGCATAAATGGCATAGGAGTGCCTCCTCAGCTGGAGCAGGCGTTTTGTTTTTTGTTTCTTTTCTCTGCTGAACAAGGCACGTGGTTTATAGGAACCAAGAGACAACGCCCAGATCTGGGAGAGCCATCAGCAGTGGGGGCGGTTGGGGTTTTGTAGGTCCTACCAAAAAGAGCAAGCAGCTAGTTTTAAGGGGGGGAGGAGGGCTCTCTGTACTGATAAGGGAGGAGTCCTGCCTCTGCAAATTGAGAGGGGAACTAGAGTCTAAAAGGCTCTATATCTGATCCCTAAGGGGTGCTGGTTCTGATCCAGGCCCAGGGTGGGGGGCTGGTTGGCTTGGGACAGCGGGGGAAGGAAATGGGACACCAGGCCGACACTGGTTCCAATCTGGACCCATGGTGAAGGGGCTGGCTGGCTAAGGGGGTTGGGGAATGGGGCACAAGGCTTTTTCTCTCTAGGGGGCACCAGTACCGATCTAGACTCATGGTGGGGGGCTGGGTGGCATAGGGGGGCAGGGAATGGGACACAGGGCCTTTCGCCTCTAGGGAGCGCCAGTTCCAAGCCGTCCCCAGATCCTTTATGGAAGTCTATTCCCAAGCTATGAGAAGGGACTGGGGGGAGGTGAAGGTGGGGGGCTTTGTGTGGGTGCAGTGGGGAGGGAGACAACACCCAGTCCCCCCTGCCCCTGCAGCTGGACAGATACCAACACCACTCAAAAGTCCACTGGTCCGTGGGTGAGGGCTGTGGCAATCTCCTAGGTTCTGCCCCCTCCTAGAGACGGCGGTGCTGGGAATTGAGTCGCAGCACACTGCTGATTTAGTGTCTGGCATGGCCTGCATTATTTGGCCGGGAAATCTTCATGGAGCTGCTTGTCTGTCAGTTCTCCAGAGCTTCCTTTGCTGGAAGGATGACGGAAGATGCCAAGTGGAGCTGGGCAGAGGGTAGCCTGTGTAGCCAGGCCCTGGATGGAAGTTAATTGACAGATGTGTCAAGTTTCACCCTGCTCTGCGCTGGCAGGAAGCTCCAGTTCAGCAAAAGCCAAACTAATGGAGAGCTGTAAATATTTGCTCTGCTGTTGCTGCTCTTGTGGGATTAGCGGATTCTCTTTCCTCTGTCATTAGCAGTCCAGCGCTCGGAGCTGCTGGTATGCGGAAAGATGACCCATTTCCTCCCCAGCAAACCCCAGACCTGCCTCTTTCTCACTGGCCATCTGAGCGTTGATGAGAAACCTTCCCTGATGGCTTGGTTCTGTTTGAGAGATTGCTGGCGGGTGGCTGGGCAAACTAGCTGGTAACGTCTGTCTTGCCTCAAGATTTCAGTCAGAGGAGAAACTCTCACTCACGGTAGCATGAGACGCAGCTGCCTGCCTCACGTGGTGGGCTTGTCATCCTTCAGGGCATTGGGGGAAGTGCAGCCGTATGGTCAGCTACCATTTGGTGGCTCCTGCGATACCCAGGCCACAGCTTTGGCTCTGGAATGCTCCAGACAGAGCCTGGCTGTTTGCTCTGACGTGCCTGGCACTGGCTCAAGGCTAATAGAGACAGGCTTGGGGTTAAGATTTCAGTGCACAGATGAGCGCCTAAGAATGTTCCATCCTTTCCTAACCTTGATTGACAACCTGTCAATAGGATGGTCCTGCTTTGAGCAGGGGGTTGGACTAGATACCTCCTGAGGTCCCTTCCAACGCTAATGTTCTATGATTCTAACTTTGTACTGACCGAATATCTTACTTGCCACTGCTGTTTCCCCTCTTTGCCCTCAGCCCCTTACCTTCAGTGGTGTGCTGCTGGCAATTTCTCTCACAAGGGAGCATGGGTGGGCGGGTGTAACATTTACATGAGCACAGTATGAATGTTGCTCTCACTTCTTCCTGCTGCAAGTGTGGTCTCATGCGAAGGCTCTGTGCTGTGTCGATGCTGGCCTGAACAGGATGTGCTCACGCTGTCTGGAACAACAGTTCTTTACATGTGTTTCGTGTTGTGCTCTTCTGCTGCATGTCCTGCCTACTCACTATTGGGGTGTGGGTGTGAAGTCAGAACAAGATCTTTGGGGTCTGTCTGCTGGCCTGGGAAGGTTTATCTCATTCCAGGGAGTACAGGTGGGGAAGTGCAACTTGCCTTTTTGAAGGTGTTTCAGAAGATGCTGCTTTGGTGTGGGTCTGTGTAAGAGATTGGGGCAGCATGGGAGAGTGCCCAGGAAGCAAGTGATATATGTGAAGTTGGGAAGGCCTTTGATAGGAGAGCTGACTGTAAATTGGACTTTGTGTTCCACAGGAAATTCTGACGTTTCAGTGTTTGTTTGTGTCCCATATTCGGATGAAAAATTGAAACATATTTTTCATTGAACAGTGTCTCAGGGGAGGTGAAGGTCAGGTGTTTCATGCCCTTGTTTTTCCTTAGGGGCTGGGTCCTGTGGCCAGACTCCATATCCTGTGGTGCATCCCGTCGGGGGGGGATGTAGTCTCGCCAAGGAGCTCTGCCTATAAGAGAATGGGGGGAGATGAAGCACCTGAACTTACAACTCCCATGAGATGCTACGGCAGATGCTGTCAAATGGTGACCCAGTATGCAATGAAATACTTCATACAGATTTTCCTGATGAAAAATCAAAAAAAAAATGTGAAACGTTTCAATTATCACAGGGAAATTTTTGATTTTGTAGAAACTGCATTTTCCATCAAAAGTATTTTTGACAGAAAATCTGCTTATTAGTCTAATGACTTTTGTCAGCAAGCTTTTAAAGCACTGAAGGTCAGTACTAGAGGGATGTGTCGGGAAGATATGGGAGAGTATGCCAGCAGCCATTTTGTTGCACTTGTCTGGCCAGGCAAACCCCATGCTTTTACCTGCATGTCCATAGGCTGTGATGTGAGAAAACATGGGCCGCTGGTTTATAGACCACCTCTGTGGGTCCTCTGTAGCTGGTGCTCATGTAGTCTGCCCTGTGTGTCGCATAGCAAGGAGGGAATGGTAGTGCAGCAGGTGCTGTTTTTAGTGCTTGGGTAAATGTCAGCGGGGGTGGCTCTGTAATTATTGGCAGAGAATGGCACTGGGAGCTGGCTAATAGCTCCCCTGGTAGACAGCTGGCATTAACACTGGGCAAAAATAGAGCAACTTCCTTCCCCAAATGCTTTTAGTAGCTCCCCCGGCCCCAGTGCCTGTGGAGCCTTGCGTAGGCAGCGCTGTTCGGTTTGTGTAGTGTTTTGTGTCCAGATTCCTGTGGTACTGCTTGAAAGGGCTCCCCGGAGTGCTGTCGCTGGGGTGGATTGAGTGGGAGACTCCAGGATGGATTTGACTGGCAGAGGGGAAGAAAGATTGGTCCTGAGGAAACCCTGGAGTCCATTGCTGAGCCCTGAAGTCTTGAAGTTTGTCATAGTCGCTGACTAGGCCCCTCCTGGTTGGCTGGCACATTACTAATGGCTGTAACGTACGGTGCCCCAGGGAGGGGCTTCTCAGCTGTATCCTTTCTTGGTCCCATATGTAGCAGTAGCAATTCATTTTAAGGGCTCCTAGGCCATGTAAGAGGATTCTGCTGCCTTGAGTTTCCATCTACACAGCTGGGAAAAAGTAGGTCTGGGCTTAGCCATGGGTAGGGTGGGGAGAGGGAGGAATAATCCCGCCAGTTGGTAGCATGAAGTGCTTCCAGATTGCTAGTGAGTTCCTATTCTCAGAGAGGTGCATAAACCAAAATCTTTCATCCAGACATTCAGCGACAGACCAGTCTCCTCCCTTGGCTTGTGAACTTAGTGGCTGAACGGAAACCGAGGACAGCACGGTGTCCTGTGGGGAGAGAAGGCTGGGGGTTAGTCTGCGAGAGCTGTCTGTTTGGGTGGGAGGCTTCTAAGAGTAGAATCTTCCACGGTGCCCGGGCTCCGAGCAGTGTAATTTATCAGTTTGGGGTAGAGTTAGGAGTCAGATTCTATTCCTGCTCTTTGCTACAGCAGTTCTGTGGCTGTCTTGGGGACCTGAAGCCATGGTTAATGCTGTCCTTGAGCTGGGCTATTGGAACTAGTAGGTTTGCCTGTCCCTCCATTTGACTCAGCAGCTGGTGTTTTGAAGTCTCCAGAAGCACTGAGGAGCAGAGCCACCTATGTAAGGCAGGTGCTTGTTCTTGTGCAGCTTGGGAACTATTGTTCTCTTTGCCAGTTTAAGAAGTGTTTGATTTGGGAGGCTTTGGCTTTTCATTCTGCTCTCGCTCTGCTCAGCAAACCAAGACCCGTTACCCCTTCACCACAACAGATCCGAGTGGAAAGTAGCCCCAAGACCTCTCCCCCTCCAGTCTCACCAGGCCACGTGAGCCAGACGTGAGTCTGTGCTGGCCTTTCGGTTTGGGTCCTTGGGGCTGATTGCTGGGCATTTCGTCATGTGATCCAGGGTTCCCTTTTTCTCAATGTGGAGATGTGGCCTATGGAGACTGAGTGTCACAGCCTGCAGTTTGGCCTGGCTGCAGAGCTCAAGATGAAGAACTGCAGGCAAGGACCTGTAGTCGCTGGGGGCTTCACACATATTCCAAATTGGCGGATGCAGATCTTCATTAATGCAGAGTTAATGTTGCCTAGTGGCATCTTGTGCCCTTCCAGAACGTCAAGTTCTGCAAAACCTAAGCCTCTGAAACCCAGGAAATAGTTAGGGTAAATGCCAGTCCAACCGTAACTCTACCCTCTTTGAGTGATGACCCTGCCTGCCCAAAATATATATAGTCACACTCTCACAACAGGCACATGACCACTGTAGGGTGAAGTTTTGTGCCTTTTTTGCTCAGGTAACACTTGGATGAGAGAGGGTGGCTTGCCCCTTTTAAGGGCTAGAGGCCTGAGGCCAACTAACACTAGTTACTAAGTAGGCACACCTGAGCGTAGGGATCAGGTGACTTTCCCTATAAAGAGGAGCAGGACGGGGGGATGCTTAGGAAGAAACATCCAGAGGAAGCCATAGCAGAGACCGTGGAAGAGCGTCAGGTCTTGCAGGAGACCCTTGACCAGGGGGAAGGATTTGGGCCTGGATGCTAGAGGGCTGAGGGCCAGAGAAAGCCAGTTCTATGGGGGTAGGAAAAGACTCCAGCCAGGGAATGCAGCCTACTAAGGCAGGGACAAGCTGCAGAAACCAGACTCAGGGAGAAGAAAGCCCCAGGACCGAGTTTTGTGGTGTTTTATGTCAGTAGATTAAATCCTGCGGGAAGGGGCATTATTGGACAATAAAGCCTGTTGGAGATTATTTAAGAAGTTCTTGGAGGGGGAGCTGAGGTACGCTACCTGTAAAGGGAATGCTCAGAGCAGGCTTGCCCTGTGACCCAGGTGAGCTGTAGGTGTGCACACGGAAACTCCCTACCTATACCTTTTACAGCCCTTTCCCCTGCCAGGCGTCCCTCTAACACAATGCTGGCACTTACCCAGCACAAGACACACACACTCGCACATCCCACTCCACCGGTGACAGGTCGCTTGGGAAGAACAGCCATGGGCATGCTACCTCACTTGGTGCTGAAATGAGGCACAGTGAATCCCTCACCAGGCGAACACGCCGGGTTCCTTTCATCACACACTAGGGGTGAGGCGCAGGCTTTTGCTTTTGACAAAACAGCTGGTTTCTCCAGTGGTTCTGGTGTCCACTAAAGCAAAGTCAACTGGCAGCAGTTGCTCGGAGTTGATTTCCCCTGTAGGTACGTGTGTCCCCCAAGCACCTTTCTGCTTCACCACGAGACACGTGGTGGAGAAACTAAAGGGTGACTGCACCCTCGCAGCAGCAGAGGATGCTCCTTCTCACGGCCTCCAAGCTAGAGATGGGAAAATCCTTAATCTGTCACTCACCTAGTCCACACCCCTGCCATGCTCAGGGCCGTCAGCTCTCTGCCTTTTAGGGGGAAGTGCACTGGTGGAGCAGGGTGGAATTCAGTCTAATTCAGACTTCCCCCTTCTCTCCAAAGAAAGGGGGTCAGAGTTCACTTGGTGCCCGTTCTTATGTCCTTGTGAGCACTGGGTGATGCCTCCTGTAGTAGCTTGCCTGGCTCCCCTCTGCAGATGCCTGGATTCCCCTCTTGCCCCGAGAGAGCTCCCTTGGCACTTGGGTAGTGTCTTAAAAGCCAGGTGCTTAGGGGCTACTGAGGCAGCTTCCATCGGAGGATTAGTTCCAAAAGGCACGCTGTGTGCGGGGCTGTTTTGTGCCACTCGTCAGTGCGCTAGCGTTGGCGCTCGCCGCTCTGGATGAAGGGTTAGCTGATCATTCTGCTAAGCTTGAGGTGTTTGTTAAGGACTTCCTGCTACATAATGACAGCATTTCTAGAAACAGAGATATGGTGCACAAGTGCAGGAAGCTGTAAAAAGCTTATCTCCCCCTTTACCAGTAACTTCCAAGGCCTTGAGCAGCACTTTCTGGGACAAACTCTCTCGGAAACAGACAATATATTTTTTTTAAATTACTTCCTCTTGGCCTTTAATGTTTCTAAAGATAAATACAACTTTCCTCTTGGCAAGTGCTCAAGATACGGGGTTGCTCCTTGGCACTGGGCTTCATATCAGCACACGTGCCCTGTTCCTGACTCCACGGCCCTGCTTTATTTCACTGGTTCATGGTAAAGCTGTGTCGGGTGGTTGTGTCCTTCCCTAACCCCCTGTCCATGCAGGATTATTCTATGGAGGGTTCGAGGCATTCTTCGAGAGAGAGTGGGTGAGGGAGTGGTGGTGTTAGTGATTTATATGATACCTGGCTTGGACAGGGGTCTGTCCTTTGCTTCTCTGGACTGAAGAGAGGATAGCTCTTGTGAGGAAGCACTGGCCCATTTGGAACAGCACTGAGACCCCCATCTCCCCCTCTTTTTGGTGTATTGGAGCCTTTCCAAAAGGAGAACTGAGGAGGGAAGCAGCTTAGCATTCAGACTGGATATGAGGCAAACGTTTTTAATGGTGGGAGTAATTAACCAGTGGAACAGTTTACCAAGAGTTATGGTGAGCTCTCTCACTGACCATGTTTAAATGAAATGTGGATGTTTTTGTAAAAGATCCACTACAGGAATTATTGTGAGGAAGTTCCCTGGCCTTGTTATCCAGGAAGTCAGACTCGATGATCACTGTGGTCCCTTCTGGCCTTGGAACCTGTGAATTTCTGTAAGCTTTCATAGGCGCCATGGCCAGCCCTGAATTTGGTAGCGCTCATTGCAGCTTCTGGCCCAGCCAGGTAGGGTTTTCTGGCTATGACTCTGTGCTCCAGGAGCTGGCCCTAACCTTGTAAGGACTAGATGCCACTACACCATATGGAGGCAGCAGCTAAGGGCTTTGGGGTGCCCATAACTTTGCAACAATTTGAATTTGGACTCCCTGGTTCCCTGGAGCTTTGGACTCCTGCCTTTGCTGTATTGTCTAATCCATCTGATGTAGTGACGGAGCTCCGACTCTGTCCAAGGTTCCTGTTTCACATGACATCTCAGGAGCAGCTTAGTTTTTCAGCAGCCCCTCTGAGCTGTTTCTCTATCTGGGTGGGTGGCAATGCACAAAGCAATAGGGATCCTAACTTGCCAGCCTACAGGAGGTCTGGTGCTCTGATGTCCATATGACTAGAATGAGCTAGCATGTCTTCCTGACATCTCCAGACCTTAATTTGAAAGTGCAAGCGTGGGTTTGCATAAGGTAATGACAGCTTTGAGGTGAGAGCTGGAGCCCAAAGAGGGGATGATTTGAAAATAGACACACTTATAAAAAGGTCTCTTAAGGAGCGAAACACCTTCCAGTTCTGTGGAGACATTTAATTTTAGCTCCTCTATAAAAATCTCATTACTAGGCAGCTCTTTAATCTTGTGACGGAGGCTCATATAAAGCTTAGTTTCTCCGTGTATTGTGACTCGTAATTGGAATTACCCTGGTGTGGTAAACTGAAGATTAGCACCGCATCAGATGCTGGAGTTGGGAAAGCATGACTTGGTCCCTTCCAGTCCATATGTCCCCTTAGGCCCAGAGCCCTACAATACTGTCGGGCTCTCATCCTGCTCCCCTGAGTGCCTGCCTCCCTTCCTCCCCCCCACCCCCCTGAAAAATTCCACAGTCCAGTTGAACTTTCTGCTGAGAAGTTTTCTTGATCCTCAGGTTAGAATGAAATGAACAGTTCATTTGCCCCAGCTATAGCTCCTTGCCCTATCCTGAACACTTCTCCTTGGTGATTGTACCCTTCAGACACTTTCAGTTGTTGTTTTCCCCAGCTGTACACATCTAGTCCTGCTAACCTTTCCTCGTAAATCAAACCCTCCAGCCATCCAATTCACTGAATTTCTTGCAGTCTGAGGCACCCAGAACGGAATGTAGTGTTGCGGGTGGGATCATGTTCGCAAGGCTTCCCTTTTCTCCACACTGACCCTAATGCTCAGTAGCTGCATGGATGTTGGGGTTGGCAGGATCTCCCATGTCGCTGCACAGCATCAGCCATGTATCTTTTGCGGACTTGATATCCAATATCAAGGCTGCATGTTCTGCATCTGTGGACTTGAATCTGAAATGTGCATGAGTAGGGGAGAGGCAGCCCCTCTGGGCCACGTCCCAGCCTGTTTTGTTACAGGCCTATGTGAGGGGTCATATTTGATAATGGCATGGGACTTCCTGGAAATTTCTTCATCAGAGGTGTGTTAGACCGAGATGTGATGCCTCAAAAACTAACTCTGGTGGGACAAGGTGGAGGAAGTAATATCTTTTATTGGACCGACTTCTGATTCTGATGGGTTATTTAATATGTATTTTACCATGGTATTGAAGGGCCCCAGAATGCTGGGGTCTACACACACACAGGAAGACAGTCCCTGTCTTGAAGAATTCCTAACTGAAGAGAAATGATATGCAGAGAGTTGGGGGAAAGCATGGTCATGCAGGCCCAACTTTTATATATGGTGCCAAATAAATAAATGAAGTCCCAGCTATTCCCCTCTTCCACCAATCCAGCCATTCTCAGTTGCTGAATGTTCCCAGACATCAAGTCAAGTGGGAAGTTCGGTGCTGCCGCATCTCTCCTCCAACCTTGCATGGTCCTAAAGCCCGGAACAAGACACTGCAGTTAAACAGCCCTGCAGCACAAACCCTGCAAGCCCAAGTCAGCTGGCACGGGCCAGCCACCAGTGTCTAATGGCAGTGTAAACATACCCCTCTAGCGCCTCCAGTCATGGCATGGAGGGCAAGCTGCTTCCAGCCCTCAGCAGCTCTGCACACAGTCCTGTTGTTTTTCTCCCATAGAAAAGCCATTTGTGCTTGCTTCATAAATATGCAATGAGGGACCAGTGCTCTAGTTTTCTCTTCTGCTGCTGTTTGTCATCTTGTGCTGCTATGGCACTGTAACCCCCTTGCTGCTGTCGTCTCCGGTGTTACAGGGAAGCTGCGGAGGGACTGTGCTGTACCCTCCCTGCCAGGTTGCTATGGGCAGTAGAGCGGCAGCCCTGAGGAGCAGAGCAGGCACTCATGCAATACTTTTCTACAGTGCTGTGCGGAGCAGAAGCTAGGATGTAGAAGGCCAGTGAGGAATGCTGTGTTGGAGGCCAAGTACATCTTCTGAAGACCGAGGGAAAGGTGCTCAAGTTTGTTCATGCTGTTCCAGATCTTATCCATGGCCTTTGAAGATTCTCTGGTGACTAAGGGATTTAGTGGCAATGATTTAAGTAGCAGCGGTTTCACTGATAGCTATAGGGGCACCATGGGGGGGAGCCTGCACTTTCCAGTTCACGTCCTGTTTCTGAAAGTGGCCCTTCCGTGTCCAGAAAACAGAACCCTGGTCTCCCTTAGAGTCTGCTGAGTTTAACCCTCTTAACAGGCAAACTGCCAGATAATTACAGGCACCTCCTTGATTCCAGGATTTGGACCTTTCTCGAATCCAAGCCAGCGATGTTAGCCGGCTGAGCACAGTGGCCTTGGATTTGGTGACTTTCCTCTGGTTTTGTGGGGAGGTATGCACTGTGCTCCACTTTCAGTTCAGCCCTCAGTTGCATGGTGTGATTGTCCCTGTGATGAGCTAATAGGGCTGGTCAAAGTTATGAATAGGGTGTAGCCTTGGGCTGTTTTTTCCACACCCTTGGCAAACATTTCATGTCCCAAGGCAAGCAGGAACTGGGGGGCTTCCTGTCTCTACTCTTTATGTGGTCACGTGAGTTGCACAGCCATGTGGTGAGGTGTAGCATGGCTTTAGGCACAGCCTTGATTGGCTGCAGCATTGGTGACATTCGTTGTCACCCTGGAAAGCTATAGAGAGCAGCACAGGGCTTGCCAGCACCTGATGGATATCGGCTGCACTTCACCTCGCTCCTGACCCAGGCTCATAGCAGTTTGCTACAGCAATGTAACGCACTGGGGTTTTCCCTTAGCGGTTCTGATTAGCTGGGTGCTGGACTCTGCTTAGGGCAGAGATCGAGGTTTAAACAGGAAATCAGACACTCCCCACAGATCCTTTTTAAAAGTTAGCACTTTCTACAGGGCACCATGGAACTGCTCCCATTCATATGGGTGGGTGTTTGACAACTGCATTTCTGCCTATATGAGGCTTGTGCTAAGAGGCACTGCTTTGCTCTGGGGCGACACTGAGCATTGCAAAAGGCTGTGGTGTAAGGAGTTTCCTGGCACTGATCTGCCCTTGGCATCAGTTGATGAAGCAGCAGATATTTTTTGCAATACAGCTGCCCCAACCCATTTTATGGTAGCTCTCCGATAGAAGAGGGGTGTCCAAACTTTCTAATCCGAGTGCAGCATTGCCTAACTTGTCAGTAGCCCGAGGTCCAAGCTTGGCTTGCATATAATAGAGCAGATTGCAGCCTCTTATTTCTGAAAGCTGTACCTCTCAAAGACAACAGTTCCCAGGATGCAGCCCTCCATCTCATCACAGCTAACAGGCCTCATTCCAAACTGATGTCTGTGGCCTTTGTGTGCTAGTGCGTCAATGCTGGTGGCCTCATTGTGGCATTCTACGGGGTGCATTACTCTCCTGCAGTGTGAGCTGTTTAATGAAGTTTTAAGGTTTTATAATTTTAGAAATGGCTGCAGTTTTAAAGTCTTGGCCCGTTTCTGGAATCACTTAGAACTGAGCTCCAGCTTTGTTTTGATCTATAGAATTAATTCTTGGCTTGTCGTTTAAAATGAGCTGTCAGCTTTACTCTAGTGGTACTTGTGTGTGAGGCGTCCTTGCCACCACCTACTCTCCCAGGTGGAGCTAGTCCATCTCCTGCCTCGTGTGGTGGCTTCTGGGAAGACTTATTGCCAGGACAGACTTCGCGCACTGTTCGGACTGTTGTTTGAAAGATCCTGGTGGCATTACTAAAGGAATAAAGTGCTTGGTGAGGAGAGAGTGAAGAGGAGGCATTGCAGAAGGGTTCCAGGGGTTCTCAAATGTTTTTTGCTGGGTTTCCTTTTGAAAATATTTCAGGCTGTGATGACTCCCTCACAAAAATGATGACCCCCCCACCCCATGCCATGCTCTCCTTACTGGCATGCATGGGGGCTGACAGCTTGCAACCCCCTTCCCATAATATCCTCCCAACCCCCTTGAGGGGTTACGACCCCCAGTTTGAGAACAAACAAGGTCCCTGTGTAAATTAATTTCCCTCTTTTTCACCCCCTTGTGTCCTGATGTTGTTGCAACTTTCTCCATGGAGCAGATAGTTGCAGTTCTTACGCTGGCTGGAGGGACTGCGGCAGAGTGGAGCAAGGCCCTGTTCTTTGGGGGCCCAGAATGTACTCCAGCCTCTCTAGTCCGTCACAGCCCTTTCCAGCCTGGAAAGTGAACCCAGCTCTCATGAGTGAACATCCACATCTGTAGCCATGAGGTTTCCAGGCCAGCTGTTTGAGAGCTTGAAATTTAAAAGCACAGACCTGCAGCTCATCACAAAATGGTCAACGATGATTGAAGCTCAGCAGTTCCCGGGGTGTCTATATTACAGTAGAATAGCAGGTGGGGCAAGAGGGAGTTGGTCTGAAGTGGAGATGCAGATGTGTCTGTGGCTGTGAGAAACTTTGAAGAGGAATCACTTTATTGTGGGTTCTTGGGTTGGGGTTGGTGCATGTCTGTCTGCCAAGGCAAAAATGTCCGGAACAGATTGGTGTCTGGACATAGGTGGCATGCAGGGATAGACGCCGAAGTTTTGGTTTAGCTCCCTTCCAGTGTTCAGTGGTGTAGTCCGCTCTTCTCCGTTTGCCAGGTAATTTTGACGTGGCCTTATAAACCATGGCAAGTTCGTCCCACTAAGCTCTCCAGTTGGCTGCAGGCTCTGGCCTGTTTGTAATCTGTTATTCTGCATGTCTCTGCTATCGTGAGAGCCAGCCAGCCCTTCCTAGGGAAGGATCCTTTAAATCCCATGGCTAGTAGTAAATCAGGCCTGACTAGCTCAGAGTTACACTTTGCTTGGGGTTGTTGCGTCAGCTGGGTGCTTCAATTTTTAAACACTTCAGTATTAGGAGAAAGTAGCATAAAGCTTCAAATATGGCATATTGTTCATGCAGCCAATACTAAACATCCAGACAACGATAAACAAGAGTTACCTTAAATCCTCCCGGCTTCTGTGCAGTCTAGTGCTGGGTTTGCACAGGAAGGAAAAAGCAAAAGCAGCTGTCTTAACACAAACATACAGACCCGTGTTCCTAGACCTGCAGGTTGGAAACAGCAGAGCCAGCACCAGCTGTCCCAGCCCAGCTCATAAGAGCAGGAAAGAGTTTGTCCGTGTGAACCCTTGACAGGAAAAGAGCCCTTTAGATGTTGATTGCATTGCATAATGTGAAGCAGAAGGCAGGGCTAGGCCACTGAAAAGAAATTAAAGGGAGCGGGAGAGTGTCTTGCAGCAGGGCTTTCTAGATATTAAGGGTATGCAATGAGCTGATTTAATAAAGACAAAAGTACCTAAAGGGCAGGACAGATGCAGTCCATGGACGTGTACAATGTGGCCATCCTCATCTTTGCTAAGTGTGGTATCTGAGTGTCACAAGTCCCAATGTGTAAAGCTTTCTGTCTTGATCCAGCATGGCCTGGCTGCATTCTGGAACATGTGTTTCTGTGGCCTGCACGTCCGTATTAAGATGGAATTTGCAGCAGGTGTCATTACTGGCAGGTGAGATGCAGGATAGAGAATCTCTCCCTCAAGTCAGAACCATTAGAACAAGCCATGGAAGAAAAAAAATGTAGCATATCATTTACAGGTGCAAATAAACATTTCACATGTCTCTGGGATGGACCATTATGTAGCTGCTCCAGGGAGTGCCAGAGGGGGTGATGTGTGACTGTTTTATACCAGAGTCCAATCTTTCATTGCCAAAAAATATAAATAAAACATCACATTTCTCATCTTTATGGCTTGAGTCCCCCAAATGTAAGTCAATCCCATGTTCCTGTAATAAAATCTCAAAAAGAAACCCTTAGAACAATCCAAGGAAATGAGCAACTCCCTTCATTTCAGCCCTTATATCAGGGGTCCCCTAACTGTGGGGTGAGCCCCCCTTGGAACGAACATTGGGGGGCACAGCAGGTTCTGGATCAGCCCCTGCTCTGTCCCCAGCTTTGCTCTGGCCGTGCCCCACCCCTTAGCCACAGCTGTCTCTTGGCTGCCAGCCCTCACTCTGGGATCCCAGCCATGGCTCCTGTGTGAGGTGCAACATGATACATTATGTTAATGGGAAGGGGACTACAACCTTAGTTACTATGATGTAGGCACCAGATAGATACTGACATAATGGCAACTTCGGTGTTGCAATGAGCTTTCACTTCCAATCGTTTTAGTAGAAATGTCTTGCCAATTGTACTTATCCATTGTTTTTTGGATGCAGCAGTTGACATGGTGAGCAGTGGGGGAAATAGAGGGTCGCCTCATTTTTGTCAAGGGTTACTATCCTTTCAGAACAACTTGGTATGTGGGGTTTTTTTTTTAGGTTTCAAGTTTGGTTGATAAAAGCGTTGCTGTAATATACTTGATTTCTGTAATATTTGGCACTACATGACATTTTGATTTAAAAAATACCTAGAATGATACAAAATCAACATGGCATATAGTCTTCTCCTACATGAGTCCCCTGTTATACATCCAAAGACTGTATTAGTTCTTTTGACCAGAGCCCCACACAGTTTGATTATCCACCATGACCACCAAATGTTTTTTAAAATGACTGCGTCTCAGGATGGAGTTCCCCATCCTTAAAGTATGGCCTGTATTCTTTGTTCCTAGATATGACTTTCCAGGTTGCGCTGTATCAGTGACTTGGCCTCTTCATTATTTACCACTTCCCCAATTATTGGGTTATCTAAAAGCTTTATCAATTATTTTATTTTCTTCTAGGTTGTTAATAACAATGTTAAACAGTGTAGGACCCCGCTAGAAACACATCTGCTCAGTGCTGATTATGGGTGTACAATCATAGTTTGAGACCTGTCGCTTAGCCAGTTTTTAACCCATTTAATGTTAAATTATCTCTGCATTTGGCACTAGCGCAATTGCTACTGGAATACTATGTCTAGTTCTCATGCCCACAATTCAAGAAGGATGTTGATAAATTTGAAAGGGTTCAGAGAAGAGCCATGAGAATGATTAAAGGATTAGAAAATATGCTTTATAGTGATAGACTCAAGGAACTCAATCTGCTAATTTTAACAAAAAACGGTTAAGGGGGACTTGATCAGTCTACAAATAACTACCTGAGGAAAAAAAAATCTGATAACAGAGGGCTCTTCAATCTAGTGAACAAAGCTGTAAAGATTGAGTGGCTGAGTGTTGAAACCAGACAGACTCGAAACAAGGCCTACATTTTTAACAGCGAGGAGGAATAACCAGGGGAACAACTTATCAAGCGTGGTGGATTCACTGGCAATTTTTAAGTCAAGATTGGAAGTTTTTCTCAAAGCTCTGCTCTAGTTCAAAAGGACATTCATTTGGGGAAGTCCCGTGCCCGTATTATACGGGAGGTCAGGCTAGATGATCAGCCTTGGTCCCTTCTTGCTCTAGGATTGGAATCTGTGAAAAGTGAATCAGTTAATGAAAATACACTGATTGGATGCACCTGTTTGAATTTACTTGGAGCAGCATAAAATGTCCAGTTTGCCATAGAAACTCAGCACTGCAGTGCTACAAAATCCAGGGGGCTTTGAGCAGGATTTACGCCCAATTTAACACAAGTGCTTTGCTTGAATCTGCCTTTGTTTCTTTTTGGCTAAGCTCTGAGGGGAGCAGGTATTAAACTCCTAGCCAAAGCTGTTGGGTCAGGCCAAAGGTATTGGATCAGGCCCATCTTGAAATGAGTGTGGCTGTCTGAGAGGAGGTGTATGAGACGGTGGTGGGTGGAGAGAGGTAGTGTCTGAGGGCAGGGAAAAGGAGCACATGCTAGCATGACACTGGACACTATTTTGTACATAACTTGGTGCTGACCTTTCCTTTTTGGTTCTTGGACTATAATTGGCATGTGTTCTGTTGTCTTATGCTTTTAAATACATCTGTGGGTGGCTGGTGGTAAGTGGAGTGGTAGAAATTGGTCTAACTCCCCAAAATAGTCCTGCAGTGGTCCTTGCATTTTGGAGTGAGGCTTTTCCTGTTACATGGCCTGGAGGTATGCCAAGGGCAGCCAGCCCTTGTGGCTAGGAAGCCGTCTGCAAGTGAGGTTGGAGAGATTGGGGGGGTGGGGAACTTGGTGTCCACTGAGCTGGATTTGTGTTCTGTAAACGCTGAGGGCCACTGGCAGCAGATCCTGTTTTGACAAATCATAGTACACCTGTAGCTGGCAGTGGAGACCGTGACGGAGATTCAGGATGAAGGATTAGGACAGACACTTGGGTGTCTGACGGCTGGGTTAGGGATTAATCTTGCTCTAAAAGAAGAGCCAGAAGGTATTTTATCAGCTAAAATTCACCTGGTGCTTCCCCAGGAAAGGCTCATGATGCAGCAGGCATTTATTTACATGTCTTCCAGTGTTTCCATGGACTGCTGCTCCCTGTTTTTGTCTCAGGATTCGGGGTGGTATCATCTGTTCTGTGGAAGTACAGGGCTCTGAATGTATTTCTCAGCTGGTTAATGCCTTTCTGGTTCCTCTCTTCAATGCTGGCGTGTTGAAGTTCATACAGATTGAGCACTGGAATGGTGCTGCGCAATCCTTAATCCCCAAAACGCTCCTGTGAGACAGGTCACTGTTACCCGGACTTGCCCATGACTATGCTGAATTGATGGTAGCAGTGAAATCCATCCGGGAGTCCTGACTCCCAGCTGCAAGCCTTTCCCACTGGAATACACATGAGATTTTCTGTGAAGGATCTGCCATCTAAAAGGGGAGGCTAGCAAGTTCTACAGACCTGAATAGCATTGTGTTAGTCACTCCTTTAGGTTTAGGTTTATAAATTCCCTTGCAGAGTTTGCAACCTGAACATTGCAGCTGTACCCTGGTGCCTAGGAACCAAACTGTGAAACGGACCTGTGTATTTCTATGGTCCAAGCTGAGTGAAATGCAAAACACAAAGTAGATGAACAGTGAATTACTGTTCAAATCCTTCCGTTTCTATATTATTTTAGTAACACCGGGGAAGAAATGTGAGATTTAACCTAACCAGTGATCTATTACACATCTTCTTTCATTTTTATTCATCTTTAAGAAGTGCTGAATCTGTTAGTAATTTGGTAGCTCAGGACATAAGTTCTCTATAGCCTACTCTGTTTGAGCTCTAGGAGGGTGCTAATTTGGTTCAGTTTGAATTCACTCTCCATTGCTGCTGTGTTCTGTTTTCTGGTAAGGCCCTTGCTGTATGTAGCTGGGGCATGTGTGGGGTGGTGGTTGGCTCCGGAGTCAAAGCTCTGACTTCTGCGGTCGCTCTACCACTTACTTGCTGTCTAGCCTGGGGAAAAAATAACTTCCTCTCCATCTGGTTGCCCATAGGTAACACAGAGAATTCTTTCCTCCCGGGAGAAGTGCAAGGGTTAGTTCATGTTTGCACTGTGCATACACAGGGTTATCGCAGGGCGCTGTTTGTGCGCAGTGCTGGAGTTGGCCATTGTTACTCACTGTCTGGCTCAGGCAGGAGATTGAAATGGCAGCTGGCCACAGCGGCTGAGCTGCCTGCATTCCTCTAACACTCTCCTTCCATTTATTTTTGCAGGGAGTGGAGATGGCCAGGGGCAGATACTCCAGCGCTTCCCGGAGAAGGACTGGGAGGATAATCCCTTCCCACAGGGCATCGAACTGGTGAGTATTTTGGCTCTTGGGGCGGGGACCCCCAAGTATTGCGTGTGCCCACGTACAAAGCAGGCTGTAGCCCTGGGTTAGCAGAAAGGGCTATGGCACTGTGGATACAGGCTGCAGGGATCTGTCATCTTCGCATGTCAGCACGACTTTGGCCAGGAGTCTCTGAGCCAAAACCAAGTGTGGAGAGCAGAGCGGATTGCAGCCTCCTCTTTACACAGCGCAGCCTCTGCAGACCACAGGTCCCAGCATGCAGTGCTGGAACTTGTACTCTTCCTGGGCTGCGCCTGTCTGTTGAATTGAGGGTGGCTGTTTGCCAAGTGTGTCCTCCCCAGGCTTAGCTGTGCTGGGTGCTGGAGCGCTGCTTCACCAGCCTTGTTTTCCAAGCCACTTGCATGAAGTGTCTGTATAAATAGACTCTCTAAATAAATATATTGTATACTTATAAATAACGACTCTAACAGCCCTGCTCCGTGGTGTCTTGCATTGTCAAAACCCATCACACTCGCTCAGCCTCACAACCCCTGTGGGAAGTAGCTTCGTAATATCAACTCGTACCTCAGCCCCCAGTCCTGGTGTGTCCTGCTTGTCTCTTTTCTGTTATGAGAATTGCTGGGCCTCGGTCTCCTTCCCCAACCCCCTGGCTGCACATTTCTCTCTTGCCGTGTAATTCTGCAGTACATGGAGTCCTCTGAGGCAACCTTTGCTGGACCAGATCCTTCAAACAACATGGCTGGGTCAGCTTGGCCCCAAATGTAGGGTTTGTACAAACCAATTAAACTAATTGAAGGACAACATGACTGTTCTCAAAAATTTCTATAAATCAAGTTGAAACTGCTCTGAAACCTTCCCCAGCAGTGTTTGCATTTTGGAATGGTGTGAGAACCCGAAAGAGTGATGGACAGCGAATGCCACTAGCCATTGTGGGTGTCAGCCATGCGAAGCAAATCAGGGGGGTGGGATATTCCATCGTACTGATCTGATGTCCCTTTTAACACAGGGAGGGGAATTGTTTTTCCAAATGACTTGCACCCTCAGAGCTCCTTTGAGTGTCTCTTCCTCCTGTGCTGTCTCTCCATGCAACTCCTCCCTCTTCTTAACTGCCCCGAGTGAGGAGAGAGTACAGACTGTAGACACGTGGTGCATTAAAGGCACATGCCGCTGCCCTGTTAATGTCACAAAACCAACATTGCCCTAATACCTATCGCCTTCCCCTTCTTGCGGCGTGTGTTGGCTCCTAAACACTGCTAGAGCTCACTGGCCAGCCTCGTGTCACTCGCTTCCCTTTCACTTTAAAATGCCTCCTGATGGTGAATTTTCAGAACCAACCTGCAGCCACTTATTTTATTGTGTTTGGAAAGAGAACGGTCACTGCTGCTCTGAGCCAGTGCCTAGGAGCCGTGCAGGAGTCCTGAGTTGCTCTTCTGTGATGCCTGCTGGCCTACAGCTCCTTGCCGTCCTCTGGCTGGCAAAGAGGAGCAGGTGGTGCATATTGTAGAAGGGGTGTAAATGAGTGTGTGTTGCTGGCTTTAACATTCTCCCCTGCTGCCTCAGCCTTGCATTTCATGGCTGAGCAGATCCCCTTTCCTGGCAGGGCCCCCAACTATGGGGCTCTCTTCAGTGCTCACTGGAGAGCACCTGTGTCTCTCTGGCTGGTTCACCTGGTGGATCTCAAGATGCCTGGTGCAGAAACATGGGAGCGTGGGTATAGCCAGCTCTGTTCCGATGCCCTAGAGCTCCTTCCAGATGCATTCCTGAAAGGAGTCTCTTGTGTCACGCACCCTCAGCAGCTCGTTGCCCTGAAGGGGAAAGCTGATCCAGAGCAGGGATTTAGGAGTGTGTGCTGAGGGATCTCTGCCTTAAGGTGCCTTGTGTCCGTTGCTAATGTCCAGGCATGCAGTGCACAAAGGCGTTTCCAGGGGGTGGTGGGAGGATGTGGCCTTCTAGGGCGCTTGTTTCCCTGGCAGGAGGAAAGGTCATGGTAGATTTCCTCTGCGGAGCTGCAACCACTTGTCCCCAAGCTCTCACTGCCCTTTCCTCCTGTGCATTCCCGGCCTGGACTCAAGCAGCTGCATAAGGGAGATGAAGCCCCTGCTGATGGGGTCATGTTGCAGAACAAACACAGACCAAGAAGAGTGCTGGTAGGGTTGGGATCCTTACCTGGAGGAAGGGGATGTTAGTGATTCTCCTGGGCTTCACCCCCTCTGGTTCTGTTTTCACAGCTGATGATTACTCTCCCCCCCCATAGTCCCCAGGTTCAAGAGTGTTGGATGGACCCCAATATCCACCTGGCCCCTCTGCAGCTGGGAGCTCAGGCCGCAGAGCTCTGTCTCTTGGCCTTTTTCCCAGGGCAGCAGCAGTTTCTTATCCTGGGATGCTTCACTGGCAGGGAATCCTCATAACATGGTCAGATAAGCCACAGCGTTGCTGAAAGCTGCATGGGAGACACAGACACTACTCAGGACTCCCCATGAGCTGAAGGTGAAGCCCCATCCCCAGGCTCTTTTGCTCCCTGTGCTTTTCTCTGCAGTGGAGGCGAGCATCTGTTACTTGTGGGACAACCAGCGTGCTGTCAGAGTGCGTGTGAAATCAGGGAGCAGCTGCCCCTGCTTTCAGAACCCCCGTCTTTGGCTGATAATTCTTGCCTTGCTCCTAATACTTAGCCCTTGTCTGGAGTCATGTGCTGTCTCCCAGCTCTAGTATGCACCCACCAGCACATGTAATGAGTTCATCAGGCTCAGCCACACACCCAGGATCTCTCCCTTTGTTCTCCTGGTGACCACTTTTTGCGTGTGCTGTTTTGGATTCTCATGTTCCTTCCTTCTCTAGAAAAGGCAGAAGCGTTTTTTGGTGCTAAAGGAACTTGCTGCCTAGTTCTCGTGTTGTCTTTGTATTATCAGTAGTGGACTTGGGAACCATTCCAAGCATCAAAGCTCTGTTCTTTCCTGGAGGTCAAGGCAAAAATCCATGGAATTTAAAGTCACATTTGCTCCCTGTTGTGGAATGAGCAGGATGACATACATGCTTCGCACAAACGGCTCGGGCACTGGAGACTATAATTGCTAAAGGGCAGATAGTGCTGGAGTGGAAGGACCTGGCTGAAATCCGAAAGGCTTCATCCTAAGGATTTTTAGAACTCTTCATACAGTGCACTAGGGTTTTCTTTCCTCTTTCTTCTCCTCCGGGAAGTAGCTCATTCCCTTAGTATGGTGGACGGAGCAGAAACTGCCAACGTCTGACTAAGGGCATCTGTCAACCAGAAGGACTGTTGTCTCCTGGAGGGAACCTGCTTTGGAATCAGAGGCTTGACAAGCCCCTGCATGCTCTTACCATATGCTATTCTGGGCAGTGTTTGAGGAATGCAGTCTGCACCTCTGTTAGCCACCTCCTGGATGATGTGTACAGCCCTTACTGTCCCCAGGTGAGCAAACCCAGGGCTGGGATCCCCACCTCCATGTGGATCATAAGAACCCAGGATTCACCATCCCACGGCAAATCACTGCTCGAGCTCATCTGATCCGCTGTCTCCAGCAGTGGTCAATGCCTGTTGCTTCAGAGGATTGCAAACCTCTAATGCTTGGCAGTAGTGCAGTGCTGCACGCGTGCCTGTAGGAGTGTGGATTCCTTCCCAACCCCATTGGCTTGTGCCCTGAAATAGAATATCTGCTGACCCGTCTTCTGCCTCATGCAGGCTGCTAATACTATAGAACTATGAAAACTCTTGCCCTGGTATTTGCCTTGATGTCCTCCTGCAGCGGTGAGCCCCACAGGCCCAGTATAAAATGTGTTAATTATTCCCTTTTATCTCTGCCTTAATTTACTACCCTTCATTGCACAGGCTAAGCCCTTGTTTTCAAATTCTGAGACATGCCACAGCTCATCATCTGAGATACCTCCAAGTCCCCATAAAGTTGATCTTTCCCAGCATCTCATGTCACTGGGACAGTCATTAGCCAGCAGGTTTCTCTATTACTGCCCTGTCGTTCTGCCCAGCGTTTCCTCTTGGCGGCGGCTGTGCACATGTGAGTATTGGACGTCTCTGTCCTTGCTAGAGAGGGAGAAGAAGAGGCTCCTTATCGGCTTTCCAAGAGCCTGTTAATGGCCAGTCTGCAGCATCGGCGCATCATTAATTCCTTGGGTCTTGAAGGGCCCAACAGGATTCTTTTTTGTCCGTTGCTCCCTGAACCTCAGCAGAACTCAGAGATGGGGCCACATACCAGAACCCGTTCATTTCCCGAGTCATGGCAAAGGCAAGGGGTATTTTATGGAGAGGATGCAGGAGTCTGCAGGCCTTGAGGGGCACTGATGGATTTCGAAGGGACAATAATGGGGTGTGCTGGCTGCAGTAAAATCTCCATTGTCAATCTCCCAGAGTGCTTCTTATCTGAATCCAGCCTCATCGGAGATTTTAATCCTGGCCTTCAGATTTCTTCTCCTAGTTCAGCTCTGCTGCTAGTGCCCAGCCATTCTGGAGGACTTTTTTTTTTACTGTTATTAACAGCTGTACATATTCTGCTATATACTTTGATGTAAAGCCAAGACAGTATGACTTGGTAACCCTTCGCCTACATAGCTATACCCAGTGTATCTTTTTTTATTGTATTTTAAAAAGCACCAACTTGCAAACATAACCATTTTGGGATGTTAGCGTGTGGTGTTACTACAGTGGAGATTTTCACTTGAAGTTCAAAACCCCTCTAACCCTTCCCAATTCATTCCAAGTTAGCTGTAAAGTGTGGGTTATACACTGAAAAGTGACTCTAAATCTGGCATTGTGTGTTTGTGTTCTTTCGTTTTCAATGTACTTCCCTAACAAGTGGTTTTGTTCATGGCCAGGCATACAAATTCACATGGGGACCGGAAAGTCAAGCTGGGTTCTTTAGCGCTCTCACATTATCATCAGTAATAAAGATTGTGCAACTGGAACAGACTAAATCATGCTGGGGCCAGATTGGCTAGCCTCAGTTGCACTCACATATGGGCACAAGCCCACAGAACCCTTAACTGGTTGTTTCACTGGGGCGGGCAGCTGCTGGTTAATGCTGGATGGTGGCATCGCAGCCTGGCTCTGATAGGGGATGGAGCAGGCTGTTTGAAGAGCCTGGCCTTTGCTTGTGTCCCAGTATATAAAAGGTAAAACGTGACTTGGGTTGCATGACATCGACCCTGGGCAGACTCATAGGGATGCTGACACAGGAAATAATTAAAGGGTAGGAGCATAATTATCATCACACAGAGTTTTGCAAAGACTTTCGAGATGTATGATAGGAACACTTACACTGAAAGCCAAAATATTGCTTTAAAGACTTGCACTTAAAGTACTGCACCTAGGACGGAAGAATCTCATGCACTGCCACAGACTGGGGACTGACGGGCTAGGCAGCAGTTCTGCAGAAAAGGACCTGGGGGTTACAGTGGACAAGAAGCTGGACATGAGTTAACAATGTATCCTTATTGCCAAGAAGGCTAAGGGCATATTGGGCTACATTAGTAGGAGCATTGCCAGCAGATTGAGGGAAGTGATTATTCCCCTCTATTTGGCACTGGTGAGGCCTCATTTGGAGTATTGTGTCCAGTTTTGGGCCCCTCCATTATAGGGAGGATGTGGACAAAATGGAGAGAGTCCAGCGGAGGGCAACAAAAATATTATGGGGCTGGAGCACAAGACTTAGGAGAGATTGAGGGAACTAGGCTTGTTTAGTCTGCAAAAGAGAAGAATGAGAGGAGATTTGATAGTAACCTTTAACTACAGGATAGTTCTGCTTTGAGCAGAGGGTTGGACTAGATGATCTCCTGAGGTCCCTTCCAACTCTAAGATTCTATGATTCTATACCTGAAAGAGGGTTCCAGGGGGGATGGAGCTAGGCTGTTCTCAGTGGTGGCAGATGACAGAACAAGGAGCAATGGTCTCAAGTTGCAGTGGGGAAGGTCTTGGTTGGATATTAGGAAATACTTTTTCCCTAGGAGGGTAGTGAAGCACTGGAATGGATTACCTAGGGAGGTGGAGGAATCTCCAGCCATAAAGGATTTTAAGGCCTGGCTTGACAAAGCCCTGGCTGGGATGATTTAGTTGGGGGTGGTCCTCCTATGAGCAGGGAGTTGGAATAGGTGATCTCCTCGGATCCCTTCCAGCCCTAATCGTCTGATTCTGATTTTTATTGAGATAAAATAGAATAATAATTAAATGGATAATAGTCAATCAAAATTACAAAGGCGATAATATTGTTTGAGAGACACATGTGGTATTGTATACTACAAAGCTTTAGATTAATATATTCTCACCCTTCCTTGATAACCTGGTAGGAAGAGAGAAAAGGACCAGCCTCCCCATGTATGCTGATGACCAGCTTCCTCAGTTCTCAAGTGGGAGGTGGAAAGCTTAGGAAATGCTCAAGAGCTAAAAGCTATAGAAAAACTATATATTACTGGGACTAAGATAATACTAAGCATAAGACCACACACTTAACGTGGTGCGTGGTCCCTCTTATGAGCACTACATGCCCTCCTATGTCCAAACTTAAGTTCCTCACCCACAAAATATCAGGGTACACTTACTCTATAGGCTGGCAGGCTTGTGCGTATTAATGACACATCACACATCCATATCCTTTCCAGACAGTTCACTCATTCTCACCTCTGTTATTTCTGGCCTAACCATGTTTTTGTGGTGTGTTACATCTACCGAGGGCATGAACAGAAGCAGACCCCTCCCATCTTAACGCCTCCTGATTTAACTAGAGTAAAGGTTCCAACCATATATATATTTTATCCTTAAGCTCAGTGTTTCTCAATGACCGGTTGGTCCATAGACCAGCATTGGTCCCAGAAATCTTCCTGACACAGTATAGGAAGCCAGTCCCTGGTATCAAAAAGGTTGAGAAACACCTCTTTACCTCATCATCACTTACTCAAACTAAAGGTCCCGAACATATGTATGCTAACTCACCTTAGCTCATGATGCGGGATGTGGCCTGTAGGTTTCTTGCATTACAGCCAAAATACTTTCCATATAAATGTATAAAACTGTTATAATAAAACAAACACATTCATAACAAAAGATATCTGCAAGCGAGCAGGCTTGTCTTATGGGCTGCACAGCCCCACTCTTCTCTCTTCCCCCCTCTGTCCCCCAGGATATGGAACCAGAATTTGTTTTCCCTAGATGTACCAGAAGTGCCTTTGGGAGGAGAGGCTACTGCAGAGCGGTGTAGTCTGTGCACAGCTCGGACTTGTGTCTTAGCAGTCTCTGGAGAACCAAGGTCTAGGGCAGTGTAGAGGACTCTTATCTACAGGGAACTCCATTCCTCTTATTTGGCTTTCCCCAGATCTGAGGTTACTCATTCTCTACTAGCTCATCTCATGCTAGCTCCGTCTCCCTCCTTTGGCCACTGGCACTGTGAATTGGGTTCTAAGGAGAGAAGGTAACGACTCTTCCTGCAGAGCCATGCCTAACATCACCTAACAAACTGATTTCAAGATTCCTGTACACAGTCCCTGCTCAGCCATCTCTGGGGGGAGAGATGACCTGCATTTGACAGCTCACAGCAACTTTACGCAGCGCCTCAGAGCAGGATACAGAGAACGCCGTATCTAGTTAAATGGCAGGGGAATTAAGGAGGGGTTTAATGTCATTCCACCCTGACTTGAATTTGGCTAGGGCACTGGGCCTAATGCCTGACTCTTCCAGGATCTGTTCTAGCCCCAAGTGGTGAAAGCCCCCTTGGTGTCTCACCATAAATACTACGCCTCTCACATTACTGGGCTCTGGTGCCCATACAGGTTGACGTCCTGACTCTCAAGGCCCCTAGTAGGTAGAGCCCTCTACTGATTCTCAACTTGCGGCATGTAGAGCTAGCGTTCTTTGGACTTGTCCCATCGAGGTGTTGACCTGGCCTGATCCTGCTTAGCACTGGCAGAGGCGAGAGTCTTGATGTTACCGCCTCCATGCTATTCCCAGGAGTCTAGCTCCTATCCTCTCAGCGATGCCAGAGCCGTGCTTTTCGGTTGGAAGTTGGCCTGTCGTGGTGTTGGTGTGTCTCATGCATTGGGGGCTGAATGCACTCTGCTCTGAGGTTGACCTAAGCCTTGATTGCACCAGCTGGGCTCCAGTTCCTGGAGAGGGAACTGGGTTTACCGTAACCTGGCTGCCTTGCCTTGCCTTGCCTTGAGCATGACTTCAACCCCATGTCAATAACCTGGGGTGCATTTATATAGAGGGATTTTAATGATGTTTGCACACTGCAGGCCATTGCAGGCCGTAGTGCTTGTCTTGAAATAGGTCAGAGACTCCATGGCACAGGGGGCAGGTGTTGAGCTGAGCCTGTCCCTGGTAACGGCCTGGCTTAAAGTCCCACTAGAGGGGACAGTCTCAGGGAATCAGTTCCTCAGGCCACTGAGACAGCACACTCAGCTCCAGGGTTTGGAGGGAAGGGAGCTCTTCTCAGCCTGGAGCTGTCTGCTTTGGTGGAGTCGTGATCAGCTGTGATCTGTCTCCTTATCTCGGCACCTTTGACAGGCTGGGGGACGCCGGGACCCCACCGAGGATCTCCGGATAGAGGGAGAAATTGGATCTAGCTGCCTGTGTCCGTTGTGGTCTCTCGGGGGTTTCCATGGCTCCCAGGGGGTGTCTGTGGAGCGCATTGAGCCCCAGGGGGAGGTGCGGTGTTATGTCATGGGTACAGCCTCCTCCAGTGAGGAACATTTTGCTCCTGCTGAGAGTGATTGTGGGACTGGGGCCTGGAAAGCCAACAGGCTGTGAGTTCTGGCCAGCATTTGTATCTCTGGTTCAGGCAGTGTTCCCGGCACTGTACAGAAGGTACCTTGTCCTCACCCTGAAGTGCAGATCTGGCACAGCTGGGTCCAGGGAATTGAGGGAGGGCTTAATGCACTGCATGGAGTAGGTGGAATGTCTGAGCTCAGCCACCTCTTGCCTGCTACAGGACTGCTCTGCCCTTCAGCGTTCCTGCGGTGGGGCAGCTCCCATTGCAGGATGCAAGTCCTCCCTTCCTGCTGCACAGAGCCTTCGTGGTAGTCCCCAGGGCAGAGCATAAAGCGTGCCGCAGTCTCCCGTGCTGGTATTGCTCTTGTTTGCCACCACCGACCAGGATCCCAGGGACACGGGAGAATTCTGGGCAAGGCAGCTCAGTGAGGAAAGTTCTGCCACAAACTGCCATGGAGGGTTCAGAGCTAAGTCCAAGAAGGAAAGGAATCTTCTGACTGTCCTGATAACTCCACTGGCTCATGTCTCACTGCTGCCAACTGGTAGGGCATCCAGGTCAGAGGCGGCGTGATCTGGGGACAGTGGCAGGAGGGGTGTGATGGAGGAAACAACAGACTACAATGAGGGGCCTAGCAGAAGCAAGGGATTCCAGCCTCGGCCCTCACCCCAGGCCTGCAGGATTTCTGCCCCTCTTACCCTCATCACCGTAACATCTGGACACCTGGAAACGTGTTAGACTCCCATTGCGGTCGGCGCTTAGGGACCACAGTGACAGGTGCCTTAAAAATGCCTACGGGGAAGAGGTGGATAAACAGGGCTGGTAGCTTTGGAGAGTGCCTCAGGGCTGAACACATCTCTCTAGCCCTAGCGCTCCAGGTCAGCTGGCTTTGGTGTGGAACAGAAATCCAGATCACTTCCCAGGGATCCTGCCATTTCCCAGCTTCAACCGGTTACTTTCCCCGGCCTCTGGCTTGCTGGTTGTTTTGGCGTCACAGTTGGTCCGATATCGGAAGCGGGGTGATGGTGGCTGAAGGAGTGGGGGGTGTTGAGCTGCTCTGTTCCACATTCAGAGGAATGTGGTTTTTAAAAAGTCCCCAGCAGTGGTGGTAGCTCCAGACGCCCCACGGCAACAGTTCACGATTGTGTAGGGCAGGAAGTGCAGAAAAATCCTATATCGGTGAAAGCCGCATGGCGAACTCTTGGCCAGAAGGCTGGAAATCCCCTCCCCTTTGGAGTTGGGCTGGGCCCCTGGGTGACTCTTGTGGCCCGTGGGATCTCTGCTCAGGCCTGATGTGAAGTGCAGCATTTCAAGCAGCGAGGCTGGCTGGGGCTGACGCAGAGGGAGGATGCCCTCTACTGGAGTCTCTGCTCCTTGGTCAGTAAGCACGAGGGTCTGCACGGTGGTTTTTAGGAAGTCACGCACAGGCCGCGGGCAGTTACAAAATTCACGGGGCTGGGACCTGTCCCTGCCTGGTACCAGAAATAACCAGGACGAAACGGGGCTGAGGGAGACGAGAGCCCAGGCCTGCGGGAGAGGAGCAGAAGGGGGTGGGGTCCTGCCCTTGAGGCTCAGAGTTTCACCATCTGGGTCACCTGCCCCCCCAGGGCAGCTCAGAGCTGCAGGCGCCCCCCAGCCTGGGATCTGCGGGGACTAGAAGTTCCAGGCACCCCCTGCCCTCCTCCCTCCAGGGTCCCCTGGGTGCTTGGGGCAGCGGGAAGCTGCCAGGTCCCCCTGCTGCTCACGGCGACTCAGCGCTGCAGGGGCCCGGCTCCAAGCTGTCAGGTCCCCTTACTGCACACAGCAGCTTGGAGCTTTGGGAGACTCTGTGGGAGCAGCAGAGGCCTCTGCCGCCTGCTGTGGCTTGGAACTCAGGGTCCCCTCCTGGCCCGGGGCTGGGCGGCCCCAGCCACTTGGAGCTGCCGGGGAGTCCCCTGCTCACGGCTGTTCGGTGCTCCGGTCCCCCACCACTCGCAGGCCGAGAGCTGCGGGGCCCACTGCCCAGCAGGGCCCACTGCTGGGAGCTCCAGGGCCCCTGGCAGCTCCAGCCCCGCCCCCAGCAGAAGGGGAAATGTCACGGAGGTCTCTGGAAGTCACGGAATCTGTGACCTCTCTGACCTCCCTGATCCTTACGTATCAGTGTATAGTACAGGCTGCACCGTGCAGTGCTGAATGGGTGACAGGCCTCCATCCCCAGGAACTTACCGTGCAGCTCTGCTTCCTGGTGTGCCTCTTCCCCCATCAGCTGCACGTGCTGTGCCGCACGCAGCCACCCACTGCACGGATTAAATGGATCCAGCTGATCTCGCAGTTCTGGGAGAGGGGCAGCTCGAGACTCCACAGCCAGGTTCAGCTAAGGGCAGGCCTGTCCGCATGGGCAAGGCAGCTCCGCCTCCCTCGTAGGTGTTGCCTGCTTCCAAGGTGCAGCTCTCTGCTGCCGCACTGGCCAGGCGAGATCCTGCCTCTCCTGAGACAGGAGGGAGGCCCCTCAGCCTGATTGGGAACAGGTGCTTCTGCTCAGCCTGCTGTCCTGTGCATCCTCCTCTCTTGCCTGCCTTCTGACAGCTGCACTGAGGGCTTCTCTAGGCTGGGCTCCCCAAGTCTGTCGGAAGCTGGTTGTTACTTGATGTGGGTGTGTGTGAGAGCTGGAGAGAGGGAGATGGGCTGGGGGAAGAGGAAATGGGTCAGCCTGCACCCAAGTGCACTGCACAAATGGGCTCCATCTGACCCCTGTGTTCTCACCTTCGCCCCTTGCAGTTTTGTCAGCCGAGTGGTTGGCAGCTCTTCACCGAGCGGAATCCCCCCACCTTCTTCGTTGCTGTGCTGACGGACATCAACTCCGAGCGCCATTACTGCGCCTGCTTCACCTTCTGGGAGGCTGTGGAGAGTGCCCAGGTAACGCTCACCCCGGGCGAGGGCCGTGTGCCTGTGAGAGTGGGGGTCGGGGTCGCTGCGGGGCAGGCGGCTGTGAGTGAAAACCCTTCCTGAGAATTCTGGCTGCCCCTTGCCCAGTCAGTTGTACCCAGCACTCCTTTCTCAAAGGAGGGGCAGCGGTGCCGTGTAATCACAGCCCTGTAGTACTTACCTCCCCTGGGGCGTGGGGCGTGCCTTCACTCACGTCCCTGCAGTATGTCTGGTCTGTCTCTCCCCATCTCAGAGCCACTCGAGGAATGGCGATGAAGAGGAGGAGTCGTCATCCCTCATCCAGCCTGCACAGCTCTTTGCTCCCAAAAGTCTGGTGCTAGTGTCACGACTGGACCACACTGAGGTTTTCCGGGTAAGGGGCAGTGCTGCCTTCGGGGAGGAGAGGGCGGTGTCTGGATTCTCTGGGGAGGGAGGGACTTTCCCTTGCTTTGGATCCTTGGCCCCAGGAGCCACTATCAGCCAACTCTTCTGCTTCTAAGAGTTGGGGTTGTGGGGGAGAGTGCCGGCAGCAGCGCGCTCAGTACTTGGCTCCTCTGGGGCCTGCTCTGACCTTGTGCTCATGTCCAGCAGTTACTCAGGGCCATATGTGGTAGCTTATTCTGATAACTTTCCCTGAGCTGTCTGGCTGCGGACCGGCAAGGCGAGGACCTGGCTGGGCTGGGCAGCTGGCAGCTTGGCCCTGCCTCTCAGTAAAATTCAGAGCACAAAAGGCTCCCTGGTGGAGCCTTTATCTTCCATCTTTATATTCTTCCAGCTTGCTCTATTATGAGGTTGTAAAAGGCTTGGAAAGGTGCCGGTTACAGCCTGGCTTGTTTGCAAACCTCCGCTTGGATGGGTATGATGCAAGTGTCAGCAGCTTTTGGCTTGCTAAGGCAGACATGAGATCCTTGAGGTTGGATGGACTGTCTGACCCTTGTTGCCATTCTCTACTTCTGCTCTTGGTTCAAATGCAAAGTGCATGTTGAAGTCCCTGGAGCCTGGCCCCGTACTGTTAGAGGGGGGACTCTGGGTGTGCTGACTGCGAATAGGCTCACATGTATGCACACTCGACACATTGGCAAATGGCACAGAAACTAGCTGACTGCTGTTCTCATCTTCAGTAGGAAGATGCATCTAGTGGAGACTGCCTGCCCTGGTCCTTGGTGTAGCCAGGTGGCTTAGATGGAAGTAGAGCATTGCATGCTGGGGTCTGTGGTGTCCTCAGATCAGAGACCTGCATCGAACGGGGCCACTCCGTGGTCATCCTGGTGTGATGGCCTTAGCACACTGGCTGCTGTTTGAGCTGTGTTGTTTCCCAGGTCAGTGGGTCTGTCCCTCCCAATGGCAGTAAGACCTACTGTGCTTTTTATGGAGGTTATAAAATTTTGGGGGTTGGTCCCATTAGCCCTTCCTTTGACTTGCTGTCTTGGTGCTGGACCTGTCAAGAAATGCATTCCCTGTTTTGGGGCACTGGTTGGGCCCTCCGTTGGCCATGTCCAGGGTTCCTGAGCTGCAGAGCAGCATGGGCTTTTATGAAGAGTAAGAAAGGTGTGCTCTACTGCATTTCCAAAGGGCGAAGTACCGTGGGTGCTTAGCTGGCAGAGCTGTCTTGACCAGCTGCCACAGTGAGAGCCAGGCGAGCCTGTCTGGCTGATGGGACGTCCCAGGCGACACTGTGTCAATGACAGGCAGTCCTCCCTGGCTGATCAGAGCAAGAAGCCACAGAGACAGGGTCTGCAATGTCTTTCGACTTCTACAAAGCAGATGTTCTCTGAAGTGTGAAGTTCTCCAGGGCTCTTTTTTTTCTGAGTCCTCTAGATGGGAGGCTGAGATCTCCGTCAGTCAGTCAAGCAGCCCCAGGGCAGGCTACAGTGAGTTTGCATCTCCACAGATATTGATCCCCAGGGTGAGAGCTGGCCTTGCTGGGAGAGTTCTTTGGGCGGCTGTGAGGTGGGGCATGTTATCTGGCCTGATGCAGTGGTCACCTTTCTGTGAACAAGACATCTGGGCAGTCCAGTAACATGGTGAGCCCAGTGCGACCTGTCTGTCCCTGGGGTAGACCACTTGAAAATGCCAAGGTCAGGGCAGGCTGCAAAAGGAGAGCAGATTCTCCCAGCACTGGTGGGTGACACTGAAGTTAGACTCCTCAGCCACAAACAGTGCTTCTGGTTCCCCACACTGGTCATCAAGAAGCTTTAACAAAATACACACAGCTCCCTTTACTGCATTTCAGTCTCTGGTTCGTCAGCCACTAGGTCCAGTAAAGAGATCAGTTATTTAAAACTCTATGCTCTTTACCAGAAAGGTTCTCCTGTTACCCGAAGTGTCAGCCACAGTACCAGATCAATGTAAGTTTGGATCTTACCCAAAATACCACACACCAGCCAATCCTTTAGTAACTAAAACTAAAGGTGTATTTATAAAAGGAAAGAAACTAGAAGAGAAATTTTAAATGATTAAAGCAATCAGATACATACAAATGATTTGAAAGTCCATATATATCAGGTTTTCAGTAGAATTGTGGAGTTTGCAGGGTTGTATAGTCCCCCTGGTGTACATCCAGTACCTGGATGGGTCTCAGTCTTTTGATTCACAGCTTCAGTTGTAGATGAGTTGATCCAGGGGTAGGTGACGACTGAAGACAATATGAATGTGGTGCAGCAGCCTTTTATAGTGGATTGCCATGTGGCTTGTTTCAAACACAAGCTCTTAGCACATGGCATGGAAAAGCCTCAGGGTCAGAGAGTCCCATGTCCATAGGGCGTGTTCTTACGTGTCCTGGTGACTCGTCAGGTGTAGCTCTTGCTTCTCTCCCCGGGCCCATTGTACCTGTGAGTTTCCCTGATGGGCCATTAAGCAGGTTAATGCAGTAGCCACTGGCGTGTCACCCAGAAACACAGCACAAGCTGAACTACAGATACCTCAACCATAGCCATAACTTTCCATGCAAATACGACACACGCGCACGCACAATATCATCTTACTTGGCAGGTGACACCCTTTCTGACAGTACCTGGCATGGCGTATCTCACAATCACTGCGATTTGACATATTAATGTTACACAATACCCTAAATGGGCCCTCCAGTCCAGCCAGCGCCACGCCCAGCGTAAAAGGTGGGCAGAGCGCCGTGCCGGAGCTGATGCCTGGAATCCATCCCCTCAGCCGAGGAGCTTGCTGACGTCATCTGTTCCAATCTCTGGCCCCTTACGCTGGGTGGTTATTAGGGGTGTCGTGTCAGACCTCCTCCCTGGCGTGTGAAGGGACCCAGAAGAAACTATTTGAGGATGTAGGCTCCACTCACTTGGCCAGCTGGGACTTTGGAGCTCATCTGAAGTTAATCCTTTACCCAGCTGGTGGAGACGCTGGGATGGGGACTCTCAGGGTTTGCATAGTGTTTCCTGGGGTCCTTCAGATTTTGGCAAGGTGAATCCCTGTAGTAAGATATCGAAGGGCCCTGAGAACAGGCAGGGGACATGAAATGTCATTCTCTTGCAGCGCACAAGACCTGCTGGTAGAGGCATGGAACAGACGGAGCTTACTCTGGCCATGATATGGCAGCGATGGGCGGGGGAAGGGGGGAAGCGTGGCCTGAAGACCTGAGCTTGAGGCTCACCCCTGGACCCAGCAGGGATGGGAAGGGCTGTGGAAAGGAAGCTCCCACTCCCAGGTGGCAGGGGAAAGGTCCTGTGATGCCCATCTTCGGGTGGTAACTGCCCAAATGGAACTGAAGAGCAGCTGCTGAAGTGCAGTGTCATTGCCTCTTCGGTGTGTGGAGTGAGTTCCGGGGGCCACGTGTCTTGGTCTTCCCCCCGCCCCTGGAAGCTGCACGGAGACAGCTTGCAGCGTAGCTCAGCCCGAGCATGCCTGCCTGCCATGTAGTCTGGCCAGGGCTTCCTTCCCGGCCCCTGGGTGGTTCCGGTTGGCAACGTGAGCAAACGTGCAAACACTGTTTCTTTGGCCACATCGTTTCATTGCTCGCTCACTTGAGCTCTCTGGCTGATTAATTCCTGGGAGCAGATAATCAGCGAGCGCACCTGAATTCTGCCACACTGGCGCTGAGTCTTGCATGGGCTTCCCCGTCTGCTTAGGGTCTGAAGACCAAGCAGATATACCTAGGATGGTGTCAGTGTCCCGTGGAGCCTGTTCTCCCCCATGCTGCCCTTGCTCAGTCTCCTGTTCAGTTAGATATTAGTTGTGAGATCTTATCGCAGTGTGTGGTCTAGATCTGACCGTCCCAGTGAGTTAACATAGTGCTGGGCCGGGGGGTCTCACTCCTGTCCTGAGGGGGGTTGTGCTGCTCTTGCACTAAACCAAAAGTCTTGGTTGAATACAGATGTGCATTGGGCCACGGCTACCATCTCCTGAAAGCTAGACCCACCCACAGCCCTAACCGCTATCTTTCCACGAGACTCGATGCAAACCTGCAGACTTGTGGGGCTGGGTGCAGGGGCTCTGGAAGCCTGGCACGAGGTCTGTCCTCCGCCTGCCTCACTGCTGGGCTTTCTTCTGCCCCAGCTCTGCCTGAAGCCAAGCTGCAGATTGAAGGGCAGTGTGGGTGGTACTTGGGATCAGCTTGGTGCCACTAGGAACCCAGTAGCAGCAAGCTCGGGTCTGTCCTGCTGTCTGTGCTATACCTTGCACCCCATGGCCAGGGACTGTCCCACAGATTTGTAAGGAACTGAATGTGCCATAAATACCCAATCCAGGATAGCGAATGTCACTCTACCGTGTTTGCAGCAGACAGGCTGAAAGCCCTGGCTGAGCCTGGACACGCTGTCCCCGAGAGCAAGTCCTGGGGGGTGCAAAGATTTGCTCAGTGTCATTGGCTTGGAGCCCCAGCAAGTGCATGTGTTTCAGATGAGTGGCCTCCCATGCCTCTGCTCAAGTGGCTTGTCTGCTTCTTGCTGTGGACACCCTCCTCTGCTCTGTTTGCTCCTCCAGAACAGCCTGGGTTTGATCTACACCATCTACGTGGATGGGCTGAGTGCGTCCCTGGAGAACGTCATTGGAAACCTCTTGACATGCACCATCCCCATTACAGGGGGAGCTCAGGTTGGTACCTGCTCATTTCTGTTCCCTCTTGCACTTGCCTTCCCCTCCCAGCGTGTGAAATGGCAGCAGCTCCTCCGAGGCTGGATATGTGGAGAATGGGGGGGTTTCCATCCCCGCTCTGCTTCCAGGTGGGGTGGGAATCACGGGCAGCGTCTCCGGAAGCAGGTTTCCTGAGATCAGCTCTGAAGTAGGATGGGGGTCTGCACTCAGGAGTGCCAAGAGTTGGCTTCGCTGGATGCTGCAGACGGTCGAGTGGCTAGTGTAGACGGTGGCTTCCCATGTACCTAGGGATGGAACAACAGCAAACCACCTTGAGCTGCCTCCCAGCGACAGGGCGGCTTGGCTAATGGGTTAGCTGAGGTGTCTAATTACTTTTGGCCATGGTTGGAGAGTCCTGTCTCAGCTCCCTCCTTGTCACACAGCCAGATCTGTCTGCTCACTGGGAGTGCACGCAGCCAGCAGAGTGTCTGTTCCTCCGCTGAGTCCTGTCTATCATAGAGCTGCTTCAGAGCCTAGCGGCCACAGTCCATCTATGAGAACGGGGGCCACCAGCTGCGCTGGACAGGCTGAGTGGGGCTAAGGTTTGCTCTAGGGAAGGCCTGAAACCCCCTCTTCAAACGATCTCACTTGGGAATCTGGTCTCATGCTTGTTCTGGGACACTGTGATGAGTGGCCTGGCTTGTGCCCAGAAATAGGGCTGTAGAAAGGCCCCAGTCTGTCATGGCCTCTCCTCATCCCAGCCACTGACCAGAGCAAATGTTCTCGCAATGTCCTGCTGCTCCAGGAGAGCCAGCGGGGCTGCCCTGTGCCTGATGCCAGCAGCAGAAGTGGCGCCCAAGGGCTGATTACGGAGCTCAGTGGAGAACTGTAAATAGCCCCACTGGAGCGGAAAGCCTGGCAGGAAGGGTTAGGAGACAGCAGTTTAAGCCCCAGGCTCTCCGGAGAGGTTGTCTGAGTAGTTAAGGTGCTTGACTACAATCCTGAAGGTCGTGGGTTTGAGTCTCGCTCAGTCTCACACTGAAAGGCCACCTCCAGGTTCCCCAGTTCAAGATGGGTACCTGATCCGTCGGGTTAGGCCAGTCAGGTGGTCGGACGTGATGCTGGCCACAACACTCCCTTGCGTGCTGCTGGCTGCAATGCTGACGCGCCTCAGCTCGTTAAGCCATTGGCTCGGGGGGCTTTGGCTCTGGCTCTCACGCTGCGTGGACGCTTGGCAGCTCAGCCTGGACACACAGCTTCACTCTTACAGGCTCTGAGCTGGGGTGTCCTCAGCATGAAATGGCTAAAGTTCCTCCCCATAATCCCTCTGGCCCTGCACCCCCAGTGCAAACGAGGAAGCCCCCTGAGTTGCAGGGCACCCTAGTCCTTCCTGGCTCTCTGATCTGCTCAGAGGCACTCAAGCCAAGTGACCTTGGCGTCTAGAAACACTAGAGCCAGCCCCCAGCTTGGGCACTGTCTGATGAAGGGGTGCAGCCTGAGAGACCGTACCTGTCTGTAGGCATTCCCAGGATGCCTGCAATGCAGAAGTGACAGCTTCGTAGTTTCCAAACCCCTGGGCTTGGGGCTTCCTCCTCTTGTTAGCCAAGAAGCATGCATAAGGCATGGAGGACTGCAGCAGCACTTGGGCCCCATAAATGAAGAAAGGGGGAGGTTCTGTCTGTAAGCCCCACAAGGACGAGTCTGTGTGCCAGATGCCCAGGACTGCTCCTGGCAGTCCAGGGCGAGAGGGACAGCCTTGCTGCATTTCTGTGGATGTAGCAGGCCTCTGCCTGGTCCCTCGTGGACGATCTGCGTAAGCAAGTGGGGAAGAATTTCCTAGCATCGCGCTCAGCGAGTGATATGTCTTGGTGCAGCCTAGGGTGATTGTGGGAGTGGGCTGTGCATTCGTGGCTTTAGCAGTGGGCGTATCCCGGCGCGCTCAGGCCCTGTTGTGCTGGCATTAGGGCAGTTGGAAAGTGGCACCAGCCGTTCTTGTGCTTTGCTTTTTCCCCTCCTGTGCCTGGGAGGGCTCTTTCTAACTGTTGTGATGTGGCTTTTGCTGTGTCTGTCTGCCCATTCCCTCCACATTCCCTGTCAGCTTCGGGGTGCAGTGCGTGTCTTTCCTAGCTGTCTAGCTGTGCTGCAGCATTGTGTGTTTCTAACGGACTGTGCTATCTCTCTGTCTGTCTCTATCTCAGCCTGACGTGGAGGACGAAGGAGTGGTATGCACACCTTTTCTTTCATCGGGTCTGTCTCCTCTGTAACACCCCTCCCTTGGGAGTTCAAAAGCTGCACGTGCTCTGGCCCCTGCAGCTGCTGGATCAGGGTCCGTCCCCCTGTTCCCACCCCTTCCCTCCCTCCCCCCCCCCCCAGGGAATGGGAGGAGAGACCCGGGCATGGTGCATCTCCCCATCCCAGGCATTGCATCTCTGGTTGTGCACAATGCAGTGTCTGTGTGTTAGGGGTGCCGGTGATCATGCACCTGGGCCACAGAAGAAGGGGTTACGTGTCCTGGCACCTAGCTGGGTGACATCAGAGCTCGTGTGCTGTGTTCTCACCATCTCTCGAGTGCACGAGATCCCAGGTGTTTTCTGGGAGAAGCCCTATTGCATCCTCTAAGGCCCAGGCTCCCCGCTTTGCCCCCCTGTGTGCACTAGTGAAGGTTTTAAGGGGCATCTGAGGCGGGAAGGTGGCTCGGAGGGAGTGTGCCAGGTAAATGTGGTGGAGCTAGTGCGTGAGCATTGCTGCAGAAAGCTAAGCAGGGAGATGGAAAGGAGTCTCATGGGAAAGCCACTTGCTTAGGCGAATGTGATTGTACAGGTTGAGGAGACCAGGCTCTGAATCGAGGCCACAGGTGGGTTGGAGTCCGGCTTTGAGATGGGGCCGGGGAAGAGCTCGTTACAAGTTTAAAATAAACGGTTGCAAAACAGGGCAGCTACGTTGATCCACCCATCGCTCAGACCAGCTTCCCTCCTCCTTGCGTAGGACACTGCAGGGGCAGTGATTACTCGTGGGGCTCTGCTGGCAGGGCCAATCGGGGCTCTGGTGGCTGCCCTACTCACTACGCTGCATGTGCTTCTGGAGGTGCCCAGGATGTCCCGGGGAGCCGACTCCATCCAATAGGCTGAGGGCTGCGTACAGCTGTAGCTGTCTTGGGGCGCTTCCCCTCTGCAGCTGGCCAGGGCCTCTCTCACTGGGGCAGCCCTGAGCGAGGCGTTACGCCGCAGCGTGCCCTTCCCTTATAGGGAGGAGTCATGCCCCAGAGGGTATAAAGCTGGGTGATGGCCCTGGGCTTCCAAATGGGGACTCCTGCCCTGAAGTTGCGTCCTGTCCTGTCTGTCACTGGGAGAGCCCAGCTGCTCCTGGAGTTCGGCCTTCAGCTCCGAGGTGTTGGTGGGGAAATGTGCTGCAGGGGAGAGGTGGCTCCCTGTGCTGCCTCCGCTGGTCTGTTGGGACTGAATCGCAGTGACTGGGCTGTGTGTGTCTTGCAGAGGACGATCTCTCTAGGGGCAGGCGACAGGCAGGTGATCCAGACGCCCATCAGTGACTCTCTCCCGGTCAGCAGTTGCAGTGTGGCCCTGCTCTTCCGGCAGCTCGGTGAGTCTCTGCCCTGGCCTCACCTTCTCCTAGGGACAGTGCCAGTGCTGGCAGGCAGTGTCCTCTGCTGGGAACGCCTGGTGCGCCCCCCAGGCCATGCTCCTGACCTCAGCGCTCCATCCTCCTCCAGCCCCACATCCGACCGACTCTCCAGCTCACTCTGCCTTCCTCCTCACAGGCAGCTGTGCCCTGGCTGTGGCCCTAAAGCCTGGCTCCACTCGGATCCCCTGGTAGTGGCCACGGGATGAGCACCTGCGCAGGTGCAGCAGGCACAGGCAGCGCTGGGTCTGAGCAGCGGCAGGGATCAGTGCTGCAGTTGCTGTCACTGCATCAGGTGCCAAAGACCCAAGCGATGTGCACAGCCCCAGGGCAGTCCCCGGCCTTCAGCTCAGAAACAGTCCATGAATTAGCAGGTGCTAGGACTGCTCCCGAGGTGGCACTAGGTTTCTTGCTGCCCAGTGAATGGGAGAGGAAGTCCCATCCCCATGCTGCCAGAGGAAGGGGCAACATTTGCAAGCGGGGAGTGGGGATGTGGAGGAGACTCTTGGCAGCCTATTCTGCGGCGTGAGAGAACAGGAGTTTGCGGGGATTTCGCAGGAGTCTGGTGTTGGATTGGGAAGAACCCATCTGCGAGCGCTGTGTGCTCTGCCCCTTCTCTCCCCAGGGATCACCAACGTGCTGTGTCTCTTCTGTGCTGCACTCACCGAACACAAGATCCTGTTTCTCTCCAGCAGTTACCAGAGACTCACGGACGCCTGCCGGGCCCTGCTCGCGATCATGTTCCCCCTCAAGTACAGGTGAGGGCATGCCAAGTACCACCCCGTGCAACACTGCGGCTGGAGCAAAGCTGGACAGGGGCTTGGCATGTAGTGTGAAGCCACTGTCCCTGGCTTTACAGCTTGCCCTGCCTCCATCTGGCCCCATGCACTAATCGTGTGCAAGTCCCAGGGCTTGGGCTCAGCGTGGGTTGATTACTGTAGGCCAAGCACTGCTGGGGTATGGCCTGGGGAAATCAGATCACTCCCATACCTTGAGCCGTTTTCTCTGGCTGCGTTGTAAGCTCCTGTCCATGGCTATAGGGGTGTCTAAAAGAAGGACATTCCCCCAACAGCAAAATAACGTCAATAACCCCAGCTCCGCACCCTTGAGCAAAACTGGGCTCTAGCCTATCCAGACAGAGCAAGTTTCAGAGCTGCTTCCTCCGAGCCCCAGGAGCTGTTAGCATGAGCTGATTGCAGCTGCCTCGTGGCAAGAGAGGGAAATCTCAGGTCGCTCGGCCCAGTTCAGCAAGGTGCAATCAGCTCTCCTGAAGCTCCGTTGCGGTTGAATGTGCTTAGCACTTACAGGATGGGGCCCAGAGAGGTTCCCTGGGATATGCTCCATGCCTAAGCCACTCTGCAGCAGTGCTGACCCCACCAAGGCGCTCTGTGCCCCCGCAGGCCTGAAACCCAATTGAATGGGGTACAGGAAACCAGCAGGGTTTCAGGAGCTCCCAGAGCTGCACACCTGCCCCCCACCCCAGAAGGGCGCTCATTAGTGAGACGGCCACCTCATGGTAAGCTCCTGAAGGAGCGTGGGCGCCCTGCTCAGCCCACCTGGAAGGGAGATGCTCAGACAGCGGGTCCTGTACTTGCCAGCCACCTCCTGCATTGCTCAATGTTCACACTCCTCCCAGCTCGGGCAGTGAAGTGCCATGGTTGCTGCCTCGGTGCCAGGCTGCCAGCGCCCCCGGGGAAGAGCTTTTTTATGTTTATATTTGAAATATAAATATATTCCTTTGGCATTGACGCCCCCCACTCCCATCCCTCAAACTGGAAGGGCTGGACTTGTCAGAGACTGACTATAACATTTGAGCCAGATACCGTGAGCTGCTGCTCTCTTTATGAACTTGGAAGCTGATATAGCTGTGAGGTGTAGCATGGCACGTGCCTTCTAACTGGCTCTTAGCATTGGTCCCATCTTCGTCCAGGTTCGTTCCCCACACTAAATATCTTCCCCAGAATCAGAAGCCACACGGGGCCACGTGCCCCCTAGAGTTGCTGCTTGACTTTTACGTTACATGCTCAGTAACATCTAAAGCCACTGCCCTCACTCGGCCCCCCCCACTGTCAACTGGTACATGTCGTCTCTGCCCAGGACTTGGACCAGTCCAGTTTTAAGTGACTTGTGTGACGTGGCCGCCATCATCTCCCAGCCAGGCTCTGGAGCATGGCTTGACCAGAGTGCAGTGGGGTCTTGGAGCCAGACACTGAGCCAAGCGTAGCTCCTGATTGGCTGCAGTGATGATCTGCTTTGGTTACAGTTTCACGTACGTGCCCATCTTACCTGCACAGCTCCTCGAGGTGCTCAGCACCCCTACGCCCTTCATCATTGGAGTCAGCTCCATCTTCCAGTCGGAGACGCAGGAACTGGTGAGGCGATTCATAACCCCATCTGTGTTGGCGACTCTCCCCTACCCCCCCCAGAGCTCTTGAGGGAGGGCCAGGGGCTCATGAGCCAGTGGGGCCGTGCCTCTGTACAGGAATGGGACAACCCAGCTGAAACAGGCTGCGCTAGTTCAGCCAGACCAGCCTGGGCTGAGCTCCAGGCATGTCAAGCTGGGCTGGGCTGGGACTTGGGTCCCGTCTACACCACAGTTGCCCTGGGCGACTGAAGATGCGATCAGGTCTGTCCATTCAGAAGGCGCTGTGGGCACTTACTGCAGTTCCCGCAGCTGGTTTGGGTTTACTGAAGTCAGTTCTAAGCTAAGCTGAAATAAGCCTGATTTAAGCTGAAACGAGAGTGCCTTTTGAGTGGTTTAATTAAATAGGTCTAAAATTGCATCTTCTGTTAAACCGGCCAGCCTTCGGATGCAGACTGGCACTCGTGCATCATTTGGTGCTGTTGGTATGTCTCAGTGCCCAGTCCAGGGAGGTGCTGTCCTATGAGAGATGGAAAGCCAAGATCCGGATCCCTGCCAAGATCCCCTGGCAATTCCTCTAAGAGTGGAGGTGTGAACCCTTGTGTCCTGGCAGTGCCCTGATGGATGCAGTTCTGTTCTGCCTCCCCGATTTCCCCCCTGCTGTGAGGTTCAGATGGAAATGGTGAGGTTTGCCTCCTGTCCTACCTGGTGCGTGGCATTGCTGCAGGCTGTTACATACTGCTGCACTTCACCCCAGCAGGTGGCGTGACCCCCATGTGTATTTGGTATGTCAGCAAGTGCTGGGCACCGTGTAAGACTCTGTAGATCGCGGAGTGCTCTGGGGGAGGGGGAAGAGGCTGTTAAGTACAAAGTCCCCCCAGAAGCTCCTTTGCTGGGTCACTCAGCTGAGTGGGAGGCGTTCCAGGAAGCCTGGCCTGTCTGTATCCTCACACCTGCTTCGCTGCTTTCAGTTGGATGTCGTCATAGCAGATCTGGATGGCGGGACAGTGACCATCCCAGAGTGCATTCACATCTCCCTGCTGCCTGAGCCGCTGCTCCACCAGACAAGAGAAGCCCTCTCCATGGTAAGTGTGGCACCTCAGGCCTGGCCCAGCTCAAGAGGTTGCTTGTATAGGGTGTGAGTATAGCACTCGTGGCACGTGGCCAAGATCCTGTGGGCCTGAGCAGAGCCTGAGCAGGGAGACTCCCATGAGAGCACAGCCCGTCTCGGCAGCAGGTGACTGTGTCACTTGGGACTAATCATGTTCCCTTCTTCCCCGCTGGGCACACTGCGGTTCTGGGGGGCAGGCGTGTGCAGCTGCGTCAGGTTTCTGGGAATCTTGTGAATGGTCGTCACCCTCTGAACAGGAAACAGCTCCAGCCCTGGAGCTCCTCGCATGGGTGCCAGCTGGTCCCAGAGAAACTGTCCCTGGGCACGCGTGTCCAGAGCAACATGGCCTTAGCCGCTGTCGCTGATGCTGACTGCAGGACGCGGCTCAGGGACGCGGGTCGTTTCCAAGCAGTCCCCTGCATTGGTACACGAGAGAGGAGACCAAAGGCTGGTTGTCTGGGCTCTGTCAGTTCAGTCAGGGTAGAAGAGTCTACACTGGGAAGCCAGGCCTCTGGTCACAGCTGGTGCTCTGAAGCTAAGGGGGGAGTACCTGGTGTGGGGGGAGCACAGCCACCTCAGTGATGTCGGTCAGACACGGACTCTTCCCGTGATGAGCAGGCGACTGGTGGAAGAGGGCTGGGAGCCTGAGCGGAGCACGGGTAGTGGGCAGGGGCATGGAGTCTTCCAGGAGCTCCCATTTCCTCACCCCAGTTAAGTGACACGTTGAGGAGTCTTCTCCAGGGCCCATAATCCCCGGTAGTGCCATGTGAGGCTGCAGGGAGCTGGCCCACAGGCCACAGGGATTCCGCCCTGCGATTCTCACCCCAGCCCACAGGCACCATGGGCTGCGGGCCTCTTAAGGCCTGGTCTCCAAGGCTGGCAGGTCCGTGTCTCTCTCTGGGCCTGCTGCTGTTCTGTAGAGCTCCTGTTCCAGGGCCCGGTGCAGTCTGCTCTGTGGCTCAGTGAGGAAATCCTGGCCTCTTCCAGCTGTGGCGGCACAACTCTCAGGGGGCGAGGGCCAGGCCTCCAGCTCCCCCTCTGAGCATGCTCTCTCCCTTGTCTGTGCAGGTCTTGGACCCTGAGTTGGAGATAGCCGACATAGCATTCCCCCCGTCAACCGTCTCTGCCTCCTCCCTCAAAATGCAGGTGAGTGGGGGAGCTGGGAGGGACCATTCCAGGGGCACGCAGGGGGATTGCAGAGGAGCTGCTGTCCCTGCTGGGGTTGGGAGGTGCTTCTGGTTATTTCCAGGGCCGGGAGCAAGCCGGGGCTGGTTGAAGAGCCAGCCATGCCATTGCAAATAGCTCAGCTGGAGGTGGTGTTTACAGGGCTAGAAAGGAGGGTTCCCTGTAGGTCTCAGTGCTGGCTCTCAGCCGTGGCTGGAGATCGCTCCCAGCTGGGGTGCCGGGCGCAACTTCTGCAGCAGACACCGTAGTGTTACAGCCACTTGGAGCTAGGACGGGCCCATTTCGCTGCAGGCAATGTAAGGACCTGCCTCTGCTCGGCGAGGGGGCATCGGCTTCCTTCCTTCTCCCCATTCCACCCCACCCCCTGCTTTCCTCCAGTCTTCCCTTCGTGTTTCACTCTTCAGGTGCTGGGTCTGGCCACTGGCTCAGAGCCCCTCTCTTCCTGAGGAGGCATCTCCGCTGCCGAGCTTCTGGCTCCATCCTCAGGCTGCCGCCTCTGCTGTCCTCTCAGTGCCTGACCATTCTGTCCTTCCCTTGCTGCAGGACAAGGAGATCCGAGCCGTCTTCCTGCGCTTGTTTGCACAGCTGCTGCAGGGTTACCGCTGGTGCCTGCACATCATCCGTATCCACCCTGAGCCAGTCATCCGCTTCCACAAGGTAAGGCGACTGGTATGGGGGGGGCCGGGGATTTCAGACGCGCTCTTGGGACCGTAGCACAGCAGGTCACAAGGTAATTGGGTTTAAGCAGGTATGGCGGGATAGTGTGAGTAACATGGTATGGGAAACTCTTACCGCTGAGGGCTTGTCTTTATGGGGGTGGAGAAGATGGATTTCATGTTGCCTTTTGGTTTTGGATTAAAATGCCTTGGGTCCCTAAAGCACAGTTCTTTTTTCCAGTTATCTGGCCTTTTGCAGCATGGGTAATTCAGTGTGGAAGTGGATTACATTTAGTTTGAGATGAGTTAATCCAGAAGAAGGTTTGTGTGGATGCAGCAGTATTTTAGATTAGCGTTCCTGCCTCTGGCATTCCTCCCACTGCTATCCCACACTGCATTGCTTTACATCTGGATCGACCTGTCTCTTTAGCTGCGTTCTCTACTTGTCTGGGGTCACGATGTTGACTGGATGTCACCAACCCATTTAAATGCTGGTGTGCAGCCATGTGCGCTCCATTTGCAATTACACACTCCTGGAGTTGCATATCGTTCTCTTGTGGGGACCCACGCAGAGATCATGGAGTACCCTGAGATCTGGGAAAAGGAGATGGTTCAGTCCTGCCTTAGCAGCAGCTACCAGAATGTCAAGATTATGAGCCTATATCAAAGCAAATCCTGGAGAGGGGTCACTCCCGGGACAAGGTCCAGTGCTGGAACCAAGGAAAGGAGCTCCAGTAGAGTTACAGAAAACACTAGGATAGCCACAAGACCTTCAGCAATGCTCTCGGCACCTGTCCTCCACCATGAGTTGCACCAGGTTTTTGCCAAGGAGGCCACCACCAGATTCTGGTATGTTGTGGACAGCACCAAGGGACACCTGTGAGCACACACTCCAACCGGGACTCCAGTCAGGAGAAAATTTCCCAGGAAACCCATGATGTCTTTCCTGCACAAGATCCGAGGAAGTGATATCTTCCGACACCCAGGTGCACAGCCCACCGTGACAGTGCTGGGGAACGACCTCTGCCATGTGCTATGTTACGACATTATGTAAGGAACTTTATCCCTCCTCCCCGCCACTGTGCTCAAAATGATGTCGGCACCAGAGAATTTCAGCTCTACAGCTGCTATTTTTCTGAAATATTCATATCCCACAGCCATCAGCCTCACTGGCACCCCAGCTACTTTCCCGTCTCATGGAGCATTCCCTTTCCCTCCTGTTTGACCCACCACTCCCCAGCTCAGGCTAGTAGTGCTGCCAGGTAAAACTCACGTTGTAATGCAGGCACGTTTGCTGGAAAAGCAGATACAGAAGAAGAAAACACAGTGTAAGAAGTACTTCGTTTCCCAAGAGCAATGCTTTCAGCGAGAGGCATATTCCCAAAGTGAGACATTTAAAGATGCACAGAGATAAGGCACTCAGTTGCCTTGAATCAGAATCTGTGTTCTTAACCCCTTCGGTTCAGAACAATTCCTGCAGAAGTGCATTTACTTGGCAGTGCACTTGGTGCTGATCTGCGGGGCTGATAATAGAGACATTAAGGCAAAGAGAGTGCTTTGTTTTGACACACGTTGCAAGACAGTGCAGCCTTTGTGGGGCTGAATGTATTGGTCATGCTGCTCTTCCAGTTTTACAGCAGCTCTGGGGGAACCTTCTGGGGATTACCATCCCTGCGTATCTTACTGCTCCGCCTTTTCAAGCAAGACCCTTCTCTGCCTCTTCATGATGCAGCTCAGGTTGACGTCCCTCCATAGGAGGACACTGTAGAGGTGCACATGCAACTAATAACCTGTCCTCAGCTGCCCCCAGCCCTCCACCAACCAGGATAGGTACCAGGCCCTTGTGCACAGGGGAAGTAGGGTGGAAAACCGCTTAACCACCTCCAAGCTCTTCCCAGACTGGGAGGGTCCCACAGGAATGGTAGAGAGGTGTGCTCGGGCCTCATTTTAAAGACCAGTCTGGACCCAAACCTGATCCAAGAATGTTGAGTTATTTTCAAAACCAACCTGATTGAAACCAGACACTTCTCTCCCCAATGCTGTGCCGCAGCTGCCGCTGCCTCATCCTTGGGGCTCGGCCTGGTAGGGGCTTCCTGTGTCCTGATCTTTCAGCGTGGTGGCAGTGGTCTGCCCCACTCCTGCCACTGCCTTGCCGTGCTTTGGAGTGAGAGGATCAGAGCTGAAGTGACCGAGAGGGTCATGGGTTTTTTTTAGATTTGACCAGACTCTTGCAGTCAGGTCCAGGTCAGGTTGCAAGGCTCTAGAAACGGTGTCCAACATGGAGAAAAGCAGCATGCACTGTTGCTCTGGAGACTGGAATTAGTACAATTACTTGTCCCAGCTTCGGAACATGATGCCTACCCCTCCCCCTGGCAGGACGTTACCGACTTCAGAACATATGGCAAATCTCTGGGTCCAGAGATAAAATGTCTGGGTACTTACTCTTCATCCCAGAAGAGAGATAAGAACATTTCATTAATATGAATATTAATTTCATTTTATTGACCTCCCCTAGTTCTTGTGTTATAAGAAGGAGTAAATAACACTTTTTCTTATTTTTTCCACACCACTCATGATTTTATAGACCTCTGTCATATTTCCCCCTTAGTGTTGTCTCTTTTGCAAGCTGAAATCTTATTAAATCAGTCTTATTACCCCTGTCCTATACCCCTAATCATTTTACTTGCCCTTTTCTGTACCTTTTCCACTCCCAGTATATCTTTTTTTGAGAAGGGGTGACCAGATTTGCGCGCAGTATTCAAGATGTGGGCGTACTATGGATTTATAAAGAGGCAATATGATATTTTCTGTCGTCTTATCTATTCATTTCCTAATGATTCCCAACATTGTTACCTTTTTTGATCTGCCGCTGCACATTGAGCGGATGTTTTCAGAGAACTATCCAAAATGACTCCAAGATCTTTCTTGAGTGCTAACAACTAATTTAGACCCCATCAATTTATATGTAGAGTTGGGATTGTGTTTTCCAATGTGCCTTACTTTGCATTTATCAACATTGAATTTCATCTGCCATTTTGTCACCCAGTCACCCAGTTTTGTGAGATCCCTTTGTAACTCTTCACAGTCTGCTTTGGACTTCACTATCTTGAGAAGCTTTGTATCATCTGCAGGTTTTGCCACCTCACTGTTTACCCCCTTTTCCAGCTCATTTCTGAATGAGTTCCTCCAGGCTCAAACCATGTGGCTGTCTGGTGTTCCAGCCCAAAGGTGGCCGTATTTGAACTGGTGTCTGTACACGACTGGCTGTACAGGCCGTGGAGCTCTGTTGGGTTGAAGAGTGCGGTTGGGTTGATGAGGGTCTTGGGACCAGGAACACCTGGCCTCTGCCCCTGACTCTGACACGCGCGGCACAGTTCTAATCCGTACATCTCTCTGCCTATAAATGAGTCTAATTCTGATCTTCTCCTCTGGGTTGTGAAGAGGGAGAAGGGTTGAGGGATCCGTTTATACAGCACCATCTGGGACTTTCGGGCAAATAAAGCTGGTCTCTGCCCAAGGATCTTGGTCTGAAATATACAAAGTGGGTTTGGGAAAGGACGGCTCATGGCTGTGCCTGCATCCTGTTAGTGCCCCTGGGAATGAATGTGAAAGTTGTAAGGTGGATAAGGAATTGGTTAAAG